>CM076575.1:539160120-539582620 GCA_034641835.2 Pinus albicaulis | reverse complement strand
ATATAATATAGGTTAATGAATTATGGTTGATTGAAGCTATGAAAGACATAAATGTCTATATGGTGAATAATTGAGTTAGAACAATGATACAAGGAGAGGACATGACTTTTTGTTATGTTTTTTTTCCTGGATAGTGGTTTCCTAGGTAAATCTTGTGTATCTTGCATTGATGTGTTTCCATTATTATAGTTATATTTTATATTATTTTAATATTACTTTCTTGCTCATTTTTATCAAATTTACTCCTCAAAAAAATGATTAAACATTCAATTGAAACATCTTCTCCAATCAAACAACCTTGCACTAATAAATATAGAACAAATGCATCCCTTAAAATAATGTATTCATTTATGCATTTAAAATCTATCTCCTTGTCTTATTGAAGAGTAAAAATGACTTAATGCATTCATCCAATGTGGTGGATAATGAATGTATCATCACTTCTTCAAATGAAATGTATGTATTACCTATCGTCTATTTTATTCTCGTGTAAAAAAATATATATTTTTTTAACAAGGAAAGTTCATTGAAACATGCACTTGAGTATCTACAGTATAATGATATACTAAGATGATTAATTAGAATTTCCATGAAAATATGGTTTCCATAAGAAATAAGTAAGTCACCAAATTAGATAACAATAGGAATACATAGCTAAATAAATGGAGATGCATGCATAATATTCTTAGGGTTTATGAAATAGATCATCAACCTCCTATCATAATGAATTATATTAACAATTTGTCTAATGAAGTTCTCATAAATTGTTTATTTAAATGTTTAATAGTAATTTATAAACCCATTTGTGCATGTCTAACTCCATTTTAAGATAAGTAGCCTCCACAATATAGGCCCTAAATGGCTCGCACAACATGATATCTACAATGCTTATCAATTGTAACATATGGATTTCACACTCTGTACTCTTATTACATCCCACTTTGGATGTGGGCATGTTGAGTACCTATATTGAATTTACCATATGAACCACCTATAGATGACAATAAGGTCTTTTACTTGTCTAACCTAGGTGCACGACCAAATTCCATCCACTTGATGTCTATTTCTTAAAGACACAGACCCATGTTCCTTTGTCTCCTTCATCTTAACCATTGGTCACATATTTGGCCTTATCAGACCCCTTTAGGATTTTAACTTAGGGAAATTTCCAAGTAACTCAATCATACCTTATATTCACACTCTTGATTTGATATTAGTTAGTTGGAAATGCCTGATTTTGAATCCCTAATGGTCCAAATTCATTTCGATGTGTTTTTTAATGGGGTTAAAATGACTAAACTTCTTTGTACCTTCCTTAGTACAGGCGTGATATGTATAACTTGATTTTTATGTACCTTATAGCACTTGTCTCTTGTGGCCTAGAAATATGAGAGAAATTTTTTTCATATAAATGATGGTAAAAACATATGGTACATATTTTACAAAAAAAATCAACTTGTCCAATTTATAGCCTAAAATTCAACCAAACCTTTAAGGTGTTCAAAAATATTTATAAGTTTATCCATGGAATTATGCTAAAGTTACCAACTGTTAGTGTTAATATTTAGGAAAAGTGTAAAAAATTTATTGACTTAAGTCATTGGTGACAAGTGACCCTGTTATAGCCTAAATATACCTCAGGCTAAGGAAGGCAGAGTCTAGGGTAACATCAAACCACGCTTAATCTGGTAGCTAGCCCTACCAGATCGGGAGAGGGCTCTCTCCTGGTCAATCTCAGCAAAAAAATGATCAGTGAGGCTTGAGATGACTTGAATAAAGGATTATTTTAGGCTAGGTATATATGTAGAAGATTTTGATTTTGATTTTGGGGGTTTTGTTGGAATCAAAGGGAAAGGCAAATTTTGGGTCCGGGAAATGATCAGTTTTGCAGAGGGTTGAATGGGGCAAGGAAGGAAATTGTTTCGATGCTTCGAAATTGAATGAAACAGATAGCTTATACCGGGGAGGAGCTAAAGAGGGAAAGAGGCATTCAATAATTCTCTTCAGAAAGTTGAAAACATATAAAATCAAACAAAACTTCAAGGGAGAGCACTGCAAATCTAATGGATTCCACCTTTATCACTTATTTGTTTAATTTAAGAAGAAAGGAGAAGGGAAATGATACGCATGAAACATCAGTGAACTTACAATCATAGAGAGAAACACACCATCAAAACATATAGCAACATGGATCCCAAAGAGTGTTGCAAACCCTGGTCTATTCCTTTGCCAAATGCAAATATGAAATGTACAATGGAGCTTCAAGCAATCCCAAGTGTCCAACCCTGAAAATGACTGAGGAACTACAAGATATAGACCAGCCTAACTCATCCCCATGCCTCTAGGGGTCGAGCTCACCATTCTAGGAGCTGTTTCAAAAATATCTAAACTAAGAACTGGAAAATAGGCAATGAAACAACTTGCCTCTATAAGATAGGAAACTGATTCATTCAGTTACATTTCACTTTTTGGTAAATGAATCTACTTGAATGAGTAAAAATGTGCCAAAATTACATCAAAGTCATGAATTACATCAATTTACATCAAGAGCTGTACATATGAGGATAAAAAAGTCAAACTGGCCAAAACTAGGCGAAAATATGAACTGCTGAGTGAAAATTAGGCCAAATTTCCCAATGCGCCGCGCCTGAAATCTCTATGCGTAGTGCCACTTTGAGGCTGATTTTTGGGGCCTTCCCGAAGTCAAAATTGAGTGCAGGATAGCTCGTTGGAAATCCCTACCTATTGTTGAGGAGGTAAATCCCATCTGCGGACAGAGGCGATCCCTACTAGCCCAGCAGGGGTCTAGCAACAAACAAACAATGCTATGACGCAGGCTCCTAGTTACGAATGAAAGATTTGGGATAAAAACCTACCTGGATTCCAGCGCTCGGTCTGAAGGAGAGATGTCCCCGTCCTTCCGTCCTGGCAGATCACAATCCTTCCACGATCTCTGTGGATGAACACCTGCACACAGAAAGAACAAACGGATACAAGCATAGGAACCAGCATACGTAACTAAACATCGGTCAGAAAATACATTACTCACATTAACATAATGGAAAAAGGAGTGGAACCATAATCATAGTCATCTATTAAAATGATAAACGAATAGAAGTTACAACCAAGTTCTGACGCTGCAGCCTCCTTCGTACGGGTCTCCGGTCGTCCACGTCTCGCAAAGCTCGCCAAGGGAAAGGGAAACCTCTCCAGAGTCTCGTAACAATGGTCTCCTCGCTTGAATGGGCCTTAAGGGAAAGAAGGGATTCTTTTCAGCACAAAGGCACTTGGGAATAGGAGATGCAAAGCTTCAGCACTTCAAGACTAGCTTGCCTTGGATTTGAGCAAGCTTATATAGATGGGGAAGGAGGGAGTTGGGATCCCTATTATCATGGGATTGGCCCTATCAACAAGGAAGGTTCCATGGGAGGTGGCAAAACCAATTCCCTTTCATAGAACTCCCGCAGCCAAACCTCCCAACTCAAGATAGGCAGTGGTTTGTGAGTTTGTTTGAACTCAACTTCCGCCATCCATATTTAAAAAACAGTCCCTAAAATGGGTGGCGCGATTGCTGCTCTATGACAGAGCGCCAAGTGGCGCGACCTCTGTGTAGGATTTTCCTCAGTGGCGCGAGTCCTGAACTGACTGCCCACGCCAATGCAAAAAGGGATGTTTTTTTGTGATTTTTGCAAGGAGATGTCTCAAGGGAAAATATAGCTCACATTCAGAGGGATGCATTCAAAGCATGACAATGTTCACAGGTCACGGAAAGGGTCCTCCATTGTGCGGGATGGGGAATGGTTAGGACGGTGACAAATTACTGTGTAACAGATGCCCCCTAAAGTATGAGGCCCGAGAGTGAGAGGGGTGAAATGCTTTACGAGAACATGTCCAACTGAAGGCCCGCCGTTGGAAAACCTGCGCAGAAAGATACAACTGATATCTCAAGTACATGATGTATATATATGGTATGGACGCAGCCATCCGAACAGAGTATGCTATAATCCGGATCCAGGGTATGGGCGCAGCCGTCCAACTAAGATCAAACAAATAGACTCGGGTATGGTCGCAGCCATCCAATCATTGAGTCATGTACATAATGACAATAATCCACAATCGCAGCCTGGATTACAACAGACACAATCCAGGGTCTTGCGCTCCATCTCGACCCAAATAAGTACAAGTTCTAGCATGCGAATATGTGAGCTGATGTCGAACATGCAAGAACATCGCCTGATTACCAGCCAATGATGAAAGCCGTTAACAGACGCGAGAGGAACCACCAATAATTACAATGGTCCTCAAGGTACTACAGGTACAATCTACGGCGTGTGAATAAATGAGTTGACGTCGAACACCCGCAGAATCATTTGATCGGAAGTCAATGATGTAAACTTCACGTCGAATGCGATGAACCTGCCATTGAGGCATGCAGGCTCCAAGGTACCATAAGGAGTCTCTAGACCAACTCCCTGGATAATGAGTTGAAGTCGACAGGAAGTGATCTTGATCGAAGGTAGGCCATAAGGATTCCCACATCATCGACACGAGATAGAGGAACATAATGTTGGTTGTGAATCAGGACCATATGAGAAACAGAGGAAGGTTGATATTTGCAGAGGCCAACTTCTCTTGAACATATGAACGACACGACAGTGGACTTGGCAGTATTTGACATCAACGGATCAAAGGTCATGGTGACGAGGCAGTGAACAGATGAGAGGTCAAAAGAGATTACCCAAACCCATGGAAGCAAAGTGAAGCAGCGAGATGAGATGTCCCCAACCCGACACGAATGCAGACAAGTGCCATGTTCAAGAGCGACATACTGCCGACGACAACGACGATAGTTCCATTTT
Source organism: Pinus albicaulis (assembly GCA_034641835.2). Classification (NCBI taxonomy): domain Eukaryota; kingdom Viridiplantae; phylum Streptophyta; class Pinopsida; order Pinales; family Pinaceae; genus Pinus; species Pinus albicaulis. Next base: position 539,577,761 of record CM076575.1, on the reverse strand, counting down.
TTCCCCCACCATTTCTGGCGAGTACCCCAATTATTTTTGATAACAAGCTTGAAGGGGATAGCATATGCTTGTGATATAAGTCCGCCCTTCGGGCGAATCCATCCTAGTGCATTTAACGAGTCCTAGGAAGGAGAAACTCGGAGAACATCATTTCGACGGAATCCAATGTCATCAGGGTTTAACGAGTCTGACAAAGGAAGAACTCGGCGTCTTTTCATGTTTAGAGAGTTTGAAAAGACAGCGGAAAAGAAAACTCCACAGGTCCCTTTTCGTAAATAGTTCCCCGGATCCGAAAAGGTAGAAAACAATATCCGGGAAAACCTCCTAGTCGCGATAGGCTAGGGTATTCCTTTTTCGTAATCGATCCAGCCCAGCCCGAAAAAGGGTTAAACTTATCCTGGGTGAATGTCGATTCGTGTCCATTTTAACGAGATCGAAACGACAAGGGCCTCGGCAATCTTTTCATATTTAGAGAGTCAGAAAAGAGCTGAAAGATGACTCCAGAGTGACTTTTTCGTGTATTTACCGAGTCCGAAAAAGTATAAAATACAACTCGTTTCCATCTTTTAAGTCGCCAATACCTGTCACTGCACATACCCAACAAGCGTAAAATCCATTTTCGACATAATATATGCAAATATTCGATAAAAAATAACTTCTAAAGCTCATTTATCGTTGAAAAGTTATAAATATGTCTAATGGTAAAAAATGAAATTACTTTTTACTATTTACCTTGTGGAGAGCAACAGTGGTCCATTTGGAGCAGAAAAGATGTTTACACACCACACCATGCACACAAATGACAATCACACACCTATGTACACAGAAGACGGGCATGCCCCCGGCATGATGTCTCAATTCGAGGTGCATGCCCCCCAAGCTTCAGTCTATAGAAAATAGAGTGAAGGTTGGAAACAAAAGAGATTTTGAACTAAATCTACCAAAACTCGAATTGGACATGCTCATGTTTCATTGTTTTAACGAGGTTGACACACTTAAAGGAACCGTCCTCGTTGCATCGTGCTTCATTATTCGAAAAGCTCGGTACAGACTTGAATCTCCCTGGGAGAACAAGTCACACCAACATGAATGTTCTCAACGATCCCTGGTTTAACAGAGATGTTGATAAGAATCTTTTGAGTAATGTTACTCAGATTTCCCTCTGAAAAGACCTCGTGTGTCAAGATCGGTGTTTGAAGAGGCGGGGAAGGAACCTGAGTAGCATAGCGCTCCAGACAATCAGACATTGCCCCCAAGCTGGGCATAAACGAGGAGCGATGATGCCCATCGCCCCAGGGTAGCTCCTCAAGAGACATGGTTTCGATGATGGCTTCATCTGAAGGAAAAGTCTCTCGGAGAGGATCAGGTGAATCAGCCTGACCAAGCCAGGGGGATTGTGAATAGACGTCAAGAGCCATGCTCATCGGAGCATGCTGAGGAGGTGGAGGATCCGATGCGGCAACAATCTCACAGTAGCTAATCTCTACTAGCGTTAAAGGCATGGATTCTCCAAACTCATATACCTTCTTAGGTGAAGGAATGAGCCAGGGGTCATCAGTCCTGGACAACATGTTGACTTGAGCGGTATCCGGTGGCGGTGCGGGGAATATACCCATGAGAACAGGGTCTTTGAAAAGACCAGGTCCTATGCTGTTTGGGGGATTCGAAATTTGATCCACATACGGCACGTTGTTCTCAGAGCTCGAGGTGAAAAACGACAACTGATCTACTGTGACAATCTTGCCCTCATGGGGGAATTTAATGAACCGAAAGACAGTAGACGGCACGCAGAGCATGGCATGGGTCCAGCTGTGGCCAAGAAGTATGTTGTAGTTGAGTTTCGCGTCAACCACTTCTACTTCCACGTTGACAGTCTTTCCCTGTAGTGTGATCGCAAGACTCTCAAGAACTCCCAGGGGTTTAGACTCCCGACCATCGAATGCCTCAAGGGCATTAGGAGATGACGATAAGGTTGGAGAGCCGATGGCCTTCCAACACGCGGAGGACATAACACAAGTAGATTCACCCTCATCTACGACGGCCCTGTGAACGTTTAGACCGTTAATCCCGACTTGTATGACCAAAGCGATTTGATGCGGAAGTCGGGGAGTAAAATTCTCCAGATCAAAGGTGAGAAGGCTCGAATCGGCGGGATCGATGCCACCGATGGCAGACAATAAAGCCTTCCGTTGTGAAGGACAACTCTGAAGAACCTCAAGTGCCGACATGGCAGATGGTGCTTGTGCCAAATCCTCAACGATACTGTAATGTTGAGCAGCACGAGCATTCGGATTATAAGAGGACCTTCGAAGAACACCCTTGGGAGGTGGCTTCACAACGGGTTCGAGAGTCGGCTTCTCGATTTCCAATGAACCAGAAGCAGGTGGGGGAGGCGGTCCCTCCGCCACTGCCTTCCCGGGTGCCTGCTGCTGACTATTGTAATCCTTCGATCTCGTAGCGATAGTGATAGGTGTATTAGTCTTCATCATGAAGACCTGGGACCCAAACGGTGCAGATGATGAAGCTTGTTCGACCATCTGGGTCTGCTGAGATGGAAATGGCTCTTTTAAAACAGCCGGAGTTCCCTTTGAGCCTTTAAGAAGTTGACTGATTTCGGATCGTCGTGGACAATCCTTAGTGTAATGATCACCTTCACAGATGAGACAAGGGAATTTCGGCTTACGTTGGGATCCATCCTCAGTTCGAGTTTTAGATTCTGGTTTCGGGGCATCAGATTTTGATTTGCCTTTGCCCTTCTTCTTCCCCTTGGAGGACTTGTCTGCAGGATTGGCCTGAACAGCATTTACCTCCGCGGATTGACCAGAATCGGATGAGGCGGGATTAGCAGAGGTATTGTTGGAAGAATTAGCCTTCTGCTTCCCATTCGAAGACTTCTTCGAATTTTGAGAGACGGAACCAATGACGCCATCCACCGTAGGGGTAGGCGGGGTATTTTTGGCTCCGGGCCGTGGAGCATCAGGCAGGATGTCATAAAGTGTGCCAGATTGTGAATAAACAAGATCCAGATACTGGGCACGCGCGATAGCTTGTTCCTCCATCACACACGCTCCCATCGCGATATCCTGAGCGATTTTATTGACAAAGGAGGTCGTGAACCAGTGAGTCAAAATCTGATCAGGTATGTGAAACTTGATCAGTCGACGACGGCGCCGCCACTCATGGATGTGATCCGAGATGTGAGTGGCTGAGTCCTGTTTCAGGGAAGACAGGAGGTGCGTCCCAGTCTCATACCGGACTGGTAACTGGAAATGCGTGAGGAAAGCCATAGCTAACGAGTTGAAATCCTGAAAAATACCACGGGATAGCTCTATGTACCACTTAGCAGCAGCTCCTGTTAACGTACGCTGGAAAAGACGCAAACGAACCGAATCGTCAGTCCAAGAGTTAGAAGAACACCAGAGGTGATACGTCATCACATGCGCCTGGGGGTCTTTGCCAGATTTGCCCTCAAACTTGGGACAATCTCCTGGTATCTTGGTTGGCACCGGAGGCCAATGTGGATTATGAGAAATCGGATCATTGGTCAACTTTGAAACGTCCGGCAGGTCCAAGGTAGCCAGGAACGGCAATGGAGGGTTAATTCCCATGCCAGTCCCAGAATAAGGTCCGGTACCCATGCTCCACGATGGTTGTGAATATCCCTGCCCCCATGGGTTCTGTCCCGTAGGATTCTGACCGTGAGGGGCATAATTCGTATAGCGAGACTGATTTGGTTGCTGGTAACCATTGTGTGGGGCCTGATAACCAGGGTTCGGGCCCTGATTAGGCGTTTGCCCCGTATAAGCAGCATTTGGATTTGGCTGCTGAGCATAGTTAGAACCGGGTGGAGGAGGTTGATACTGAGAGCCTCCAGAGTGGTTATAGTTCGGTTGAGACTGACCATGAGGATAATAACCGCTCTGGGGATGAGTAGACTGCTGATAAGTGGAACCCTGCGGAGCCTGGTACGTAGGGCGCAGCTGTTGATTTGGCTGCGGCGTTGAATGAACAGGCTGTTGAGCAGAGTGAACGGAATGAAGGGGTTGTCCTGAATGAACAGGTTGACCCGAAAGAGGGGGCGCCCCTGAATGAACAGGTTGGCCCGGTGGTGCTGGTTGCGCAGGCTGACCTGGTTGTAAGTGAGCTCCAGGTTGCACCGAATAAGCCGGTTGGCCTGGAGGCGGAACAGCAGGTTGTACCGGATGTCCCGGTTGGCCTGGTGGTGGAACAGGACCAGGTGCTTGCTGGAAACCAGTTTGACCTGAAGCAGAACCATAAAGTGGTCCTGGCTGATATGCAACGTTAGAGACAACAGGATATTGCGGTTGCATCGGTAAAGAAGGCTGGATTTGCCCCCCAGGACCATAGGCCGGTCCCTGTTGATACCCCGGCTGAGGCTGAGCAGGTTGACCAGCAGGGTTATAATACGGTCCTTGCGGATTATAGAATGGCCCTTGCTGGCCCGCAGAGTAGCCTTGATTGGGCTGTCCTTGCGGGTCGTACTGATAGCCAGGTTGGCCTGCAGGTTGGCCTTGAAAAGGCTGTGCCTGCAGGTTCTGAGCCTGGTTGTACGGTAAACCTTGAGCATACAGATAAGCCTCAGGAGCAGGAAGACACAAAATGTTTCCATGCTCATCAAGCTGACCCGGGAAACCATACACGGGAGTGTCGTCCTGTGCATAGTGCGAAAAGAAAGATCGGTAAGGATCTTGGAGAATTTATCCAGCCCCGACGTTCGGCTGCTGTAAAAACAACCGATACTCTTCCGGAGAGATATTCTTCGGTATAGCAGTAGCTAGATAAATGTCTTCAGGAGTTGGCCCAGATCTAGTAGCAGATGCTGAGACAACAGCAGAAGAGGCAGCCACACAAACAGTGGGTCGCACGGGAACAGAAGTGACGGGCGTCGAAGGAGACACCTCGGGTGTAGTGGCAGCTGGCCTCGAAGCAGGAGATGATATTCCCATAGAGGCAGCAGCTGAGATAATCTGACCCAGAGATCTGTATCCCTGTGGCAAAGAAGGACCAGCTGACGATGTGGTAGCCAGCTCAGACTCATCTCCCTCAAACAATCTACGAGGGATGCGCTGATAGTCATTAGACCCGGGAATTTCCTCACCAGAATCACTCATGGTTGATCCTGTCGTTAAATCACGCAGAAGACGGCGAGGACTAGGAGGAAAAACAGCAGCAATAAACGGTGAACCCGATGTAAGAGAAAGGAAATCAGCTCCTAATCTCAATTCAGACACAGGGTCCGAAAAGGGCCAGTTGAACTCAACTGGTTCTCCAAAGGGTTGTTCGGCGAGGACCGGTCCCCCGTCAGGGAACTCGGAGACAACAGGCTGCTGTGGTTCAACAGAGGGCTCAGAAGCTTCTGAAGAATCGTCCGTGTAAGGACTACCAGTAGACGAAACCGAGGGTTCCGCCACCGTGACAAAAGACTAGAAGAAGAGAGCACACACACACACGGGCTGAAAACGAGCTAAGACACACGATCAAACAATCACAAGCAATATCTAAATGGGTGTGTAATCGTGGGAGATTGATTTTACCACATTGGAAAATAAACAAATTCTACCGTTTCATGTTTCAAGAGTCGAGAAACGATAAAAAGATGACTCTATCTCTTTCAAAGTTGACACAAGCGTGAAAGGACAAGCGCTTGACGGTCTTTTCAAGTTTAGGGAGTCAGAAAAGACCAAATGACTGCTCAGGAAAAACTAGGCACAAAGGGTGTACCAAATATCCGTGAACTGCAATATACACCTTGGTTTCAAAAATGAAGCAGAAATCGACCAAGGACTTTCCGTACGTGCAGGTAGTCTCCCCGAATGCTGTGTTCGGTGTATCACGGGTATAGGGCGGCAGACTCGGCTTCCTCTGGATAAAGGATTGAAAACCTATAGGGGTCTCCCTTTATATACGCGACGGTACGGGGAGCGCAAGTCCGTACTAGCGCTGTCTAAAGCCAACAGGCGAACGACAGCTGCTAGGTTTAACGACACCGGAACACGTCTCTAGCCTAGACCTTCTAAGTATGTTGCGTTAAGTTCCAATGTTGCCTTAGGTTAATTGAATAAATTTTACAGTTGATCTTCAATTAAGTTTCAATTTCCAGGCCTTATCGTATGTAGTGTCTCCTAAATGCAAGCTATATGCCATAGTGCAGCATTTCATTCGATGAAAACTAATTAAATAAGAGTTGAGAGCTTTTATACAAACGAAATGAATGGAATACAAACAAGAATGTCTCTAATGCAACTAATGCAATTGCACGCTTTTCATTCAAACACTAATTACTAGCAATATGGAAAAGATCACAATTTGCACTAATTTAACAAAAGCAAAAGAGATTATATATTTTTTTTTTATTTTCAATGTTTAATGGCTAATGTGCACTGAAAACAAAAGGAACAATTTGAGAAATGATATCTAAGAGAGCGAAGCAAACAACATTCACTCAACGAAACAAGCAACCAAATCTCTAAATCGACCCAAAGTCCCTCAAAGCAAAGAAAGACTTGAAAACTTCCGATGGACCGTGTGATCTAGGTCCAAAGCAAGACAAACGAATTCTGAATGAAGGAATGAACAATCACTCAAAAACGCAACAAAACAATCAAATATTGTTAAGAGAGCGTGGAGAATCAATCAACAAGTTGACAGGACAATCAGAACACCAAAACTCCCAAGGAAGGCTCGATTCACTAAGCCACTAGATGCCCTAGGGCTAAAAACGTGAAATCGGTAGATAGAGGCAAACAACCCAAGGATAGAGGTGAATTCCAGTCAAACAAGACTCCAACAGGCTCAAACAGTCGAGAAATCAAGAAGAAAAGTACTGGTCAAGCTCAGAAAGCCAAAAAATGAAGAAACTCAAAAAAGTCACAGGGGTGGCGCGACTGTGGCCTTGAAACTAGCGCCAGAAGCCAAGTGGCGCGAGACAGACAAAAGCAACAAGCGCCAAGTGGCGCGACTGTCGGGTTAAAACCCGCGCCAGTCGAGTTCTCCAATAAAAATTAAAAAACAAGCTACTCTGAAAGTAGACCAATACAAGCTAAGCAAACCAAGAAGCTAAAATAGTGAAAGAATCCAACCCAGAAGGTTCATCAAGCAAGGAGAAACAATCAAAGCGAACCAATCATAAACGGGACAAGGAAAACCGGACGATCCCCAGCGAAGTCGCCAATTTGTTGAGGAGGTAAATCCCCTCTGCGGACAGAGGCGATCCCTACTAGCCCAGCAGGGGTCTAGCAACAAACAAACAATGCTATGACGCAGGCTCCTAGTTACGAATGAAAGATTTGGGATAAGAACCTACCTGGATTCCAGCGCTCGATCTGAAAAAGAGATGCCCCCGTCCTTCAGTCCTGGCAGATCACAATCCTTCCACGATCTCCGTGGATGAACACCTGCACACAGAAAGAACAAACAGATACAAGCATAGGAACCGGCATACGTAACTAAACATCGGTCAGAAAAGACATTACTCGCATTAACATAATGGAAAAAGGAGTGGAACCATAATCATAGTCATCTATTAAAATGATAAACGAATAGAAGTTACAACCATGTTCTGACGCTGCAGCCTCCTTCGTACGGGTCTCCGGTCGTCCACGTCTCGCAAAGCTCGCCAAGGGAAAGGGAAACCTCTCCAGAGTCTCGTAACAATGGTCTCCTCGCTCGAATGGGCCTTAAGGGAAAGAAGGGATTCTTTCCAGCACAAAGGCACTTGGGAATAGGAGATGCAAAGTTTCAGCACTTCAAGACTAGCTTGCCTTGGATTTGAGCAAGCTTATATAGATGGGGAAGGAGGGAGTTGGGATCCCTATTATCATGGGATTGGCCCTATCAACAAGGAAGGTTCCATGGGAGGTGGCAAAACCAATTCCCTTCCATAGAACTCCCGCAGCCAAACCTCCCAACTCAATATAGGCAGTGGTTTGTGAGTTTGTTTGAACTCAACTTCCGCCATCCATATTAAAAAACAGTCCCTAAAATGGGTGGCGCGATTGCTGCTCTATGACAGAGCGCCAAGTGGCGCGACCTCTGTGTAGGATTTTCCTTAGTGGCGCGAGTCCTGAACTAACTGCCCGCGCCAATGCAAAAAGGGATGTTTTTTGTGATTTTTGCAAGGAGATGTCTCAAGGGAAAATATAGCTCTCATTCAGAGGGATGCATTGATGGTGATCTCAAAGCATGACAATGTTCACAGGTCACGGAAAGGGTCCTCCATTGTGCGGGATGGGGAATGGTTAGGACGGTGACAAATTACTATGTAACACCTATCTAATTTCAAACCCAAGTAGAATTTCTGAATTTGGTTTCCATTTTCCTCTCCAAAAATCAAATCGCCCAACACTGCTTCCTGTGTGTCCAAAAAGTGGCAGAAAGGTCATTTTTAGGGTGTTTTGGACCATTCCGGCAACCAAAAACTTGTCAAAATCCTTAGGAAATGGGTAGGAATGCATAATTTTTGATGAAAAATCTATAAATGCAAATTTTTCCTCAAGAGGAGTTGCCAATTATAAGTGTGCGCCAAGTGGCGCTACGCGTCGGGCAGGAAAATCTGTTTTAAGGCCACAAATTTCAAAATTGGCAAAAAGTCTCCCAAATTTCTTGAAATTTGGGCTGAATATCCACCATCAAGTGCTATGCTAGGCCAAAGAAGCTTCGGCCAAAATTTGGAGTCTATCATTCCTTTTGTGATGCTTTAGTGCCCTCCTTAGCTTTGCCTTCAGAATTTTGATTCGCGCTTTGCAAACATGATTTCGCGCCCAATAATGATTCTTCATGTGCTTGAGCAAATTATTTTCCTTTTTTTCCTTCTCCAACAGCTTCTCAATATGAATATTGACCCTCTCAAGCCAAGTCTCTCTATCAGCCTCAATCTCTTGCTCAATGGATGTCATCTCGGCTTGGCTTCTTTGGGCAGCTCGCTGATTCTCACGGATGTTTTGCAACTCCATGATTGTTTTCTGATCTTCCAACTGTTTGTTTCACTACTCCAGGTAGTTTATGATCCATTGGGCTCTTTGAAATTTGACGGTTAATGTGTCTATCTCTGCCTTCTGCCCTTGAATGGTCTCTCTCAACTTTGAGCTTAGAGAGCTCAAATCCTCATCAATCAGTATGAAACTTGTGTCTTGGCCTCTTGAAGGGCCCTCATCCTACATGGGCCTCTTACCTCTATCTTGTACCTATACCTGTGCTGCTGATGACGGAAGCGAGACCCCTTCCACCCCAGGTGGAGATAGTACTCGCCGGGCTACTGCAAATAATCCTCTAGTGCCTCTATGATAAGTGACATATGTCGGAACACTAGTAGTCTCTATCTCCTAACCTCCATACTGATGTGAAGGTTCACCTACATCATGAAAAACCTCTGGAGGAACCTGAGGGGCTGTGAAGAAATCATGGGAAATGAAATCCTCCCATGAAATACCCTGCAAATTGAGCTGATGTACAACCATGATCTTGATGAGTGCATAGTGATAAATATTGTTGTACTGCTACTCGGGAGTTTTCCTCTGCACAAGAGTGGTCATTCTCTCGATGTTCTGGCACATGAAATAAGGTATGTTCATCATCCTCACTCTGGTGAAATGCATCAATAACCTGATGTGGTAGGCATAGAGGCGTGAAAACCAGCCCTCACAACTTAAATATTTGATAATGAGTTTCATTAGAGGCGCATAGGATTCCTTTAGGAACCAGAATGGGAACACCCTGCTGAGTTGCCTCACAAAGCTAGACTTGATGTATGGTTCATAATGCACTCTTTCCACCTACTGTCTTTTGTTCCACTATTCACCCACATTCGGCATTCCAGTTGCTTGAGAAATAGTTTCCGGTGTCAAAGTGAAATTTACACCAGCAAGAGTTACTTGACCATCATGTAAATGCAATACAAAAAAATGAACCAGCTCCCGATGATGATGGATCCTAGCAATCATTTCACAAAACTGATAGCATGACTGTTGTTGGAAACATGTCATAGAAAGTGGGCAAGCCTGCAATTCAATCAATGAGGTGGGCTCCTCTCTCACATGTCTGCCACCTTTACGAAGCCTTCTAGGTGCATGTAGCTCAGTGGTGGAATCACTATCTCGGTCATATGATGTATCAGTATCCGTCTCCATGATGTCCAAAGTCTATGCAAGGTGTATGTTGGATTGTATGAGATGAAAATGAGAATTTGGTTTTTTTTGTTTTGATTGCCAAATGTATGGTAGTGTGGGAGGGAATATGGGGAAATAGGGCAGTGGGGAAAATGAAGTTTTGTCAAGTGGAATTTTCCTTTTGAAAACTTGTGATTTCACAAATATAGGGACAAGGGACGACCACTTGATTTTTTAGGATAAACTTGGGATTTGGAGAAATTTTGTAAATGGGATAGGGATAATAGGAATGAGATGGATATGAGTAGCTTTAGGGATGTAGGGAGATAGGGGAATGGACTGTAGTGATAGGATAACAGTGATGGGAAATGGGAAAAATAAGGTGGGGAGGTGAAAATGTTTGGCACCAAAACCAATTTTAAAACACCAACTTCAAAACCCTAAGGAAGAAACTCTCAACAAGATGATAGGTTTTGAGTTTTGCATTTAAACTCTCATAATCCATCTTCAAACATTTGTAAATGGCAACTAAAAGGTCACATGAACTTACTTGGAGCAAGATTGACCGAATCGATTGGAGTTTTTGGAAGCAATGACAAAAATTTGGGTGTCGGCTCAATGCACCGCGACCACTGCCCAGTGCGTCGCGCCCCTTCAATGCACCGCGACAGTTCAAAAACACATGGAGAAGAGCGGCCCTATGTGCCGCGCTCAGTCTATGCGCCGCGACAGTTGCCCAGTGCGCCGCGATAGTCAATTTCACCACAGTTCGGCCTCCAAACTTATTTCTTCACTCCTCCACGTTTTCTTTGGCTCATTGATGTCTTTGGTATGAAAATGGAGTTTTGAATTTGGAAATATCTTATATATACCAAAGATTTTAATTTTTGATTTGAAAAACCCACTTTATAATGTTTGAAAACTTTGGCACTTTTCAAATGAACTCTGTTTTGCTTGCTTTTTTATTTTTGGACTGAATGATGAATTTCTTGTCTGTTTTGTAGGGATGGATGGCATGGAGTTTTGTCAAAGGTGACCAGGGCTGCGAATGAAGCATTATTACAACTGAAGAACTTAAAAATTACATTGCGTTTGTTACAAAAGGACAAAATAGACAATTTTTCTTCAAAACAGAGTTTTGAAGGAAAATCATTATCAAGCATTATGATGATGAAATTTTTGCAGTGAAACCTTATTTGAAGCTTCCTCATGTGCCTGCTAACATTATTAGATACTCTGAAGACCCCTAAAATGACTCTTTTCCAAGCAGGAGACCAAACATGACTGTAAATTATTTTGATGAACAAACTAGACCAGTAGGTACATGACATGAGGGATATAAGTGACACGGCCCTTCCGTCAGATGATCCATGCTCCTAATGGAATGCAGCTGACTGAACTGAATGAGACACCTAAAATGAAATGCAACAAGAGAAATTTGATCTCTAACAGAGGGATGAAGATACCGACTCTAACAGACCCTAAAAAAAAGACGTCGCTTTTATGCTTTAGATTTGCAACAAAACATAATAAAACCCCGCAAGAAAACATCTGATGCAAACCCAAAATATATTGCAACAAAAAGTAAACAGTGTAATAACCCAATAGAAGAATTTTAAATGAATAATATTTTTATTGAAATACCTGGTGAAAATATTTACAACACAGGTCTGTAAATCCCCCTCTGTGGGATGGCTCCATTTGATGTAATTTTTCTTCAGCAATCTATTTTTTCTCTCTCAATATGCAGAAAACTGAAAAGAAAAATGGAACTCAAGTGAGAGCTCAAATGTGAGAAGGTGATAGTGGTGATGACGATATTGATCATGGTGAAAATGAATGGAAAAATCTCTTATTTATAACAAAGTATTGAGATAAATTATGAATTGGGAAATAATTAAATATTATTGACCAAATCAAAATCTAACCATTAGGAATACTTTATTATATTTTTTAGAGAGGGAAACGATATTCAAAATGGTCAAATATATTTATTTAGAAAACGGTTGAAGTAATTAACAAATAAAAATGATTTATTAATTACTTTGTGAGGACTACTAAATATGTGAAATCGAAATAATTATTAAATAATGATCTAACAATTATTCCAAAAATAAAATTTAAGGAATGTTGGCTTGAGGGGTCCTGACCTAGGTTTGAAGTTGAGGTTAACCAACAAAACCCTCTTACTGCTGGTCCTTTCGAAAATGACCTGCTTGCGCAACTTAAAGTCTCACCCGAGGCAGTATGAAGGGGTGCTGGAACCAGGTTTCCACACCCTGAGAGAGATTTGAATGATGTGGGAGCCCTAAGATCCAAAATAACCATGAAAAGACCTGAGGTATAAAAGCCCTAACTAGGAAACCATTACAGACAGATTTAGGTCAATTATGTAGAATATCTTGCATGCAGGTTAACACAGGATTCATAATCCAAGTAATAACTCTTAACAAGAAATATCAGATCCCAATAACATTAGATTCATTTGTTAATCATTCATCTAAACCCATAAACAGTTGTGAAAGAGATCTTAATAAAGACAACACAAGAATCAGAAATAATACGCAAAAACATTCATAACATAAATAATAGATGTATTTCAGACTCAGATATTTTTAATGATAGTTTTTTATTCATATAAATTCAGATCCTTCATACAAAACCCTTCATTTCACTTGCGCACATAGCCATCGGGGTCCGCAAATAGCAAGAAGAAGGTCCTTGCGCACACATCCAGCATGAACCTTCTACCTAGACAAATCCACACAAAATATCGCAACACTGTCAGATTTATCATTCAACATTCAAACATATCCAAAAAATGACTTCTTCGACTCGATCTAGACTTCTATTTATACTTTTATCCTACACTAATCTAGGCTCCGCAAACCATGGTTTGTGACCCTTTATTCTACCCTTTTTACCCATTACAAATCTTGAGGGGATTTTACCTGCCCCAAAGCCCCTTGAATTGTGCTGCACATGACTAAAATTACAAAATATATTACAAAAATATATCAAAAATGGTCTTCGAACTTAGGGGACCCTGTTCCAAAAGGCCCCAACACAATCTTGTGACTCGTCCTGAGTCACACTTGCACTAGGTTCTTCATATTGTTCTGGAGCTCCTCGATAGCAGCAACAAAGGCTGCCAAGACATTCACATGTTGGTCTGCTGCACTCTGCACGGTCTCCACTAGCTTCTCCGAAGTTGGCCCTTTTGTGGCCATGGTGACACTTTGCAAGGTCTGATTAAGATTTATAATGACAACATCCAAGTCTTGAGACAACTTCATTGCCTCATTTGACCATGGCTTCATGTGATCAATGAAAATATGTTTCTTCTGGCAGAGCTCCTCGACCTCATCTCCCAGCACCTGATTGGTCTGAATACATTTCATATGTTGGGAAGGAATGATTATGGGCAAGGCCTTCTGTAGATAATTGAATTCTTGCTCTTTGGTGCGCAACTCCTGGGTAATATTTTTGACCTGTGGATCTGTCTGCACAGAGGTCGACAGTCCCATGGCAGTCTCAAGAATTTTGTTGAAAGCTTATACTACGCCATTTTATTGTGGGTGGTAAGGGTACTCTTCTGGTGATGGATTTGAAATTCTTCTGTCAAAGATTCGATTGTCATTAATGAATTGCGTACCTCCATCACTCATCAAAATCTTCAGGCATCTAAATCTAGTCGGAATGTTCTCAAAGACGAAGTGCGCAGCAGTATCAACAGTGCAGTCTTTAACTTCCTTCACCTCTATCCATCTAGTTACATAATCAATTACACTAATGATATATTGCACTCCAGTATTCTTACCTAGAGGGTTTATTGGTCCAAAAAAATTTTATAGCCCATTTATCTAATGCCTACAAGGCCATTTGTGGTTGCAGTGACATTTCATCTCTGTAGGAGGGCTTCCCTATCCACTGACATGCATCACAGGCTCAACAGTACGCATATGCATCACTATGTAGAGTGGGCCACCATAAACCATCACGCAACACCTTCTGCATAGTGGATTTTCCAACATAGTGGCCTCCCACCACTCCTCCATGAGCCTCAGCCAAGATATCCTGTATTTCATGGTCCAACACATATTTCCTAAATACTTCATCTGCTCTGAGTTTATGCAATTTACCTGAAATCTGTGTAAAATCAACTGCACGTGCAACCAAAGCCTTCTTTTGAAAAATTGAATATTTCGCAGGCGCAGTTCCCATGGTCAGGAGATGAATAATATCAGCAAAGTGCTCATCATCCACCTTAATAGTGAACAGTTGTGCATCGGGTAACCCTTCCTCCAGACTGGTTGGTTCTTCCCCATTTTCAATTCGTGACAGGTGATCAAGTCCAACATTTAGCCTTCTAGGCTTCACAATAATTTCAAAATCATACTCCTAAAAAAGCAGCAACCATCTGTAGATATTCCCCCCCAACATAGGCTTATTGACCAAGTATTTCAAAGCAGAATGGTCAGTGAACATTTTAAAATTCCCTCCGAGCAGATAGAGCCTGTATTTTTACAGAGCGTACACCATGGCCATTCCTTCTCTTTCTGTAGTTGAGTAGTTGCACTCTGCATTGAAGAGCTTCCTACTGGAAAAAGTGACTAGGTCATCAATGTCTCCTTCTCCTGGATACGCTAAAACAACCCCAAGTGCTATACCAGATGCATCCACATGCACATTAAAAACCTTCTACCAGTCTGGGAAGATCAAGATAGGTGCGGTGACCATTTTCTCCTTTAGCAGCTTAAAGATCTTCTGACATTATTCATCCCAGAAAAAAACTATACATCCTTCTTTAGAAACTTCTCCATCGATGCAGTGATCATATCATACCCTTTGATAAACTTCCTGTAATAACTAGTGTGCCCTAGGATGGAGCGCAACTATTTCTCATTAGTAGGAATTTCTAAGTTGATGATGATTGCGATCTTGGCTGGGTCTACCATCAATCCTTGCTGACATACTATATGCCCTAAAAACATTCCAAAAGGTAAACAAAATATACATCTCTTCAGGTTGAGATAAATCTGGTGCTTTCTACAAGTGTCAAGCATCATGCGTAGGTTTGACACATGTTCCTTTACCAATCCAAACACTGCCCAATCAAAAAATATACCTCCAAGAATTTATGCATGAATTCCTCGAACACAACCACGACATCACGTGATAAGATCGTAGGTGCCTTTTTCAATATGAATGGCATGATATTATATTGGAAAGACCCCCATTTAGTGGTGAAGGTAGTCTTGTTGCGGTCTTCCGGCGTAATCTTGATCTGATGATACCCCGAAAATCCATTATTAAATGAATAAGATTCCTATCCTCCTATGTTATCCATGATTTCATCAGAAAATGGAGTAGGGAAGGGGTCATGCGTACAGGAATCATTCATCTTGCGCAGATCTGCACAAATACTTATCTCTCCTTTGGTATTTTTCTCCTGAAACACCATTGGGATCACCCAATCATATTGTTAGACAGGTTAAATGATGACTGCAACCACCATATTTTATAATTCTTCCTTTAATTTCTTCTTATATTTGGGATTCAACTGATATGGGTGTTTCTTGATAGGGAATGCATCTCGATTCAATGTGATCTTAATAACACCTAGGTCCCCTACGATTCCCTTGAGATTAGAGAAATTTGTAGGAAACAAATCCTGATACTCTGTCAACAGCTCTGTAATCTTTCCTACTGTATCATCATCCCAGTAATCCCTAATTTTTTCCAACTTGGGCTGTTCTTCCATCCCAAAGTTGACTTCCTTCAATTTCAGAGGTTTAGTGACATCCACCATCCCTAATGCAGGTCCTGCAATTGCGCACTCTCCTTTTGACTCAGGGATGTTAACATTTCTTGGGTCATCTTCATTATCCTCTTTTGAAAATTTTCTGCAATTGATGTTGTCTTGCATCTACACATCCCAAGCCAGCGCATCGCATTCATTTCATGGTCGAGATTCGTCAAAGACAAGGGCATCAATGTTCTGCAGGGCTTCATCCAATTTCTCTGAGCCCCCAACCAAGCCAAAGGTTTCTAGGAAATCCTCAGTCATTGTAAACTAGTTTCGAGGGCCTCAGTGTAGCTCAACTTCTAGATACCAAGTGGTGGGTACCAGCCCCAACGAATGAATAAACCTATGAACCCACTCATTCTAGGTCTTTTCATTCCATACCTCCATCCACATGGCTAGGTGCTTGCACATATCTTCTTAACCATAAAAAAACTCAATTGGTGGGATGGCTAAAGGTTCAAAACACAACATCATCATTTTTCTACATTCATCCCAATCCTGGAAAGCTCCCTTGTGCATCTCGCACTGGAGTCTTGCAAATAGCCAAATCAAGTGCCCAGGACCTTCGTTCCTTTGGGATATCTTTTTCCAATTCTTTCAGAAAGTATTTGACACTACCAGAACCATCAAAATAGGATAGTTCTCTTACCTCTGAAGAGATGCACCATAAGTTCTTTGTGATCTTGAGGTAGCCCAGTGTAGATACATCGTGCAATCGATTTTGCCAGTTATCCATCTGGCCATCAAAATTTGAGAAATATAAGCTATCCTTCTCCTAGTTCAACATGCCATCAGCTATAGGGTTTATCCAATATTTGTCCCACATAGTCAGCTTGTAAATATGGTCAATATCATCCCCTTCACGTACTGGTTCTATATATCGTTCTCCTTTTCTAGGTCTAGTGTGACTATCACCCGCGTACCATCATTTTCAAAGATCATGGTTCTACATTTCAGGTTAATGATGCCCCCCATATCAATGGCCTAATCCAATCCTAACACCGCAAGGTAGGGGTCTGCTTCATCCATAATTTGTATCACTACGGAATCCACGCATACCTTTACTCCAACAATGTCTACCACAACTTGTGGAAGCCTTTCAAGTGGAATGATATTTTGTTGATTAGCCATGCGTAACTAAATGGTGGACCATTCCAACATTGGCTCTCCCATCTTCTGCCAGGTCTTCTTAGGTAAGAAATTTGCATTAGACCCTAGATCCAAGATGATCTGATCCATCTCATACTCTCCAATTTGCACAGTCATATGCATCTCCCAACCAGTTCTCTTATTGTTCTTATAAATCTTGTTCACGGCCTTATTCTCTGTTCAAGGAAGATATTTTTCTGTGCAACTATCTATTAGGGCCTGAAGATTATCTATTTCCTTTTGATTGTGCAATAGCTTAATGGAGGCTTGTAGGAATGGTTTTACTTCATCATCAGCCTTTGTGTCCATGGTATTCCTTGACGTGGATTCTCTTGCATCAACAAAGTACTTTCTGGCCTCAATGAAAATCTCCTTTTTCTTTCTCCAGGTTGATGCCTTCCTTCTTGTCAGATGCCTTTTTGATCAATGGTTCTACGGCAACATTTTCCTCCTTTCCCCTGGTGGCAACACCAATGTGTTTAATTACATTTACACTTGGACCATCGTGGCGCGGTTGAGCTTTAACCATTGTATGTTTTGCGTCGACGTCTGCTAATTTTCCTGCATTTTGTTAGGGTCTCGTTATTTGGCTGATTGGCAAGCCAAATCATAGTGTAACATCAAACCGATCTCTAGAGCCCAAGGACCTAGCCTTCCTGGACTCAGAGAGGGCTCTCTCTATTTGTGTAAGGGATATTTGTGTGTTTTCTTCTTGTGTTCCTGATTTTAGGCTAGTTATGAAGTAGGTTTTTGGTT
Organism: Pinus albicaulis; assembly: GCA_034641835.2. Lineage (NCBI taxonomy): Eukaryota > Viridiplantae > Streptophyta > Pinopsida > Pinales > Pinaceae > Pinus > Pinus albicaulis. The sequence goes on along the minus strand of CM076575.1, from coordinate 539,559,923 downwards.
TTGGTTTTTAGGTTGTGAGGGATGAACTAATAAAATACATAAGATAGGTAAAAATTTGTCTGATCAACTAGGCTATGGGGTCGAAAAGGTCAAGAAAGTTTTCAGGTGGTGATACAAGGTTGCTGAAGGGCCGATTTGAGCGAGGTAAAAAGGATCTTTGGGTAAAATGGAGTGAGATGGACATTAAAATTGTGAAGAAAAAAGGATTTCAAACATAAATAGTTTAATAACTGACATAAAAATGGTAGGGAAAACCATTAATCATGAGAAATGTAACTATAAACTGATTAATGCATAAAAAAAAAATCCAAGCCATGCATAGAGATATATGACTCTCTAACTTTAGGAAATAGATATTAGACTTTGGGGAAATACATTTAAGACAAACAAACCACTCAAATCACTATGAAGGAATGTCTAAACATAGTATTTCAAGCTATTGGGCACTTTGAAGACAAGATTGCATAGTTTTAGGCAAACGGAAAGATCAGTACAAGACCTCCTTAGTTCAAAAAATGACAATCTAATCAATCAAAGAGAGGTTTCAGAGGTGGAGCTATGACTAGCCATGAGTAAGGAGGGAATACCTAGAATCATACTTAGCATGCATAAAACCATAAATGAAACAAGCAAACAATATTCTTCAGTTATCAAAGAGCAATCAAGGATTCTTTAATATGACTAAGAAGGTAGAAAACATAGAAGCTATAAAAAAACAGGAAACCTGAGGTGCCTCTAAGGGCATGTCTCAAGTCTATTCTCTACTGTATTATAGCAAGCAAGAACATGGAATTATGAATGAAAACTAAGAAACAAAACATAAAGGGAGACACTATACCATTCTACCAAGTCATGGAATCCAACAACAGTCCTCTTTCATCATCCAAAAGAACTCAAGAAACTCTTCAAATACATAAGACAAGTGTTTCTTCCAAAGCTTGTATAACCATATATTGTTCTATTCATCAATTTCAGCCTTTTTTACAATGAAAACCTTTGGAATATATAGGCCAAAGTGAGGAAAACCTCTTAGTTCAACTTGCAATCTCATTGGCCTATCCAAAATATCTGATTTTGTCCTTGAGGCTTTACAAATCCCAAGGCACAAAATATCTAATAAAATATCTAAAAAATGATAAAAAGGGGGAATATATTGAATTTTCATAACTAATCATGTACAAAAATAGCTAAACGCACATGAATAAAAGTCACTTTTGAAAGGTTCAAATTTTACAAAAATACTCAAGAAATACATGAGTAGAAAGTCCCCTAACTTGCCGACAACTTTTGGAGGCCTTCCCGATGTCGAAACGAGGCCCATGATGGCTCGTTGGAAAGCTGTCAATGTCTATTTTCTGAAAATGTTTATTTTGCTCCAAAATTACCACTATAAGTCCTCCAAAAACAGACCTATGTGTAAAAACCCCAAAAAGAGGCCTTGCTGATAAACGGGGCAGAGTGTAGAAAAAGCGAGTGTTTTTCACCATTTTGTGGGAGAAAATGATCTTAAAATGATCTAAAAATCACTGAGTATATGCCCCTAAAATTATGGCATCCAATGATACCATTTTCATCCTTTGAGGATGCCCCAAACTGAAATGGAGATGCCCATGAGTTTTAGCCAAAAACTCAAAAAATGACAAAAACCAAAATTTGTCGAATTTCGGCCAATTTTGGCGAGCATGACCCTCAAGAGTTTTCAGAAACATGCTATGAAGCTGAGGCAAAAATTTGGAGCTTTGAGGTGTCTTTCCTCGATTTTGGTTTCAGGCGCTTCCTTTTAGCCTCCTTGAGTTTTTCCTGAGTGGCCTTCAATTTTCGCTGGGCAAACTGATTGAGTTTCTTATAATGCCCAGTCATCCTCCGTTGAAGGTCCAAGTCTCTATTTTACTTCTCCAGCTTCTTCTCCAAGTGATCATTAACCCTCTCAAGCCATGCTTCTCGATTTTTCTCTATTTCTTGTGTGAACAATGTAGTGAGAGGGGTAGATTGGAGAAGGGCATCTTATTCTTCCTTCTGTTTCTCAAGGGCCTTTTTGAGCCCCATGGTTCTTAGCCTATTTCTCCTGGGCTGATCTTCATCTTCACTCTGACTGAACTCACCCATGACTTCTTCCAATCTCACTTGTGCTTTCGAGGCCTCCTTTTTGTATTTGATGGCCCGTGTCTCATATACCACCATATGGACACTCATCTGTTTGTTTTGAACTTGCAAAAAGTGATTGAAGTTTCTAGCCCTCTCAAGATCAGTCCTCAAAGCATCAATTTCATTTTCTCTATTGATTAATAGATTTTATAGGATCCGGGCTTCATTTTCACTATCATCACTTTGGATTTGAATGATGTCGAATTCCCTTTCCTTTTCATGACTGCTTTCTTCTTTCTCCTTTCCTTTGCTTTGGGTGACTCTTTTAGTCTTCCCCCTCTTGGGAAATTCGACAATGGGCTTCTTGGGAAATTTCCCCTTGCTTCAGAGGGCCCTAGTCACATTTGGAGTTACAACTCTAGGCACCCTTTTCCATGATTTCCGGGGCTTGGCCACTTTCAGAGAAGATATCATGGCCCCTTGCCTAGGAGAGGTGGCTAGCACATGCTCCATTGGCTCTTTACCCTAGCTAATTTGCTCATCATTCTTGCCACTATCTTAGATTTCTTCATGGATGCCTTGACTGTATTTTTGCATTTCTTTTTGAGGGCTTTCCTCCTCACTGTGTTGCATCTCTTCGTCATGCTGTTGTTCCTTTTTATGAGGCTGTTGTTCTTTTTAATGAAGTTTTTGTGCATCATCATGAGGCTGCTGTTCATCATGATGTGGCTGCCTCTGTTCATCATGCTGCACCTATTCTTCATGCTGCACCTATTCATCACGCCCTTCTTTATCATGAGGCTAATCACCATCACTTTGCTGCGCTTGTTCATCATCATGCTCCTCTTCATCATGCCCAGGAGTCTGTTGTTCATCATGATGTTCCTCTTCATCATGCCCTTCTTCCCCTTGCTGTTCTGCCTCACTTTTTTCTTTTATCCCTTGTTGTTATGCCTCACTTTATTCTTCTTCTCCTTGCTGCCCTGTTTCATCATGATGTTGCTCATCATCACCTTCCTCTTCTTGCTCATGCTCTTCTTCCTCATCAGGCTCTTTTGATTGTTCAATGGGAAACTTGAGCTTCTTGGGAATAGGCTTGCTTGAAGAAGGCGAAGGATGGTGAGTGGAAGGTGAAGGAGATGTATGAAATGAAGGGACGGTGGCAAAGTCTGGATGTGTGATGAAAGTATCCCAAGAGACTTCCCTCTTCTCAAGCTGATGAAGAAAGATAACCTTGATGAGGGAGTGATGGAAGAGGCAAGCTGTCTGCTGAGAAGGAGGCTTTTTCTGGACAGTGGAGGCCATTTTCTCAATACTTCTATGTAGGAAGAAAGGGAGATTTAACAATTTTGCCCTCATGAAATGCATGAGCAGATGGATATGATAGGCATAGACTCGGGAGAATATTTCCTCGCAAGTGAAGTATTTCATGATTATCTTCATGAGGGGGGCATAACTACTCAATAGATATGAGAAGGGAAAAATGGATGGGCATGAATCTCTATGCTCAGGCTTCAGAAAAGGCTTGTATTCTTCTGAGTCCAGGTGGCTTTGTTTAAACCACTTCTCCCCGACATAAGGGATTTTGGTGGCCTTGGAAATGGACCTTGGAGATAATTTGAAATCTAGGCCCGTCAGCTGGAAGTGCTTCTCTAGAAACCTCAAAGCACAAAGATGTGTCAAAGGGGAAAAACTCTTCACCTCTTGCACTCTTTGACAAAAATCTAGACACCCAACCTCATGAAATTTAAACAAGAGTGATGGATGAGCATTTACTTCTTCAGTGGAAACAGGCTCAAACCTCCTGTGAAGGCCACTCCTACTGTCTTTCCTGGGAGGAATTTTGTTTTGAATGTTCTTTGCAACACCAAGCTATCTCAAATGACTTTTGGAATTTTTTTCTCAACCATACCTTTTTCCTCCTTGTTAGTCATTTTTTGACCAAGACAAACTACTTCAAAAGGTTTGTGAAATAGTCCTCCAACACCAATTTTCCGCTCCTTATAAATCACTATTTTGTCCTCTTTTATGCCAATCAACAAGTTTTTGTCAAATGAAAAACAAACAATCAATTTGATTACTGTGCTTGGGTAAGGTATTTGAAAAGAGGTATCTGTGGCCTTTTGTTAGAACAAAGGTCTCCTTGTGTTTTGACAGAAGCAAGACACCCTTCCCCAAACAAAACTCTTCTTGTATTCACTGTTTTTACAGAGGTAGACAAAACACCCTCAACTGACTTTGCAAAATGTCTCACCGCACTCTATTTTATGGGACAATGTAGGCAACACTAGTTTGCTATTTCATAACACAGAGAAAAAAATTCATAATGATCAAACTTCCACCTTATAAACAATGTTTCGTTCTCCCCTTTGAGTTTTAGGCAAAGTCTACTTTTGTTTCACTATGGGTTATCACCATGTTTTGAAGGCAGCTAGGGTTCTTCAGAACTGAATAAACACAACTTAGCCTATTACAGTGTGGATATTTTACACTCACAGTCAACCATAACCTTTGATTTTCGACCAAAACATCCCACTTTATAACAACATTTGTCTCTTGGAAACATAGCAAAAGCATATCACCTCTTAAACTCAAAATTTGTATTAGAGTAAGGAAAATACCTAAAAAATGTTTAAGGGCCCTCGTTTGATGATTTGAGCAAGTTTATAGCTTGTTGGAAAGCACAAGGAGTGAGCGGCATGTTTGTTAGAAAGAAATATGTGCAGTGGAGAAAGTGTCGGGTCGGCCTTCGGGCAGTGGTGACTGCACACACAGGCACGTCGCGCGCCACTACAGGCGCGCCGCGCCAATGTTATATACCTTTGTAGTTTCGCTTCTAAACATGTCATGCACTCTTCCAGGCGCGCCGCACGGGCTTAAAACCTCAGAAAACTTCTGCAAATGGCTTGAAATCCCTCGTTTTTGCAATTTGTTTCTTGAGACTGTTGTTTGGTTGCTTTGAAATTCGAAAGTGAGGCTTTGCAATGGTCGATCACTTCCTTTGTAGTCAAAAAAGCCAACACCCTTCGAAATTTTCTTTTGTGAGGGTTTTGGAGGTTTTTGAAAAAGATTTTGGTTTTAAACAAAAATGAAGCACAGATTTATACTTTTGAAGACCTCCTTGCTCCTTTTAAACAATAATTTCTCTTGGAACCTCATAAAATCTTTTCACCTGTGAATACTCATTAATATGAGGCTGTTGCTTAACCTTTGAAACCTTTTGAAAAACAACTCTTCTACCTTTTGTGAGGGAGGCCATTTTCAAGTTTACACACCAACTGTTATGGTGTTTGATGGTTTATCATGCCCATTTTTATAGGCTCAATAGCAAGGGTTTACAAAATTTCTCTCCAGGAATCAAAAACAAAAATAACCATAGAGGCTTGTGTGTGCCAATAACATCGATCAACAACTATAAGAACTTTCCCATCCTTTTCTTTGCAAGTGCAGTAATAAAACTACTCTTGGTTTATGTCAGTAACTTGCAAGGCTGGTATTCTAGGATGGGTAATTTATCTCTTTTATTTGAAACTCATTTGAAACTATAAGTGAAAAGCTCTGCTACAAATAGTCTCCACCATCAAGGCAAATGACTAACCTTAGATTGCGAGAGTAATCCAGTCTTCAACTTTTACAGAGATATAGTAGGGGATGATGAGCTGAAATTGAAATGTAAACATGGGAAGGCTGTCCCTTTTTTCCTTTGTGAAGGAGGTCTATAAGAACAGTGGATTTTCATTCATTTCACCATTTTTTAGAGCAGTCCCTTTTGAAATCTTTGCCATACTGAAATAAATGCTTTTCATCTTCAAACAATGGTGAGCCTTCTACTTGTTTATGAAGGAGGCCTATGTTTGACAAATTCCTAGGACCTTTTCAACCCCTGTTTTAACCAAATGAAGAATGTTTATGAACACACTATTAGTGGTTTTCTTTGTATTTGATAGCAGAAGTCAGTTTAAAACCAAGATTGTTTTACTTCCTTGGCCATTTTCTTAACAACATTTCTTCATTCATAATCACCCAAATAGCTTCACACTGCATTTCAATTCTGTGTTTTAACAGTGAAACTCATGTAAACACCTTTTTAAAGCACCACTGCTTTGCCTCTTCTTCTAACACCATTTTCTATTGAGAAGCCTTCAATTGTCTCCCACTGCCCTTAAATTCCGCCTTTCAGTCAGTGAAAACCCTATAGTCAATATTTGTCACTGGCCCTCTGCTTATTAGATGAAGGAGGCCTTTATCATAGTGCCAAACCCTCTGCTTGTAAAATGAAGGAGGTTTTCTCAGTCTTTCAACCCTCTACTCATGTATGGAGGAGGTTTTCTCAGTCTTTCAACCCTCTGCTCATCTATGGAGGAGGTTTTCTCAGTGATGTCATTTCATCAGTTTTCAAACAGTGTTATCTTTCCTTTCACTGCCTATTCATACTTATGCAAATGAAAATGACAAAATGACAATATGCCATGAAGGGAATCTCTCTGAGACATGTAATTCTGCTTTTCAAATACCTTTGTTATCTTTAGACAATCAGAGGAAGCCTGGCCAATATCTGCATGTAGAAATTTGAATAACTGTTAAATTGTTCACCGAGATTATCCTAATCACACACTATTTGAGCTTCATGCATAATACATAACCTCTTCTACTATTGATCATCAATTTGCGGAAATTAAACAATCGCATGCGCACATTAAAACCATAAACAATCACACATTTAAACACAATATTTATGGGAAAAATTAAAGCTGAATGCCCCCAACTATCTGTATATTATAATGATAGAGATCATGTAACAATCATTGTAAAAACTCCTCACAAGCTCTCAGTACAATCTCCAATTGTTACACACTACACAAGCTCAAATCATACAAAACACATGCTCGAATCTGCTCCACCTGTTAGCCAGCCTCTACTGCGCAATCCAATATGGATAATTGCCAGATCCAGGTTCAAATCCCACTGGTATGTACTGCACAATCCTCATTGGCTTCTCAATCAATGTGTGTGAAAATCTCATGCACCAGTATATTCACAACTGATAGTCACACTTGCTCTTTCACCTACCTCTTCACTGGTCTCCACTGAAACTATCCATGCACTACAGTTAACTGATGTATTCTTTAGTTGATTAATGAGTTAATAATTAGTGAATTAATTAATAATTAAATCACACCACTCTTACTAATTGCATCAATCAGTTAGACTAGATACAACTAGCTCAACTAAGTTAAACTGAACACAGCTCCATTAACTGTCTCATCAACTCCACCAAACTCTGTCACATGAGTTCTAACTGAAGTCAACCATGCAATAGCTCCACTAAACCCTAGGAATAGCGTAATTCCTTCTGTCAGCTACATGTGCCACATCCGTGACTCGAACTGAAGTGCTCCAAGAGGATAAGATAATGTTTAGAGTCCAAATATTATTAAGAGCTAATAATATTCGACATATCTATTTTTAGACTGGCAATCTAAAAATAGATTCCGCCCAATATGTCTAAAAATAGAAGTCCATATATTTTTCCGACTTGACCAACCATCCACAAATAGCATCCTGCAACTCATAGAACATGATCCATATGTCTAAAAATAGACATAGTCTAAAAATAGACTTTGCTCCAAAAATAGCCTGCGGGCCCACTTAGTGAAGGTGATTCCTTTCCACTAAGCTCATCATCTTGTTGTAATCTCAACACTGCAGAGCATTTATTGTCATTTATAATTCACTAACATTTGACTGTTTTTGCAGGAGCTTAATGAAATAACTCTCTGTCCAGTATTTTCATCCTAGGCTCAAAACCACATGAGAAGCAGCTGTCTTCTCATGTTGAATTTAATAATGTCTTCTGGAACACTAGTATACTTCTGCTCTTTGAAAGAGACATTGAAACACTGTAAGTCTACCTAACATCAATTTAACATGTGGCATATGTATTGCTGAGACATCAAGGCTTGTTAGTGGCACGACCTAAGGGTATAATCAAGCTTTATTTGCAGAAATAGGAAGGTTATCTAGGACTGGTTGATATTAGATAGAGGTTATTTGGCTTTAGGATAGTTTGTCAAGGGAGAAATGCCTAAAGCGCCACTACCTAACTTAGGGGAGACTTCTTGGACAGATTTGGATTATTCTCTTTGGGGCTGATGGACAAGCTAGTATGGTTGAGGCTAGATAGGGCTTGACAATGAGGTTTTATCTCATCATGGGTTGATTGAAAAGGTTAGGAGGGCAAAAATGTTTATGGGTGTTTTCTAGGTGGAAAATTTGACAAATTTTGAGATCAACTGCTAGAAAATTTGGCTTTAACAAATAGTCACCATCAACAGTGAAAAATACTGATGACTAATAGTGGCTCCATTTGGGGAGGGCGGCTCCTTTTCAGGAGGTGTCCAGAATTTCAGATCTTGGTTCTTTGAAGACCAGTGCCTTTATCCATTGGCGCAAATTTCTTTCTTCCTTGATGCTATTTCTGAAAATTGACAGCATGATTAGCATCAACGATATTTCTACCTACCCCACTATATTTCCTAACATTTTTTCTTCTTTTGGGTGAATTTGGATTGGCAACCCTTTGACATAGTATTTTTTGAAAAATGAAACTATCTAGTTCTACACTTATATCTGCTGGGAGTTCAAATTAAACTGATGAACTCCTTTGTTTCTCTACCTATACTGGATCAACTGTCAAGGTTAAGCTGTTTGACAAGATTTTATTCTCTAATCTAAAACATGAAATTGAAAAGTGACCAAATTAGGATTAGACAGTCTGATCTGTCATGTACTTGTGGCATGAAAGACAAGCTGCACACAAATATGATTTTGCATAAAATGAAATCTAGAAAATCAGGGCTAGGATACATAGTTTGTTTTTCATCCCTGCTTTCCTTTTTGGTTCTATTTTGAGCATGTGGAACCAGTATCTTTTCCTAATCTACTCTCATTGAGAGTTCAAGCTTACACAATGTTGACTATATTTTCATCTCACTAACTTATCAGCAAATAAATTTAAAACATGGTCAGTTATGATTAGGCTAGATAACTGAACAAGACATTTGAGCAATAGTAGCGGCATTTAGACTTGCACGCTTTCAGAATGACTATTTTTTGAACATGGGGCCTTCTTTCTATTTTTCTAACCACCCTCTTTTCCTGTTTTTCTATTGTTTTTTGAATTTTTTATTTTTGATTTATTTTTCAAACAATGGTATATACAATGATTGAAAATGTTTTAACTCAGAAATCTTGGAAATGGTGAAACTTAAGCATCTTATCCTCATAAGGATCTCCTACCACTCTTGGTCCACTCAGCTCTTGAAAAGTAAAGTTTGGAAAATTTTCTCTTTCAAGCATAACATAAGGATTCATGTATGAATATCTAAACCACCCTGTATCTTCCCGATGTACCTCTTTATACTTCTGATTCCCACTTCTTCTTTTGTTGTACATCTTTTTCAAATAATGAAGATATTCTTTGTCATTTTTGAAGTATATGATGACATCATCAAGGTATGTCAAAATGCAGAAATTCAGAACTGGAAACATGGCTTTTAGGAGCATATTTTTGACATCTGGTGGTTTTGCAATTCTAGGTTTGAAAATGGAACTACTTTCAACATACTTGAAAAATTCTTTGAGCTATCTTCTTTGCAAAGGAATTATTTGGCTATAACCTGAAACATTATCTTGCAAAGACATATGATTAAAAGCACTTATCATTGGTATATCATGGTCTTGGGCAGGAAGGATAAAATTTCTGTCACAAGGGTGTTTATTAGTGTTTCTAAAATCAAAACAGATCCTATGACCAGCTATTTTATCTTTGACCATTACTGTTTGGTCCAGATCTTTGTATTTTATTTTCTCAAAGTTGTTTGATGGAGTGATGGCGGTGGCATAGTTTTTTTCACTGTTTTCCCTACATGAAGTAATTTTTTGAACAAGATTGCAAATTTTGGCAGTTCTAAGTCTTTGGTGGAGTGGAAGAATGCTAGCTAGTTCAAAAAACTCAGGTATATTTGGACTGTAGTCATCATGTCCTTTCATAAGAATTTTTTTATACATGTTTCCTGGGTTTGGAGCTGTTATTACTATAGTCAAGGTTTCATTTGAAGGGGTAGAGTTATGTGATGGAAAATCCTTAAGGTATGGTAAGAACATTAGGCTTCCCTGCCCCTGAGTTCCAAAGAGGTTTGTGATATGTAAGTCTTATAATGCCTTTTTTCTGAAAAAGTTTCCTGATGTTACTGCTAATGTTGGCCTAAGGTTTGAGAAATTTGCTTGATGGTACATAATGGTTCATGCTTCTTGCTCTATCCCTGTTTCAAAAGGAAATTTTTTTTTTCCTCAAGACACAACTGCTCATGGTCATGATAATTTTGAGCATCTAGTTCATCATAGTGAACTGGGGAAGCTGATGAGGTGGGTATAAGTTTGTTTCAAATCCTTCTAAATGTTCTTCAATGTCCTCATCAGTGTGTAAAATGAAAGAGTTCAGATTAGAATGCAAGGAGTACATTGGGATGTTATCTGGCTTTTCCTGGTTGCTAATCGTATATTTCATGTGTGACTCTCGATAGAGTATTATAGTTTGGTCAAACACAGGAATAGTGGCATAGGACATATCAAGTTGAATATTTCCTTGAAACTTGGCTCCCCAATATAAAAGCATTCCATACTTGGGAGGGATGTCTGCTACCACTATGTCCATGATCAGGTGTTTTGCAAGTACTTGGGCCAAATTGAAACAAAGATCTTTGATTAAAACTAGACATTTGACTATACTTGAATCAAAGGAATATAAGTCTTTATTGGGTCTTGTTGTTTCTAGGCCTAGTCTTTCCATCACCACCTTTGGCATAAGATTATGCGAGGCCCTGGAATCTAGCATGGAATTGTGTAAGATTTGGTCATGGATATTCAGACTGATGTAAAAGGGAAGAGTGGTTCCTTCTTGGAATTTCCCTTCTATTTTCGGACCAAACAATACTTCAGGATTGTCATCAGCTAGATTTAAGGTGTTTGCATCATTTCCTATATTCAGGATCTTGAGCACTTGGGATTTGTAAGAGTTTTAGGTAATAAGCTCAGTGAGAGGCATGATGATCTTTATTTTGGTGATTTCACCCTCAAAATTGAAGGGTGCTTGTAGTTTAGACAGATTTGCTTCAGTTTTTTCTGCCATGACTTTCTCTATGTTCTGAGTTTGCTGAATTTGTTTCAGGATTTTTTTTGACACAGCCATCTTAGGAATCTTTGTGGAGGTACTAAGAGCATTTGAGCCAAGACTTGTTTGAATAGCTTTATATTTGTCTTGGTCAGTTTTCTTGACCATGATTTTGTTGCTATCTACTGCTTTTTTAAGGATGGTCTCAGGGGTTTTAGCAGTGTCTGAGCTACCTTTCTTGGATTTGTCTTTTTTTTTTTCTGCTTCTAAGGTCATACTGCCTGTGAGTTTCTATTATGGCATTCTGAAAATCTATGGCGGGATCTTCAGGATCTTCATAGTTGGTTTCATCTTGACTTGGAGAGAAGAACACTTGTTCTTCTTCTGTGAGGTAAACCTCACTCTCGTTATCAGAACCTACAAGGTTCAAATGATTTCCATCAATGGGTTTTGTATCGTTTTCATCTTCTTCCACATAATTTTCATTAAAGGGTTGCCTAATTTGTTGATCATTTTCCCTTAGTTTGTTTTGAGTTTGTTCCCTCCTAAAATTTTGGTTCCGGTTTCTGTTTGGAGGGTTTGGCTGATTGTCCCTAAGAGGTGTCTTTTCACTCATCTATTCCCACATTTTCACCATGGATTTAACCAAGTCATCTATTCTAGGATCTAAGGAAGGGGCTGAAGTGGAAACCTCATCCTAGTATGTGACTTTCCTTTCTGATCTAGTCCTAGCTCTCTTTTATGCTAAGTTGGCTTCTGCACTTATGGCCACTTTCTGCATTTCCTCTAAGGTAGGGGGGTCTTTGTCTCTTAGTTGATAAGTCATGTTTGGGTCGAAACATTCGGGGAAATTTGCTAAGGCTGAGCCAAGTGGAGGTTTTAAGTGAGGTGGGAGGGTGCTATACACACTGTTGAACCTAGTGCAGTATCTCTGGACACTTTCCCCATTTTCCCGTTTTAGATTGTTATATTTTGACAGGATTTGAATGGGGTTATTTCTGATTTCCCACATATTTATGAAGGTTTGGTAGAGTTCTGGGAGATCTTGGATGCTGTGTGGAGTTAAGCTCTTAAACCATTTTTTGGGTTCTCCACCCAGGCTTTGGGCGAACATCCTCATTCCGATGGTCTCGTCTTCTATTTCCATGTATTCAAAGGCATCACTAATCCTATCTACATGTTGTTGAGCTGTGGAAGTCTCAACTCCGGTAAAGTGCGGGATTTTGGATTGATATTCATTTTGTAAGGGGGACAAAGGGTGTGTTAGCACCAAGGGTGCATACCAGGCTGCCATGGCAGGAGATAATGGATGATGTACAAAATGAGGGCTTGTAGGATGATCTGAGGTGGTTTGAATAGTAGTGGTTTGGATGGGTGTGGCGGATGTACTTGGGCTAGTGATCTGATTTTGAGCAGATCTGGGGTGGTAGGAGCTAAAATTACGGAGAAGTTGAAAGTCTAGAGGTGTAGTAGGCAAGGCTTCTCTACTAGGACTCTGTGGTAGATCTAGGGACTCAAAATTGTCAGAGTTTACTTTACTTTATGACTTTCTTCTAAAAAGGGTTTTTGCTGATTTTAAGTCAAATGGGGAATCTTGCAAGGATGTGAGGTGTTCAGGTACTGATCTTTATTTATGGATGCACCTATCGGTAGCTAAATTTTCAGTTTCAGAAGCTTGCCACAGACTCTTCTCTGGGTCATCTACTATGATAGGGGGATTTGGGTCTGGATGAGATCTGGTGTTGATTCTTTGTGAAGCCAGATTTTGAATCCAAAGTTTATAGAGGATGGTATTTGTGATTGTTTCAGATGCATGGCCTCTCTAGGGGTTTTTACTAAATGTGAAGGATGGTCAAAACAAAAATGAGGACTAGTGGAGTTGCCAGGTGGATTTCTATGAGAACTATGGTCCACCACCAACACTATCAAAGATGCTTTCGGGAAAAAGTTTTCTAGCAAAATTTGAGATGAAGACTTGCAAGGAAGAGTGATTTACTTGGTTTCAACAGTTTGTTAAGCTGTCTGGACAAGCTAATGGTTCTATTTTCAAGTTTGTTTATGTTTATTTCCTATGTTTAGGTGAATTTTTCTGAATCGCTAAGTTATACTTAGTTTGTCACTGATCACAGAGTTTTCACCACAAGTTTTAAGTTTTGGAAAGGATGAGTCAACAGAAAGGTATGGTTTATGAATGTTTTGGTTTTTTATGGAGTTTTTAGGCCTACTAGAGGCTAGTGGAGTTGCCAGGTAGAACTTGGTTGTTTTTGTAAAGATGTAGCTATGGTCCACCACCAGTAACTAGGGAAAAGGCAATATGGGAATGTTTTGGGGTTTTTTGAGTTTTATGTGTAGCCTATGGTTTTTTAGAGTGTTCTAAACCTATTTCATCACTTTTCTAGGGTGGTGAGAACAAAAATAGTTTACTCTAAATGATTCTATGGACTTCTTACTTGTTTAAAATTTAAAGACTAATGAATCTACAAGATTTTGCTAGACTGTTATGTACTCAGCTAGTCCCACCGTGATCGCCATTATGTTAGTGTGGTGATGAGGTGGCTAAATGGCAGGTATGTTTGAAGATAAGGGATTTTTGGAGTCCTAAGGTGTACTTAGATTGTCACTAACTCAGAGTCCCACCATGATCGCCATTATGTTAGGGTCCTGTGGTTTGGATGATTAGCAAGCCAAATGATAGTGTAACATCAAACCATTCTTTGGAGCCCAAGGACCTAGCCTTCCTGGACTCAGAGAGGGTTCTCTCTATTTGTGTAAGGGATATCTATGTGTTTGCTTCTTGTGTTCTTGATTTTAGGCTAGTTATGAAGTAAGTTTTTGGTTTTGTTTTTTAGGTTGTGAGGGATGAACTGATCAAAGACATAAGATAGGTAAAACGTTGTCAGATCAAAAGGGCTATGAGGTCGAAAAGGTCAAGAAAGCTTTTAGGTGGTGATACAAGGTTGCTGAAGGGCCGATTTTAGCGAGGTAAAATGGATCTTTTGGTAAAATGGAGTGAGATGGACATTAAACTTGTGAAGAACAAAGGATTTCAAACATAAATAGTTTAATAGCTGACATAAACATGGTAGGGAAAACCATTAATCATGAGAAACAAAACTGTAAACTAATCAATGCATAGAAATAAACATTCAAGCCATGAATAGAGATATACAACTCTCTAACTTTAGGAAATGGCTATCAGACTTTGGGGAAATACATTTAAGACAAAAAAACAACTCAAATCACTATGAAGGAATGCCTAAACATAGTATTTCAAGCTATTGGGCACTTTGAAGACAAGGTTGCATAGTTTAAGGGCAAGATCAGTACAAGACCTCCTTGGTTCAACAAATGACAATCTAATCAATCAAAGAGAGGTTTCAGAGGTGGAGCTATGACTAGCCATGAGTAAGCAGGGCATATCGTGAATCATACTTAGAATGCATAAAACCATAAATGAAACAAGAAAAAAATATTCTTTAGTTATCAAAGAGCTATCAACGATTATTTAATATGACTAAGAAGGCATAAAACATAGAAGCTATAAAGAAACAGGAAACCTGAGGTGCCTCCAAGGGCATGTCTCAAGTCTATTCTCTATTGTCTTATAGCAAGCAAGAACATGGAATTATGAATGAAAACTAAGAAACAAAACATAAAGAGAGACACTATACCATTCTACCAAGTCATGGAATCCAACAACAGTCCTCTTTCATCATCCAAAAGTACTCAAGAAACTCTTCAAATACATGAGACAAGTGTTTCTTCCAAATCTTGTATAACCATATATTGCTTCTATTCATCAATTTCAGCCTTTTTTACAATGAAATCCTTTGGAATATATAGGCCAAAGTGAGGAAAACCTCTTAGTTCAACTTGTAATCTCATTGGCCTATCCAAAATATCTGATTTTGTCCTTGAGGCTTTGCAAAGCCCAAGGCACAAAATATCTAATAAAATATCTCAAAAATGCTAAAGAAGGGAAATATATTGACCTTTCATAACTAATAATGTACAAAAATAGCTAATCGCACATGAAGAAAAATCACTTTTGAAAGGTTCAAATTTTACAAAAATACTCAAGAAATACATCAGCAGAAAGTCCCCTGACTTGTTGGCAACTTTTGCAGGCCTTCCCAATGTTGAAACGAGGCCCATGATGGCTCATTAGAAAGCTCTAAATGTCCATTTTCTGAAAATTTTTAGTTTTATCCCAACTGACCACTGGAACTCCTCCAGAAACAGACCTGTGTAAAAACCCAAAAAAGAGGCCTTGCTGATAAATGGGGCAGAGTGTAGAAAAAGCGAATGTTTTTCGCCATTTCGGGGGAGAAAATGATCTGAAAATGATCTGAAAATCACTAAGTATATGCCCTTGAAATTATGGCATCCAATGATACCATTTTCATCCTTTGAGGATGCCCCAAACTAAAATGGCGATGCCCATGAGTTTTAGCCAAAAACCCAAAAAATGACAAAAACCAAAATTTGTCGAATTTCGCCCAATTTTGGCAAGCATGACCCTCAAGGGTTTTTAGAAACATGCTATGAAGATGAGGCAAAAATTTGGAGCTTTGAGGTTTCTTTTCTCGATTTTAGTGTCGGGCACTTCCTTTTAGCCTCCTTGAGTTTTTCCTGAGTGGCCTTCAATTTTCGCCGGGAAAACTAATTGAGTTTCTTATAATGCCCAGTCATCCTCCATTGAAGGTCCAAGTCTCTATTTGCCTTCTCCAAATTCTTCTCCAAGTGATCATTAACCCTCTTGAGCCATGCTTCTCGATTTTTCTCTATTTCTTGTGTGAACAATGTAGTGAGAGGGGTAGACTGGAGAAGGGCATCTTCTTCTTCCTTCTATTTCTCAAGGGCCTTTTTGAGCCCCATGGTTCTTGGCCTCTTTCTCCTGGGCTGATCTTCATCTTCGCTCTGACCGAACTCACCCATGAGTTTTTCCAATCTCACTTGTGCTTTGGAGGCCTCCTTTTTGTATTTGATGGCCTGTGTCTTATATACCGCCATATGGACACTCATCTGTTTGTTTTGAACTTGCAAAAAGTGATTGAAATTTCTAGCTCTCTCAAGATCAGTCCTCAAAGCATCAATTTGGTTTTCTATATTGATTAAGATATTTTCTAGGATCTGGGCTTCATTGTCACGATCATCACTCTGGTTTTGAATGATGTTGAATTCCCTTTCCTTTTCATGATTGCTTTCTTATTTCTCCTTTCCTTTGCTTTGGGTGACTCTTTTAGTCTTCCCCCTCTTGGGAAATTCGAAAATGGGCTTCTTGGGAAATTTCTCCTTGCTTTAGAGGGCCCTAGTCACATTTGGAGTTACAACTCTAGGCACCCTTTTCCTTGATGTCTAGGGCTTGGCCACTTTCGGAGAAGAGAGCATGGCCCCTTTCCTAGGAGAGGAGGCTAGCACATGCTCCATTGGCTCTTTACCCTTGCTAATTTGCTCATCATTCTTGCCACTGTCTTGGATTTATTCATGGATGCCTTGACTGTCTTTTTGCATTCATTTTTTAGGGCTGTCCTCCTCACTTTTTTGCATCTCTTCATCATGCTGCTATTCCTTTTTATGAGGTTGTTGTTCTTTTTCTTGAAGCTGTTGTGCATCATCATGAGGTTGTTGTTCATCATGTTGTGGCTGCACCTGTTCATCATGCTGCACCTGTTCATCATGCCCTTCTTTATCATGAGGCTTCTCACCATCACTGTGTTGCACTTGTTCATCATCACGCTCCTCTTCATCATGCCAGGCAGTTTGCTGTTCATCATGATATTCCTCTTCATCATGCCCTTCGTCCCCTTGCTGTTCTGCCTCACTTTGTTCCTTTTCCCCTTACTTTTTCGCCTCAATTTTTTCTTCTTCCCCTTGCTGCCCTGTTTCATCATGATGCTGCTCATCATCACCTTCCTCTTCTTTCTCATGCTCTTCTTCCTCATCAGAATATTTTTCTTGTTCAATGGGAAACTTGAGCTTCTTGGGAATAGGATTTCTTGAAGAAGGCGAAGGATGGTGAGTGGAAGGTGACGGAGATGTATGAAATGAAGGGACAATGGTGAAGTCTGGATGTGTGATGAAAGTATCCCAAGAGACTTCCTTCTTCTCAGGCTGATGAAGAAAGATAACCTTAATAAGGGAGTGATGGAAGAGGCAGGCTTTCTGCTGAGAAGGAGGATTTTTCTGGATAATGGAGGCCATTTTCTCAATGCTTCTATGTAGGAAGAGAGGGATATTTAACAATTTGGCCCTCGTGAAATGCATGTGCAGACGAATATGATAGGCATAGAATCGGGAGAATCTTCCCTCGCAAGTGAAGTATTTCATGATTATCTTCATGAGGGGGGCGTAACTAATCTATAGATATGAGAAGGGAAAAATGGATGGGCATGAATCTCTATGCTCAGGCTTTAGAAAAGGCTTGTATTCTTCTGAGTCTAGGTGGCTTTGTTTAAACCACTTCTCCCCAACATAAGGGATTTTGGTGGCCTTGGAAATGGACCTTGGAGAGAATTTGAAATCTAGTCCTGCCAGCCGGAAGTGCTTGTCTTGAAACCTCAAAGCACAAAGATGTGTCAAAGGGGAAAAAATATTCACCTCTTGCACTATTTGACAAAAATATAGACACCCAAACTCATCAAAGTTAAACAATACTGATGGATGAGCATTTACTTCTTCAGTGGAAACATGCTCAAACCTCCTGTGAAGGCCACTCCTACTATCTTGCCTGGGAGGCATTTTGTTTTGAATGTTCTTTGCAACACCAAGCTATCTCAAATGGATTTTGGAATGTTTTTCTCAACCACACCTCTGTCCTCCTTGTTAGTCACTGTTTGACCAAGACAAACTGCTTCAAAAGCTTTGTGAAATAGTCCTCCAACACCAAATTTCTGCTCATAAATCACTATTTTGTCCTCTTTTATGCCAATCAACAATTTTTTGTCAAATGAAAAACAAACAGTCAATTTGATTACTATGCTTGGGCAAGGTATTTGAAAAGAGGTATCTGTGGCCTTTTTTTAGAACAAAGGTCTCCTTGTGTTTTGACAGAAGCAAGACACCCTTCCCCAAACAAAACTCTTCTTGTATTCACTTTTTTTACAGAGGTAGACAAAACACCCTCAACTGACTTTGAAAAATGTCTCACCACACTCTGTTTTATGGGAAAATGGAGGCAGCTTTAGTTTTATATTTCATAACACAGAGAAAACAATTCATAATGATCAAACTTCCACCTTATAAACAATGTTTCTTTCTCCCCTTTGAGTTTTAGGAAAAGTCTTCTTTTGTTTCACTGTGGGTTATCACCGTGTTTTGAAGGAAGCTAGGGTTCTTCAGAATTGACTAAACACACCTTAGCCTATTACAGTGTGGATATTTGACACTCACAGCCAACCATAACCTTTTATTTTCGACCAAAACATCCCACTTTATAACATCATTTGTCTCTTGGAAACATAGCAAAATCATATCACCTCTTAAACTCAAAATTTGTATTAGAGTAAGGAAAATACCTAAAAAATGTTTAAGGGTCCTCGTTTGATGAGTTGAGCAGGTTTAGAGCTTGTTGGAAAGCATAAGGAGTGAGCGACACATTTGTTAGAAATAATGCCGCGCAGTGGAGAAAGTGTCGAGTCGGCCTTCGGGCAGTGGTGACCGCGCGCACAGGCGCGCCCTGTGCCACTACAGGCGCACCGTGCCAATGTTATACGCCTTTGTATTTTTGCTTCTAAACATGCTGCGCACTTTTACAGGTGCGCCGCGTGGGCTTAAAACCTCAGAACACTTCTGCAAATGGCTTGAAATCCCTCATTTCTGAAATGGGCTGCTTGAGACTGTTGTTTGGTTGCTTTGAAATTCTAAAGTGGGGCTTTGCAATGGTCGATCACTTCCTTTGTAGTCAAAAAAGCCAACACCCTTAGAAATTTGCTTTTGTGAGGGTTTTGGAGGTTTTTGAAAAAGATTTTATTTAAAAAAAAAAATGAAGCACGAATTTATACTTTTGAATACCTCCTTGCTCCTTTGAAACATGAATTTCTCTTGGAACCTCATAAAAAATTTTCACTTATGAATAATCATTAATATGAGGCTGTTGCTTAACCTTTGAAACCTTTTGAAAAATAACTCTTCTGCCTTTTGTGAGGGAGGCCATTTTCAAGTTTACACACCAACTATTATGGTGTTTGATGGTTTATCATGCCCATTTGTATAGGCTCAATAGCAAGGGTTTACAAAATTTCTCTCCAGGAATCAAAAACAAAAATATCCATAGAGGCTTGTGTGTGCCAATCACAGCGATCAACAACTATAAGAACCTGCCCATTCTTTTCTTTGCAACTGCAGTAATAAAACTACTCTTGGTCTATGTTAGTAACTTGCAAGGCTGGTATTTTAGGATGGGTAATTTATCTCTTTTATTTGAAACTAATTTGAAAATGTAAGTGAAAATCTCTGCTACAAATAGTCTCCACCATCAAGGCAAATGGCTAACCTTAGATTGCGAGAGTAATCCAGTCTTCAACTTTTACGGAGATATAGCAGGAGATGATTTGTTGAAATTGAAATGTAAACATGGGAAGGTTGTCCCTTTGTTACTCTGTGAAGGAGGTCTATAAGAACAACAAATTTTCATTCATTTCAACATTTTTGAGAGAAGTCCCTTTTGAAATCTTTACCATACTGAAATAAATGTTTTTCATCTTCAAACAATGGTGAGCCTTCTTCTTGTTTATGAAGGAGGCCTATGTTTGAAAAATGCTTGGGAAATTTTCAAACCCTATTTTAACCAAATGAAGAATGTTTATGAACACAATGTTAGTGGTTTCTTTGTATTTGATAGCAGAAGTTAGTTTAAAACCAAGATTGTTGTAGTTCCTTGGCCATTTGCTTAACAACATTTCTTCATTCACAATCACCCAAATAGCTTCACACTACATTTCAATTCTGTGTTTTAACAGTGAAACTCATGTAAACACCTTTTTAAAGCATCACTATGTTTCCTCTACTTTTAACACCATTTTCTATTCAGGAGCATTCAATTGTCTCCCACTGCCCTTAAATTCTGCCTTTCAGTCGGTGAAAACCCTATAGTCAATCTTTTTCCCTGGCCCTCTGCTTATGAGATGAAGGAGGCCTTTATCACAGTGCTAAACCCTCTACTTGTAAAATGAAGGAGGTTTTATCAGTCTTTCAACCCTCTTCTCATCTATGGAGGAGGTTTTCTCAGTGATGTCATTTCATCAGTTTTCAAATAGTGTTATCTTTCCTTTCACTGCCTATTCATACTTAAGCAAATGAAAATGAAAAAATGACAATATTCCATGAAGGGAATCTCTCTGAGACATGTAATTCTGATTTTCAAATACCTTTGTGCATCTTTAGACAATTAGAGGCAGCCTGGCCAGTATCTGTAGAGCATTTCTTGTCATTTATAATTCACTAACCTTTGACTGTGTTTGCAGGAGCTTAATGAAATAACTCTCTGTCTAGTATTTGCATCCCAGGCTCAAAACCACCTGAGAAGCAGCTTTATTCTCATGTTGAATTTAATAATGTCTTCTGGAACACTAGTATACTTTTGCTCTTTGAAAGAGACATCGAAACACTGTAAGTCTACCTAACATCAATTTAACATGTGGCATATGTATTGCTGAGACATCAAGGCTTGTTAGTGGCATGACCTAAGGGTATAATCAAGATTTATTTGCAGAAATAGGAAGGTTATCTAGGACTGGTTGATATTAGACAGAGGTTCTTTGGCTTTAGGATAGTTTTTCAAGGGAGAAATGCCTAAAGCGCCACTACCTAACTTAGGGGATATTTTTTGGACAGATTTGGATTATTCTCTTTGGGGCTGATGGACAAGCTAGTATGGCTAAGGCTAGATAGGGCTTGAAAATAAGGTTTTATCTCGTCATGGGCTGATTGAAAAGGTTAGGAGGGAAAAAATGTTTATGGGTGTTTTCCAGCTAGAAAATTTGACAAATTTTGAGATCAACTGCTAGAAAACTTGGCTTTAACAAATAGTCATCATCAATAGGTGAAAAATACTAATGACTAACACATTTTAGCTATTAACACAGGAAAATATTCAATTACATGATCAAATTTCCTATAGTACCTGCAGGATTGTCGTGCATGGTTTGGGCAGTCACGTACATAGTGTCTAGCATTTCCATAGTTATAAAAAATTAATTGTCCTCTCCCTCGACCTGAACCTCCACCTCTACCCCCTACCTGTCCTCTTGCTGGGGATCCTTCTCATCCCTAGGTAGATTCCGGTGACGAAGGGTCATCCTGTACTTTGCAAAGGTTTGTATTGTCTATTATTAGGTGAAGTGTTTTGCAGTGGTGATAATCATGACCAACTAAAGAGCAGGATCTGCACCACTGTTTCTTCAATTTTGGTACATAGGGTCCTAACCGTAGGCAATGGTCTGTATCGTGTCGCCTAGCCACCCTTCAATCAGTGCGCCATAGTGTGGGGGTACTAGGCCTAGAAACATCCTTGGGGTGTAATGGATTTGGTCCCCCAGCTTGCAGATAATCCGACAACAGAGGGCATTGATCTTTGGTGTGGCCAAATACCTTGAAACGTATGCACCATAAATCTGTGCGAACTTTTTTACATCAGTCTCTATGTAAATTTTGAATTTCTAAGTGTGTTGCTTCTAATTGGCTCTGAATTTGTAGGCTCCAAATTGAGCATCGTCTCTAGGCGCAACTTCTAGTTTCATAGCAATTTCCAGGGCTTCTTCTTGAGAATCAATCTTCTACTGAACCATAGGTCCACACATATGTGGAAAGAGCATGGCGATGAACCATTCCTTATGCTTCTTATCATCGTAAACAAATCCTCTGTCACTAATGGTTTGATTTAGTCGTTATTCAACTTACCAAACTGATTCCTTCGACCCTTGCTTAAAATCTTTCAATTCTATTATGCACTGAGAATAGGAGTTTGGCTTCCGAAACTGCTGCTTCAGGGCATCCTTAATCTCCTTAATATTGGGATCTACATTTTGAGCAAGGTATCCCATGAAACAATCTAAATCACGACCTTCAAATTCCATAGCCAACTACCCTCTCTTGACAACTACAATATTAACATTTTGCGTAGTCCACACCTCATTTGCCACAAACCAAAATCGATCCATATCTTTGTCCGCCGCACCCTTAAAGGTGGGTAGCTTCATATGCATGACCATATCTTATGTAGGTGGGGGCAGAGGTGTGGTAGGAGAAGTTTTACCCTTCCGTGAGTTTGATGATGGCATAGTAGGAGGGATACTTCCAGTGTTCGTAGCCTCACCTTCGTTTATGTTAGGCGAGTTTCTCAGTGGACTGTAGACAAATCTGTCCCCTCTCTAATTGACCCGATAATATTTTCTATTGTGCGTAGTGCTTTCGATCTGATCAGGGGTCAGTCACTCAGTGTGGCCGCACAAAATACCCTTTTCACACAATAGCATCTTAATCAGCAGGGGCAAGTTTCGTAAGAATTTACCTCTCAATCCATTGAAAATTATCCTTTCAACTTTAGAGTATGACACAAACAGATCTACTGCAAATTCTATCACAAACCCACCCAAATGTCAACCTAGTGATCTACAATTCGGATAATGTAAATATTCGTCTTTTCCAATTGTTGGATCAATTCAGGGGTCCACTGCGTGACCTGATCATCCTTTCAATAGGTTTGGAATTATTCTAACCTTGAAAACCACTCCTATTATTCATTCACAAATGTCACGAAGAAGATGTCGTTCACTTCTATGAAAATGTACTTGTTATTCCACTCCTTAGGGGACAAATTCTTACTTTTGTTTTATTTTAGGGAAAATTCCCGAATATGTTTTTCAAACCAGTCTTCTAGTTCAGGTTTTAATGGCTGCCACTAACCTTCAGGCATCACCCAACCTCTCTCAAAATGATCCCAATCCTGACAACATAACCATTTTTTGGCTTTAGGGGTCCTGACCTAGGTTTAGAGCTGAGGTTAACCAAAAACACCCTCTTACTGCTGGCCCTTTCAAGAGTGACGTCCTTGTGCAAGTCAAAGTATCACTCGAAGCAGTATGTGGGGTGCTGGGATGAGGTTTCCACACCTTGAGAGATATTTGAATGATGTGGGAGCCCTAAGATCCAAAATAACCATCAACACACCTTCGCTATAGAAGCCCTAACCAGGAAACCCTTATAGACAAATTTAGGTCAATTATGTAGAATATCTTACGCGGAGGTTAACACAGGATTCATAAGCCAAATAATAACTCTTAACAAGAAATATTAGAGCCCAATAACATTAGATCCATCCGATAATCATTCATCTAAAACCAAAAACAATTTTTCAAGAGATCTAAATACAGACAACATAGGAATCAGAAATAATATACAGAAACATTCATAACATAAATAGTAGATACATTTTAGACTCAGATATCCGCAACAATAATTATTTATTCATATTAGTTCAGATCCTTCATACAAAACCCTTAAGTTCACCCGTGCACACAACCAGTGGGATCCGCGCACAACAGTACTAAGGTTTGTGCACATAGCCAATAGGAGCCTTCTACCCAGAAAAATCCGCACAAAATATCACAACATTTTCAGATGTATCATTCATCGTTCAAACTTATCCAATATCTGACTTCTTCGACTTGATCTAGACTTCTATTTATACTTTTAGCATGCACTAATCTAAGGTCTGCAAACTGTGGTTTGCAGCCCCTAGTTCTACCCTTTTTACCCATTACAACTCATGAGGGGATTTGACCCGACCCAAATCCCCTTGATTTGTGTTTCGCAAGACTAAAATTACAAAAATATATAAAAAATGGTCTTCAGACTTAGGGGACCCCGCTCCAACAAGGAATACTAAATAAATAGTGGTTTATTTAATTATTCCAAGGTGATTTAGTCAAATGTGTTAAGAAATAATTATCAAATCGTGATTTAATGATTATTTCTAGAGAAAATTGAATAAATAATGATTTATTCAATTATTCTCGTTGGTTTTTTTTTACTTTAAACATAAACAATTTAATAAAAATGTTTTACTAAATGATTTCCTATGGCGAATGTGATTTTACTATGGTAACATTAATCCTACATGGTTTATTTCAATCTACTTATTTAGAAATGGAAAGGTGATAATTTTTTAGGTGATATCAGATTTCCCCCAACATATGAGTGCTAGGATAAAATCGCATGACCAAAATATATTGTAGGTTACACTTCCATGAGACACCAAAGGGGAGTAAATGAGAGAGAGAAAAATAAAAAGAGCCGAATCAATGCAAGGAAGGACGAAAAAATGGAGGGGGAAAGACCTACTAAAATGATATAAGTATCCTTTTATTTTGGAGTATATGATCTCAAATGAGGCAGGGGAGGCATAGACATACTCACCGAGATAACTGAGTACAAATAATAATGGTGTTCCCAATAGTGTGGGACTAAGATACAAAGTACATGATAGATGATACATGATATGCCAACGTCAATGGGCTAGAATGGGATATAATGATACAATGAGTCTCATATCCATAATGCACCTAGAAATAGAGACGAGGTTTGAATACAATAACATATGCTGATCTGAGTACATGAGAAGCCCTGCTAGACAAGAAAGGGCTTTGCAAATCCAAATGGACCATCTGAAGGAGACATGCTGTTGGAACAGGGTTCCCTAAGCTACTTTTTTTATATAATTTTGTAGTAAGTGGTCTTGGGGCGGGTCAAAGCCCCCAATGTTTTTCAATGGGTCAAAGGGTAGACCTAGAGTCTGTAAACCATGGTTTGCGGACAATAGGATAGAAAGGGCTATGATGATATAAATAGATAGATAGTTGGGTCTAGTAAAGAAGTGAGATTGATGCTACGAAAAAAATATTGAGATCTGTCTTGGGTTGTTTTGGGTAAGGACTCCTACTAGCCATGTGCACGGAGATCCTCAGTCTTGCTGTGTGTGGACCTCGATGGCTGTGTGCGCGGGCTATGTCTTGGGTTTGTAATTGGGTTTTTCGATATTAATGAATGTGGAATCTATTTGAAGTATATTTATGATATGTGGACTGGTCAGGTTTATTACTTAAGTGCCTCTGTGTTGTTTATTTAAGTTGCAAATGTATCTGTGATTTATGAATTAGCTACGATTTTAGTGTTCTATGGTGATAATTGTTGATGCACACGTGGATGTGAATGTATTGATCAGATCTATTAATGATAGAAGCTTTGTTTATGGTTACATGCTGATTATACTATTAAAATCTCGATAATAGGCTCGTTTTTGTGCGAACTTGATAGATTCAATAAAGATCTGCCTTAATTACCTACTCTCTCCCAGGGTGTAGAAACCTTGTTCTAGTACCCTCCCATAATACTTCGGGTGAGACCTTGGCCTGCGAAAGTAGGTCATTGCCAAAAGGGCATGTAGTATAGGGTTTTGTTGGAAAGCCTTAAATTTGAACTGGGGTTAGGGCCCTTGAAGCCAACAAATGGTTCTGTTGCCGGGACCGAGAGCATTTTGAGAGAGAAATCGGGTAATGCCACGAGGCCGTTGGAGACCTTAGAAATTGGAATTTGAAGAATGGTTGGAAAGATGATTAGATTACACAATGGACTCTGGAATTGATTCAAAAATTGGAGAAGGCTGACAACAAAATCACCCATACGGTAGATCATTGGGTGGATAACATGATAGGAGGGTTTGTAACAGAATTCGCAGTCGATCAGTTCGTATCCTACTCTGAGGCGAAGCGGAGGTTCTTCAAAGGATTCTAGGGTAAGTTCTTGCAATAATTTCCATTTCTAATTAACATATTACTGTGCGAAAAGGGAATTTTGTGTAGGCACACAGAATTAATGACCTCTGATCAGAGCGAGAGTATAACACGAAGTGGTAAGTACTACCGAACCAATTAAGAAGGGGATAGATCCATCTACAACCCATTAAGAGAGTCGGTTGCGCACGCAGGAAGTATTCCTCTGGCTACATCACCTTCGAGTCAACATAAGGACAAGAACTCCCCCACACCTTTGCCACCACCGGAAGAAGATATGGTCACACACATGAAGCTACCACCTTCAAGGGTATAGGAGACGAAGATATGGATCTATTTTGGTTCGTAGTGGAATCAGTATGGGCTACGAAAAATGTTGCTAGTGATGTTGTAAAGAGGGCACAACTACCCCTTACCTTTGAAGGAAGGACCCTGGATTGGTACATGGGGTACGTAGGTAAACATGCGGATCCATCTATTCAAGAGATTAAGAATGATTTAAAACAATAGTTCCAGAAGCCTAAGTCCTACTCTGAGTTGGTGGTTGACTTGAAATAATTTAGACAAGGACCCACTGAGTTGGCATGGGAGGCTGATAAACGGCTGAAGAAGGTTATCAAGGATGGGAAATTCTAGTATGATGATAGATAACACAAAGAATGGTTCAATGTCATGCCATTACCTCACCTGTGTGGACCTATGGGTCAGCGAGCAATTGAGATGCAAGAGAAAGCCTTGGAGATTGCTATGAAGCTGGAGGCTATGCCAAGAGACGATGCCCAGTTTGGGTTAGAAAATTTCTAAGGATAGTTGGAGGCAATGGACCTCGAAATCTAGAATTAGCGGAAAGAGCGAGGAAAAGAATCTAGCTCAGACGTATGGTGCATAAGATGTAGGGTGTCTAGCCACACCAAGGATCAATGCCCTCTATTTGCGGACTATATGCAGGCTGGGGGACCCAGCCCTTTGTGCCCTAAAGAGGCTGCAGGACCAAGTGGGATGACGTTATAGTGTGTTGATTTTCGTGTAGCTGGACTGCATGGTACCAATCACTGCCCCCGTCTTGGTGCTTATGTTCCAAAGTTGAAGCAACAATGGTGCCGATTATGCTCATCTATGGGACATGACGAACATAACTATCAGACATATGACTTAATGATCAACCAAGGAAGCATGTACAGAGCACAAGCTAACCCTTCTTCATCACTATCTCCCTCAGGTAGAGGAGGCCCTCCATTAAGAGGCAGAGGAGGGGGAAGAGGTGGAAGCGTAGGTTAGGGAAGAGGGCAATTGATCTGTTATAACTACGGAGAAGTAGGACACTTCGCAAGGGACTGTCTGAACCTTATGCGACAATATTTCCAATATTGTAGACAACTAGATCATGTGTTAAAATATTTTCTAGTACTGATAGCGAAAATGCATGAAAAATAACAGACGCCAACGCAGAATGTGCAAATGGTTAAGGAAAAACCGCATGATGAGGGACCTAGTATTAATGTCATAACACACAATGGCATGGATACTGGATGAGCTAAAGAAAGGGCTATGGCTGAACCCTTTATCCAAAAATCTTCTATCAAACAGGAAAGCTTGGACTTACAGTAGGAGAAAGAAACCTTCATCGAAGCTAGCAAAGACTTTACCAAGGATGAGACATTTACTTCCAAGGCTCCAACAAGCCTAAGAGCAGACGACGAAGTTAAACCATTCCTATAGGCATGTATGATGCTGCTACACAACCAGAAGGTAGTAGAAAATCTTCAAGCACTAATAGACAATTACGCAGAGAGAACTGACCCTCCCACAAAAGTTAAGGATGTTCACAAACTATACAAGCATAAGAAATTTACTGGTCAGGAAATGCGGCTAACAATGCAGATTGGAGATTATGAGATGGATCAGGTCATCCTGGATCTGGGATCTGATGCAAATGTCCTACCCAAGAAAACATGGCAAAATATGGGAGAACCTAAGCTGGAATCATTTAATATATAGCTATGCATGGCTAACCAACAGAATATTATACCATTGGAAAGACTGTCAAAGATTATGGTAGATATTGTAGGGGTTAAGGTACTCGCAGATTTTCAAGTAATTTAGATTGTCGAGGATGCAGACCCTTATCCTACACTCGTGGGACTGGATTGGGCTATAGACATGGGATGCATTATTAACTTGAAGAAAAGGAGCATGGTTTTTGAGAATGAGGGTACGAGAGTGATAGTCCCTCTAGACCTAGCTGAAGGAGAGTGGTATACAGATTGTGCGCGAAGAAGACAACATGGATCATATTTACAAACTAACCACCAAGGAGAAGGATTGGTGTGATTTGCTAGGAGAAAGATAGTGAATGCCTCTCTGACTTTGATAGGGAGATTGAAAATTGGCAGAATCGGTTACATGATGTATCTGCGCTACGATGTCTTAGGATCATGAAAAGCTTCAGGTGTATCTCCTTAGACGTAAGGGAAGTACCTTACTTTGATGGTTCTGGTAGTATTATGGATTTTTTGAGATCATTTGAAGAAAAATTCACAAGGGAGTGAAGAATGTGGGTGCTTAACCTAGCCATGCACGCAACCCCTGCACGGTGGTGGGAAAATCATAAGGGGACATTCCAGGATTGGGAGGAATGTCATGAGATGATGATCCTATGATTTGAAACCCCCGGTTCACCTACGCATGGAGACTTTCCTTGGCCAAGGAGACCCACGCAAGCATGAGGTCACATGGATGGAGGCATGGTGTGAAAGGACCATGAAAGAATGGGTCCACCTATTTATTCATGCCTTGGGGCCAATTCCCACTGCATGGTATCTGGATGCAGAACTACCTCAGCGTACCTACCACTGGGAGACCATGAAAGATGATTTTTTGGGGACGTTGGGGTTGATAGGTGGGTCTGAGGCATTAGACGAGGCCTTGTAGAATATATATGCCCTAGTATTTGGCGAATCACACTCTTGTGTGGAGTACAGGGCACCAACTTGGGATATGCAGATGCAAGATATTGTTAACTGCCGCAACCTTTCAATGGAGGAATGTGACAAAGACTCGTGAAATATCACTATTGCAGAATCAGAGGGAGAACGCGCAGTTGTTGGACCCCCACTACAGATCGTCGATGTGACCAAGCCTCTTAAGCTAAGGGAATCAACATTGGAACAAAAGAACAACCTAAGCTAGATAAAATTGGGGTCTACTGGGATGATGATACTGTTGGGAAAATCGAAAAGCTTCTCACAGAGTACCAGGACCTGTTTCCTACAAAATTCTTAGAATTCAAGGGTATTACAAGGGACCTAGGGGTCATGCGCATCACTTTAAAACCATATGTGCCCTGTTAAGTAGTGACCATACCGATCAAACCCTAAGTATAAGCAGAAAGTCAGGGAAGAAATTAACAAAATGATAGCCGTAGGTATCATCGAACTAGTAAAACAGTTAGATAGGGTAAGCCCTATGGTGGTCTAGGAGAAAAATACTAAAGGAGAAATAAGAATCTGTGTGGACTTGCACAAAATGAATGATGCCTACGTCCATGATCCCTTCCTGTTGAGTCTCAAATCTGCATCTTTCCTATACACCTTTCTAGACCTTTTTCATTCACCTGAACCTTCTAAGTTGTCAATGTCATTGCATATTAATTGTAAAAGAGCATCTAAAATGGTTTTTAACTATGTTTTGTGTCTGCTGTTTGATTTAGATTTTTGCTCATTTAGCTGAGGAATCTTGCCACTTTCCGCAGTTGCTGCAACTTTCCGCAGCCATTTTGTGAAAGTCTATGTTGCAGGTGTCTTCAGGCAATTCGAGCCACATGGGCAAGTTAGAAATGATGTGGACATGGATCGTGTCCTATTGGCTCGGGAAAATTCACCTAAGGAGGCTATGGTCAAAGGTGGCCAAGTGGAAGTCAACCGTAGAGTCCCACGGTGACAGGACTCTGTTTCTCATCACGTGAAGATTTGTATGATCGTATCTAATTTACGGGAGACACATCAACACCTGTACACGGCTCCATAAGCTAAATCCAACATCCACTCTTCATAGATTTACTCCTCACCGTGGCCATGATGCTGGATCTTTGGACGTGATGGTTCACGTGTCTCTATCAGCACAAACTTTAGGGAATTAGTTATATCACCTTTGTTATAAATAACGCGTTTTCATACGCATAATAGTTAGCCTCCATATAGCTCTGTAATGTAATTGCGTTGCCACTGTGCTGTAATATCATTTCTCTGTTATGACTGCATTTTAATATATAAGAAGACTCTGTTTCCAAGCGTAATTCCTCTTTGAAGGCTGTTGCCCGAGGTCTGTGCAGAGGGCCCCTGCACACGCCGAGGTTTTGTGCATTACTGTATAGTTTCTTGTTTTATTTCTTTAAGTTCATTGTGCCATAAGTCATTCACGTGTTTATACATTGCATCTTTCATGGTATTTATGTTTCATCTCTGTTCATAATCTTTCATGCTTTACATTTTACTTCTGTCCATAATATTTCATGTTTTATGTTGTTGTTAACTGATCAGTGTTCTTGTTTCAGATTACAAATAGACAGCCCGGGCATTTGCATATCTTTTGACTAATGACATGGAATCAATATTGTTCTGCTGCTAATTTATTTTTCTTAGTTTTTGTTTAATTCCAGTACTGTTTTGTTTATTTTAGTCTTGCACATTTGCTTCAGTAGTTAGATTTAGAAATATTAAATTACTCATGTCATTTTCAGTTACCTCCGAAAACCATAGCTGGACTAATGGTGAGGGATTGAAGTATGAGTGTGTAGTTTGATATTAGTTTACTTTCTGCAAGTTAGAAATATTAAATTTCTCATGTCATTTTCAGTTACCTCCGAAAACCATAGCTGGACTAATGGTGAGGGATTGAAGTATGAGTGTGTAGTTTGATATTAGTTTCTTTTTCTGCAAACTAGATATCAGGTTGCTCAAGTTGTTTATGGTTACCTCCAAAAGCCATAGCTGGACTAATGGCGAGGGATCAGAATATAAGTTGATGTAATTTGATTTAGATTTACTTTGTTGCAATTCTTGGATTTCTTTAAGAATAGTTTCTTTTGTGTTTAGACAGCAGCAAGGATAGTTTGGTTTTCATGCTCAATAGTTCACTGTTTGATTTATTAGGCTAGCAGCACATTTTCATTTCCTTTCAAGTTTTGTCATTGTATTTTTCAAATTCCTTTTGAAGTTTAAAGTTGGTAAATCATTATAAAGGATATCATTGCCTTGAACAATCATAAACCATACTTGTTTTTATTTTAGAATTTCCATCTCACATTAGAAAACCAAAAACGACAAAAAGGTAAGAAATAGGTTATCTTGCACATATAGTGCGCCACACTTCATCATCTTACGAATCCCGGATTGATAAATTAATGTAGCAATTTAGGACACACTAAATTGACCAAAAATTTTGGCGCCGTTGCCGGGGAAGTGTAACTAGGTAGCCAATTTCTTAAAAAAAAAAAAAAAAAACAAAATAATAAAAGAAGGGAAAAATTGATAACTTCTTGAAGTATGCTCTCCTCTTGCACCTAGTGTGATCTGGAGGATCAGAAAAGAGAGTTATTGGTTTAGTAATTTCTTAAGTATGCTCTCTTCTTGCACCTAGTGTGACCTGGAAGATCAGAAAGAGAATTATTAGCCCAACTTTAAAAAAAAATAAAAAAAATAAAAAAAATAAAAAAATAAAAAAATGACATGCATAGAGCAAGAGATTCTAGGGGAAGGTTTATAGCTAAAGCCAAGAGTTTGATTTTCACAACTCCATCTTCTTCAAGGCATAGACAAGATTCACCACCATCTACCCCTAGCCTTAATATTTTTGGAATTCAAGGAGCAGCTGAATTAGAGGATTCTCCTATACCACCTACTAAATCTCATTTAGAAAAGGAAGAGACTCCCTCTCATCCTCCCTTGATAGAAGAACCAGAGGAATTTAAGGACTCTAAATAAACTATCATGGCAGAGGAAATAATATATGGATTTGGAGGTAGAGGTAGAGGTATAGGAGGAGGAAACAATGGAGACAACAATGGTGAAGGTAATAATGGAAGAAATAGGGAAGGAGACAACTTGTTTGGATTCCCTATAGTTGATGAGGAAACTCATACAACAATGAAAAATATCTCACCATCCGTCCTCCCCAACTTTTATGGATTGCGAAGTGAGGATCCTGAAACATTTCTGTTTGAGTTTGAAGTCGTGTGCCGAACTTATGACTATATGGAAGACTCTCAAAAACTCAAATTGTTTCCTTCAACATTGAAGGGAGCTTCTTTGAAATGGTTCATGGGATTAGCCACTCAATCTATTAGGACTTGGAATGATATGAAACAAACATTTTTGGATAGATACTTGGACTATTGTATGCCCACCAATCACAAGGATGAGGTATTCAAAATGATGCAAAAAGAAGATGAAAACTTAGAAGATTTACTTGAAATATTTCAATACAACTTAAAAAGAGAAAATATGAGCAACTTAGATGATGAAACCTTGAAAGCCCTCATATTAAAAGCCATTAGAGATGAATGGATATATATTTTAAACATGATGGGGAAAGGAGACATTTCTCAACTTCCACTTCATGACATAACAGAACTATGTGTCCATCTCTCAAGAGGAAAATCTAAAACAGGAAAAGGGCCTAGGGATCCTTCTCTTATTAGGGCTAACAAATCTGCAACTGGATCAGTAAGTAGGGCAGATATTGGTAATATGCTTGATGAATTCAAAACTGATATCTTAGGGATCCTTAGTGAACAACTAGACACCTTAAAATCTAAAACAAGCAGAAATCAGAAACAGATGCTCTAGCCATGTTTTGTCCGAAATGTAGGAAGAAACATGATTTAAGGGAATGTCCCTTGGATGCAAAAGTTGTAGAAACATGTATAATTTTCTCAGAGAATCATGAGATCAAGGATTGTCCTTCAATTCCTGGACTCAAAGCTGTCTTTCAAGAAGATACAAATTCAGTAGAATCTCTTTGTTTTGTTGCAAGAAGACCTTGGTAGGGACAACAAACTCAAGGGTTTAACAACCCTATGAATCTTCAAACCCCACCAAATTGGAATCCTTGGCAACAACCTTGGCCCCAACATCAAAATCCATATCAGCCATGGGTACAAGGGATGAAAAGTCCTTATGGGAGATTTTCTCAAATTTATCAATATCATCCATCTTTTCAAAATCAACAAGCTCCACAACTTCCAAACCTAAATCCACAACTTTCATTGCCATTTCCACAACAACAACCTTCTCAACAAAATCCAAATCCTCAACTCATGCTCCCATACCAACAAAGAAAAATCAACTTCCAGCTCATCCATTGCCAAATTCTAACAATAAAAATCCTCAGAATACTTACATGGTAGAAGGACAACAATTTCCTACCTATATGATTGTTCCTCTCAATGATGTAAAACTCAGATCTGGTAGAGTTTTAGAAAAACCTTCTATAGATATTCAAGAGCAAGATACCTCTGAGGAGGACTCTCTTAAAGTCAATGAGGGTTATGAGGAAGCATCTCTTCAAAATTCAAACATTCAAAAAGAGAAAGAAAAGTTAACACCCACAACTCCTATAGTTGAGCAACCTGCATCTTCATCTACACCTCCTTTTCCTGAAAGACTACAAATTGACAAGGGGGTGGAAAAACAAATCTTGTTGCCTAACTATGATTTTTTAGATGAATTGAAGAATGTTTGTATCAAGATTCCCTTGCTACAAGCCATTCGAGAGATTCCTATTCTAGCAAAAACAATAAAGGAGTTGAGTTTCAAAAGACCAGGAAGGAAACTAAAAGACGCAAGAAGAATCCACCTGGTAGGAAAAATTGCAGATATCATGATGGGAAAAATTACCATGCAGAAGTATGTAGATCCAGGAAGTCCAATTGTCAAGACACATATAAATGGGATAGAAATTCAAAACACATTGATTGACTTAGGGGCTGCTATCAACATTATGAGTAGACAGACTATGGACCAGCTAAAACTTCCTAACCTTCTTTTTACACCTACTTTACTGCAACTTGCAGATCGATCCATTATTAAACCATATGGTGTATTAGAAGATATTTCAGTCTCCTTAGATTCTTGGGAATATCCAGTAGATTTTATGATTTTGACTCCTAAGAGTAATCTAGGAGGGCACCCACTTATCTTAGGAAGACCTTGGCTAGCCACAACTGATGCTTTTATTAGTTGTAGATCTGGGGATATGTACATTTCTAATGGTAATTCGACAAAGAAATTCAATTTGTATCCTCCAGCAAAAGCAATCACAGAAGTAGGAGACAATGAATGGGTTGATGATGAGGACACTATACAACCTATCTTTACCATTTCTGAAATAAGTGAGGATAGTCAAATTCTAAACACATTAGAAAATTTTGAGATATCTTCAGAATATGACCCCACACAATTTCAATTGGAATCCGACATAGAATATTTATCATCAAGACAAATGTCTCTTTACTCTATGGAAGAGTTTGGTAGTTCTACTATTGAGATTTTTCCAGGAAAAACATTGAATATCAACAAACATTTGGAAAAGTCACAACAAGAAGAAATAACCAAAATCTTGCAAAAACATTCTACTGCATTTGCATGGGAGTATACTAACATGAAAGGTATTGATCCTAAGATTTGCATCCAGCATATCTATATTGAGGAAAACAGTAGACCAATCAGACAACCTCAAATAAGGATGAATCCAAATCTTAGGGAGATAGTGAAAGAAGAGCTCCAAAAACTACTCAATGTAAACTTCATTTATCCAATTTCAGATAGCCGATGGGTTTCTCCTTTGGTTATATTACCTAAAAAGAATGGTAAATGGAGGGTATGCATTGATTACAGGGAATTGAACAAAGAAACTTTGAAGGATCACTTTCCTTTGCCTTTTATTGATCATATATTAGATATATTAGCAGGTAAAAAGTACTTTTCATTTTTGGATGGTTTTAGTGGTTATAATCAAATTTAGGTAGCACCTGAAGATCAAGATAAGACCACATTTACTTGTCCATGAGGAAATTTTTCCTATCGAGTGCTTCCTTTTGGGTTATGTAATGCACCTGCAACATTCCAAAGAGCAGTACTAGGAGTTTTTTCTGATCTAATCCATGATTGTGTAGAGGTTTATATGGATGATTTTACAGTTTATGGTAATTCATTTGAAGAGGCATTAGAAAATTTGGAAAAAGTCCTTATAAGATGTAAAGAAACAAACCTTTCATTAAGCCATGAAAAATGCTTTATGATGTTTAATGAAGGTATTGTTTTAGGACATCATATTTGAGGAGATGGGATTAAGGTTGATAGATCAAAAGTTGAAGTCATCTCCAAGTTACCTATTCCAAATTGTCAAAGAGATGTTAGAAATTTTCTAGGATTTACTGGTTACTATAGAAGATTTATAGAAAACTTCACTAAAATAGCATATCCACTCTTCAAATTTCTTACAAAATATTGTGAATTCAAATGGGATCCTGATTGTCAATCAGCCTTTGAAACTTTGAAAACAAGAATATCTGAAGCACCTATATTGAGAGGACCAAATTGGAAACTCCCTTTCCATATTTCTACGGATGCTTCAGATACAGCTCTGGGAGCTGTGCTGGGTCAAAAAGATTTAGTTCCTTATGCCATTTATTATACCAGTAAAAATTTGACTCCCACAGAGTTGAACTATACTGTGACTGAAAAAGAGTTTTTAGCCGTTGTTCATGCAATTAATAAGTTTAGACATTACATAACAGGCTATGAAACTTTTATTCATACTGACCATTCTGCAATTAGATATTTGATGAACAAACCTGTTACTAATGGCAGAGTGACAAGATGGATTTTACTTTTGCAAGAATTCAATATTACTGTGTTGGATAGACCAGGAAAACAAAATACAGTAGCTGATTTCTTGTCTAGGATTCATAATACTAAAGAAGATTCTCCTGTAGAGGATAATTTTCCTGATGAATACTTGTTTGCAGTAACTATTAAGACTCCTTGGTATGCAGATATTGCTAACTATTTGGTTACAGGGAAACTGCCTTCACATTTATTTCCAAGTGAAAAACGAAAAATTATTTAGGAGAGTTCAAAATATTTATGGATTTCTAACGAATTGTTTAAAACAGGGCTAGATCTTGTGATCAGAAGATGTGTCAGGGAAGATGAAATGCTTGATATTCTTAAGGCATGTCATGATGAACCATGCAGCGGACACTTTGCAGACAAAAGGACGGCATATAAAATCCTCTCTTTAGGATATTATTGGCCTTCCCTCTTCAAATATGCAAAACAATATGTCAAAAGGTGTGACAGCTGCCAAAGAGTAGGGAAACCTAACCTTTCAAATGAAATGCCATTGCAAACACAGGTACTCATTGAACCCTTTGAAAAATGGGCTTTAGATTTCATTGGACCTATTAATCCACCATCTAAGCAAAAGAAGCATATATTGGTTTGTACTGATTATGTTACTAAATGGGTAGAAGCCAAAGCATTAGTATCTGCTACTGAAAATTCAGTTGTTCATTTTCTTTATGAGGATATTTTTACTCGCTTTGGTGTTCTAAGAGAAATTGTGACAGATCAAGGAAGCCAATTCACATCCAACCTGGTGGAGAAGCTGATGGAAGAATACAAAATCAAGCATAGAAGATCTACTCCTTACCATCCGCAAGAAAATGGTCAAGTGGAGTCTACCAACAAATTTCTTGAAAGTATCATCACCAAAACTATTCATCTACATAGAAGAGATTGGGCAGAAAGGCTTCCTGAAGCCTTATGGGCCTACAGAACTACATGGAGAAATACGACAGGAAATTCTCCCTATGAACTTGTTTATGGGAAGGAAGTCCTACTCCCCATTGAGTTCCAAGTCAAGACCTTCAAGATAGCATTTTAGTTGGGGATGGACTTATCAGAAGCCCAAAAACATAGAATGGAGCAGTTGAATGAGCTAGATGAGATCAGACAAGAAGCAATTTTAAGAACTGATTTAGTTCAATATCAAAGAGCTAAATGGCATGACAAGTACATAAAAGAGAAGAAGTTTCAAGAAGGAGATTGGGCATTGTTATTTGATTCCAAGTTTAAAGATTTTCAAGGAAAATTTCAGACTCATTGGCTTGGGCCATATGAGATTGACCAGATCTTTAGCAATGGAGCGGTAAGAATCAAGACCATTGATGAGTTTCAAACTCCTCTTATTGTGAATGGCCACAGATTGAAAGTTTATCATAAGCCACTCTCAAAAGAGGAATTTGTCAAAATGTTTCAAGAAAATTCTGCAATCAGGCTGGTACAGAAGAAGTTTTCTTCTCCACCAGCCTAGCTTTTGTTCTTTTCAGTTAAAAAAATAAAATAATAATAATAATAATAAAATAAAATAAAATTTGTATAAGCTTGAAAACCAATCACTGATTGGCAGTCTTATACATAAAATATAGGGTGAAAATCAGGAACACCTGACACCCTATATTTTCCAAAAAAAAAAAATCTCTCTTTCATTTCACAAGTTTTGTGACCACCCACTCCATTCCATTCCACTTCATTTCACTCCACTTCATTCCATTTCACTTCATTTTTTATATTTCATTCCATTTCACCAATAAAATTCTCTTTCATGACCATTTCCATTTAGTCAATTGTCATCCGTTCATTTCCATTCACCCAAATAATAGCTGTGTCAGTTTCTGCAACTGACATCTGTTTCCGCAGCTGACACCAGTTTCCGCAGCCAGAAGTAGATTCCGCAGCTACCACTCTGTTTTTCAAAAGAATGTACAGCCAGATGTTATTTCCATAATAATGAAATCAAATGCAGGTATGAGAACCAATTATGAAGACTTGGGACATTCAAGATATCAATGAGGAGCAACTAATTGAAGACCAAGGAAAAATGGCAAGAATTCCAAGGTATGAGTAAATTTTTATTTTTCAAATAGCATTTAAAACACATTTTTATATAGTTATAAACCATAAGCTCCATTATGTGCAATGATTGTATTGAAAAACTCCGTAACCACTCCATGATCTCTGTACAATCCGCCCACAATCCTTGCATTCATTCTCAAACGGTCCCATAATTAAACCTCCGATCTTCACTCATACTTCAATATTCCACCTGTGACAATGAAACATAGTTGATTTGACTACGACTTATTTCAGTCGCATAAAATCCGTAGCCGTTGTATAAACATGCTTACATTTATTCTGCAGCCACCAAATGTTAAAACACTGCCGGATGTGTTATACTCCTCCTATTTTTCTATTAATCTCACAGCCGCATTTCCGCTGTGCTCACGTAACCCTTCTCTGTTCCGCTTCACTCCATTTCGTTCTCTGTTACGCTACAGTCTGTATACCCACTCTCTGATATCTACCTACAGTCATCGTGCTCATTTCCGTTCATTCAACCGTCCTACTTCCATTGAACCCTCTTCACGCAGGCAAGTTTTTAAAGAGCAGAAAGAAGGATGGGTAAATTGTTGAGAGTAGAACCAGAGGGACCTAAATTCATGGAAGGATACCCGCAAGTCAGGGATATATTGAAGAAAGCAAAGTGGCTGCGGTTTATCCAAAAGTTTAGAGGCTACCATAAAGAGGTGACAAAAGCTTTTGCAAGGTCCTTCAATGGCCTGGAGGTAGAGATTGGAGACCTTAAGTTTATGGTGAATGAGGCATCTATAGCATCTGCTACAGAACTTCTTCAAGAGGGTGAATGTTGGTTTAAGAACAAAAGCATTAGTGATGAAGCCTGGAGAGTGATTATACATAACCTAGGTATGGACACAACTATTTTTAAAAGAGGAATTCCTGTTCATGCTTTGAAAGAGGAATGGGCTACTTTTCTGCTAGTTGTTCAAAAATTTATCACCTGTGAGGGCCGTTTTGGGTCAATGTATATGTACCATACCCGATTGCTGATGAATTTTCTAGATAACCAGACCCTCAATTTGCCATACTTTTTATTAAATAGTTTGAAGAAGATGTCTGTGACTGTTAAGAAGCATTTAGGGGATGTAGAACCACATCTATATCACCATGGTCTTGTTAAAATTTTGATTGAAAACAGTTAAAGGAGAAGAAGGACACATGGGAACAATTTTTGATTAGAAATTTCTTTGAGGAACCTCAAGAAATTCCTAAAGGTAGCACATCAAGAAGGAGTAGGAGAAAAAGAACAAATGATGAAACTCAAAGTACTCCTACTACTACAATTGAAAGAACTAGTAGGGAAGAGAGACTATCAAAAAGGAAGAAGAAAGAAACCAAGGATAAAAAGCCAATAACATCAAAAGAGAGAAAAAGTATTGAGGCTATGCATCAAACCCCTTCTTCCGAAGAAGATCATCAAGTGTTATCTAAAAGACTAGTTCACCTTCAAGAACAGTCATCTATGGCCAAGAAGAAAGAGAAAAGAAAAAAAAATCAAAAAGACAGTGGTCCACAACGTGTGAGAAGAAGTTCTAGGCTTAAGGGGAAGTTGAGGAAAACGCAAACGAAAGGACCCCATTTTATTGATTTGGGAGAAGAAACATCTGAACAATCCCTAGCTGGCCATAGTCCATCTCACTCTCAGTCAGACAGTGAAACTAGTTCATTTCATTCTCAGTCAGACATTGAACATAGTCCATCCCATTCTCAGCCAGACGTTAATGTGAGTCCTTCTCAGCCAGATTTTGAAGACAACTCTCCTCCACGGAATTTTGGGGACAACCCAATAAAAACGACACCTGAGATAGACCCAAAGCAACAAGAAGTATATGATTATATAGAATCTTTAGAAAGAGCAGCTACCGGTCCCAGTACTTCGTCCACTCAGCCTCACACAGCACAAGATGATCTAGTCCAATCACTAAAACAAGAATTATTTGAGCTAGAGATTTTAAATAGACACATTAAAAATGAAAATGAGACATTAAAGGAACAAAGTAAATTGGACAAAATCATTCATGATAATACCATGCTACATTTGGGACTATGGCAGAAGAAGAACAGGAAATTGAAGAGGAAATGCCAGAATTTAAGCAGAGCACTGATTAATATCAAATTCAGATGCTTGATGAAAAAGCCCAGGATGTTAGCAGCACCAAGGAAGAGGAAGAGAAGACTGGATGTACTGGTTGAAGTGTCAAGGCATATGAACTGAAGAAGGATTATCAAAATTTTGGTTGCGTGAGGACATGCAACACCTTCACAGTGGGGGTATGTTGAGTCTCAAATCTGCATCTTTCCTATACACCTTTCTAGACCTTTTTCATTCACCTGAACCTTCTAAGTTGTCAATATAATTGCATATTAATTGTAAAAGAGCATCTAAAATGGTTTTTAACTATGTTTTGTGTCTGCTGTTTGATTTATATTTTTGCTCATTTAGCTGTGGAATCTTGCCACTTTCCGCAGCTGCTGCAACTTTCCGCAGCCATTTTGTGAAAGTCTATGTTGCAGGTGTCTTCAGGAAATTCGAGCCACATGGGCAAGTCAGAAATGATGTGGACATGTATCGTGTCCTATTGGCTTGAGCAAATTCACCTAAGGAGGCTGTGGTCAAAGGTGGCCAAGTGGAAGTCAATCGTAGAGTCCCACGGTGACAAGACTCTGTTTCTCATCATGTGAAGATTTGTATGACCGTTTCTAATTTACGGGAGACACATCAACACCTGTACACGGCTCCATAAGCCAAATCCAACATCCACTCTTCATAGATTTACTCCTCACTGCGGCCATGATGCTGGATCTCTGGACGTGATGGTTCACGTGTCTCTATCAACACAAACTTTAGGGAATTAGTTATATCACCTTTGTTATAAATAACACGTTTTCATACGCATAATAGTTAGCCTCCATATAGCTCTGTAATGTAATTGCGTTGCCACAGTGCTGTAATATCATTTCTCTTTTATGACTGCATTTTAATATATAAGAAGACTCTGTTTCCAAGAAGTATGAGTGTGTAGTTTGATATTAGTTTACTTTCTGCAAGTTAGAAATATTAAATTGCTCATGTCATTTTCAGTTACCTCCGAAAGCCATAGCTAGACTAATGGTGAGGGATTGAAGTATGAGTGTGTAGTTTGATATTAGTTTCTTTTTCTGCAAATTAGATATCAGATTGCTCAAGTTGTTTATGGTTACCTCTGAAAGCCATAGCTGGACTAATGGCGAGGGATCAGAATATATGTTGATGTAATTTGATTTAGATTTACTTTGTTGCAATTATTGGATTTCTTTAAGCATAGTTTCTTTTGTGTTTAGACAGCAGCAAGGATAGTTTGGTTTTCATGCTCAATAGTTCACTGTTTTATTTATCAGGCTAGCAGCACATTTTCATTTCCTTTCAAGTTTTTTCATTGTATGTTTCAAATTCCTTTTGAAGTTTAAAGTTGGTAAATTATTATAAATGATATCATTGCCTTGAAAAATCATAAACCATATTTGTTTTTATTTTAGAATTTCCATCTCACATTAGAAAACCAAAAACGACAAAAAGGTAAGAAATAGGTTATCTTGCACATATAGTGCGCCACACTTCATCAGCTTACGAATCCTGGATTGATAAATTAATGTAGCAATTTAGGACACACTAAATTGACCAAACACTTCCCTACACCATTCTCTAAATAAATTCTTGATAGTCTGGGAGGGCAGGAAGCATACTCGTTCACTAACGGGTTTTTGGGCTACCATCAGATCAGGATCGCACTTGAAGATCACAAAAAAACTATGTTTTCCACTAAATGGGGATCCTTTAAGTACATCGTCATGCCATTTGGGCTCAAGAATGCCCCTGCCATCTTTTCGTGGGTAGTGGTCGCAGTACTCAATGAGTTCATCCAAAAGTTTTTAGAGGTATATTTTGATGATTGGACAATATTTTGGTTGGTAAAGAGGCATGTCTCGAACCTACACATCATGTTGGACGCCTATAGAAAGCAAGAGATTGCCCTAAATATTAAGAAGTGGATATTTTGCATACCTTTCGGGATCTTGTTAGGCCACGTAGTCTGCCGACAGGGATTGATGGTTGAATCTACCAAGGTAGTAGTTATCATCAACCTGGTAGTTCCTACGATTGAGAAACGGCTACGCTATATCCTCGGACACATGAGCTAATACAGGAAGTTCATTCAAGGGTATGCACTAAAAATGGAACTCATGGAGAAGTTTCTAAAGAAGGACGTTTAGTTTTTGGGATGCGGACTGTTAGAAGAGCTTTAAGCTACTCAAGGAAAAGATGGTCTCTACTCCTATCCTCATATTTGCTGACTAGGCGAAGGTTTTCCATGTCCATGTAGATGCTTCAGGGATCGCCCTGGGAGTTGTCCTTACGCATCTCAGGGAAGGGGACATTGACCACCCGTTTTCATTTACTAGTAGAAAACCCTCTAGTGCAGAGTGTAACTACTCCACTACTGAGCGTAAGGGGATGACCATGGTATATGCCCTGCAGAAATACCAACATTATCTGTTGGGGGGGCGCACTTCAAGATGTTCATGGACCACTAAGCTTTAAAGTACCTAGTGAATAAGCCTATGTTGGGGGGGATGATTTGATGATGGCTACTCCTATTTCAAGAATATGATTTTGAGATCATCGTGAAGCTGGGGAAACTAAATGCTGAACTGGACTGCTTGTCTCGAATCGAGAGTGGTGAAGAACTAACCAACCTAGAAGAAGGACTGATCGACGCGTAGCTATTTACTATTAAGGTGGTTAATTTTCACTTCGCCGATATCATTCATTTATTATCTATAGGGATGGCGCTTGTAGAATATTCAGTACAACAGAAAAAATAGTTGGTAACTAGCAAAAAAAACTTTACAATCATAGCGGACCACTTGCATAAGATGGGAGCTGATGAGGTACCATGGAGATATTTTATAGAGCATGAAATACAAGCCATCTTAGCAGAAGCCCACAGAGGCGTAGCAGGAGGTCACTATGCAGGGAAAGCGATGGTGCAGAAGATCTTGAGAGCTGGGCTATGGTGGCCCACACTGCATAGTGACTCTCATGACTATTGTAAAGCTTGTGACACATGCCAAAGGATAGGAAGACCATCTTGCAGGGATGAAATTCCCTTGCAGCCATAGATGGCCCTACAATCATTTGAAAAATGAGCCA
The DNA here is from genome assembly GCA_034641835.2 of Pinus albicaulis. NCBI lineage: Eukaryota > Viridiplantae > Streptophyta > Pinopsida > Pinales > Pinaceae > Pinus > Pinus albicaulis. The sequence goes on along the minus strand of CM076575.1, from coordinate 539,516,705 downwards.
TAGACTTCATTGGGCCCATCAACTCACCAGGGAAGAAGACAGGTGCCCGCTACATCATCACTACAACTAATTAGGAAACTGGATGAGCCGAAGCGCAAGCTGTGAAGGATTGTACTACAGACATCATTGCGCACTTTATTTTTGAACATATTATAACCAGGTGTGGCTGTCTGAAGATCTTGATGAGCGATAGAGGTACACATTTTTTTAATGAAACAATATAGGATTTGACTAAAGAATTTCGGATCCACCATGGAAAAAGTACCCATATCATCTGCAGGCAAATGGAACCGTGGAAGATTTTAATAAAATTCTGGAATAGGAACTAACCAAGATTTGAAATTTTGATCGAAGTGACTAGGACGTGCGCATCCCATTGGTCCTTTGGGCCTATCGAACCACCTGTAAGAAATTGACTGGGAAAACACCATTTCAGATGGTTTATGGAAAGGAGGCCATTATTCCCATGGAATATATTGTTCCTATCTTGCGCATCGCAACCTTTAGCAACATGGTAGAGCTTGATATCATGGAGGAGCACTTAGCGTAGCTCGTTTCCTTGGAGGAAGATCGATTCATTGCTAGCTTTCATCAGCAAGTTCAGAAGGCCCCTGAAAAAGTATGGCATGATGGACATATTCGGAAAAATATATTTTTTGGAGGGAGAATTGGTCCTGCTATACGATATCGAGTTTGCGAAGTACCAGGGGAATTTCTGTCAGCACTGGCTAGGCCCCTATATGGTAAAGGAAATCACTGACGGAGGAGTTATCCGGTTAGCTACACTACACGGTCACATTGTACCAGGATATGTTAATGGAAGCCAGCTCAAACCGTATCGGATTAAATGACTATATGACTAGAGTAGTTGTATTGGGTGGAATACGCGCAGGTAGGAGGAAAAACGCAGGCAGGTCGATTATATGCGCAGGGGTCGATCGCAGGTTTAGAAGCCCGGGGAGGTGCGTTGGGAACGCATGGGTCAATCATAGGTCTGGAAGCCCGGGGAGATGTGCTGGGTACATAGGGGTAATACACAGCTACAGAAACTAGCCATTGGAATAGTAAAACTGGGTAAAAAGCAAATTTTACCATTTAAAGGAGTGGGCAGTCGGCAATTAATGAGGCAATTTATGAATATTTTTTACCATTTGCTTGATGGTAAGTTTTAGATAAGCCTCACCCAACCATTGATCACTATCCAAAGCTATAAAAGCAAGAGGGTAGATCAGAAGTGGGTTCTGTGCATTTTGAAAATCTTGTGCTTGTGCTTTGTGCTTGTGCTCTGTTAATGTCTGGGCGGGCTGCCCCCTCTGATAGTAGCAATATCGAATTTGTCTTCCAAGCAAGAATGAGCGTGACCAATCTATCTGAATCATTGCAGACCATGGCCTCTACTGATGAAGTATTGGAGGTCACTCCTGAAGTTGAAGAGGTTGTGTCCACACCAACCAAGGGGAAGCAGGTGGAGAAAAAGAAGGGTAAGGGGAAAGGCTAGGAGCAATGGTAGGGGAGGGCTGAAAAATGGGCTAGAGGAAAGCCATGCACCTCCCCTTGGAATGTGAAATCCCCCCGAACGATGCCCCGGGCATGCTCACCTAACATGACGAAGCAACCTCTATCTGCTCAGGAAGAGGCCCAGATTGCTGAACCAATCACTTGGCTATCATGTTATGTTCGACCTCACAGGCCCTCGGTGCACACACCTAAGAACCTTGAAGGTATGTGCGCCTATATGCAAAGGCAACTGATTCTGGGTGAAGTCCCCATAATTGGAGAAGCACATGGAAAGATCGCCTCAATTAAGTTCGACGACCATGACCTGGCCAACCTAGAGGCCTTCCCAAAATTGGCACCTAAGCTCTACCTTGAAAGAATATTAGAAGACAACATGCTAAGGGTTGTTCCAATGCCGTGGGTGCATGGGCTAGAAAAATTTGGCTTACCAAACTTGCTGTGGCTGCCTCATTTTGGCTGATACATTATAACTGACTGAATTGTGCGACAACTGCTAGCCCTGATCCATGACGACAGCTTATGGATACAGGACCACATTCCCATTGATGCTGCCCTCATTCACCATATTATTGGTCTCCCCATGGAGGGGCAAAATTCCATGGAGCAAGTCAGAAAGAAGTATGAGCAACACATTTTTGATAAGGTGTGATAAGACTACCATGTTGAGTGGAATACTAGGGGATTCATGATAAACACCATTTTTGACCCAGGAGTGCGCATGGGTACCCTACTACTGGCTTGTAAGATGATGTGAAAGTGCCAGGCCACGACAATCCCCACTTATGTAATTTAGTTGGCTAGCCACTGTGAAAAGGGGTTCTGCTTCAACTGGTCTCAGTTCCTTTGCAAATTTTTTTTGGAGAACGTGCGTGAGGCCTAGGATCATGGAAGGACATTCTACTACTCCTCGTTACTGCTCTTGATTGTGTTGGTCACATGGGAAGCCCTTGAAGATTCAGTCCTCCCTGAGCTCAAACTAGACATGTGCGAGGGGGCGTGATACATGAATTTGTGGGATTCAAAGGATGAGTAGCGCATTGAGGATAAAAAAGTCTTTTGGGTCTTCTTTCAGAGCGGGCTCACAGCAGCAATTCACTCCCGGCCATGCTTTTCACTGATATTCTACAAAAATTACAAAAGCATCGTAGTGTTCCAAGTCATGATGCACAATGTGTAGATTCGAGGGTGTAAGTATCCGACGTGGGTATCACTGCCTTACATGGTCACTGACAAGGAAATTGATCGACTCGTTTCCACTTGGCCACCACAATGGAGATTGGGATTCAAATTAGGTACAACTGACACTGCAGGTATAAGCACTGCCCCAAAGACCACCCTGCCTGATACCACCAAGAATGAAGAAGGACGTGGCCTGGAAGACTTTGCCAGGAAAAAGGACGCCATGAAGGGTGCGGAGCTAGAATCGCAGTAGGACTCATAGCAGGACCTGGACATAGAGGGTCTAGATGCACATGGTGTTGATTCCCCACATGGTATAAAATGGACTGCTGACCCTCTCAAAGGCCAGCGAAAGAAATGACGGGATACAAGGCTCAGTAGGGAGACTGAAGTTACTTTGACAGAGGAAGACTTGGAGCAAATTGTAGCTGCAGTCACCCTCACCTCAGAAGATAGACGGCTTGATTTGGAAGAGTAGCAGAAGGTCATTGTCACCGCACTCCAGTCTGAGCTCCAAGCTCTAGAGCTCAAGACCGATACCCTACAGAGAAGCATGATTCAGACGAGGCCACCCCTAGCAACCAGTAGAGAACTGATCATCACAACTAAAATCCACCTCTTCCCCCTGCCAAGCGCAGCACTCACCCTACGCTCACCTACCTTATGTGTGCAAGTCCAGGCTTGCACAAAAGTACATTTGGATTTGGCCCGAATTCCACACGAACCTCTACAGGTCCTCCATACATCCCCCTTTGAGAAGATCCAACACATAAATTGTCGGATGCAATAGCAACTTAGTACAACTGAGTAGAAAATACTTGAAAAAACCACCGAGGCATCCTAGGCACAGGATGCGTGCATCCTTGCCACCGCGCAGAAGACCGAGTTGGAATGATTAATCAGTAGGTTATGCGTAGATGTGACTGAAGATATCCTGACCTTTGCCACCCCTCAGGCAAAGATTGAAGGACTTGTTACAGCCCTGAAGGCTTCTAAGACTGAAATCCAGCATGTCAAGAATGATATGTAACAACATATTACTACGCTACAGGCCAAATTGTAGCCAGAAACTCAACCTGAGGTATGAGCCCAGCGAGCCGGGTTGGTCACAGAAGCCACGAATGCCATTACAAATCAGACCACTCAGGGCACAAAAGTGTTGAAGACATCTATGCAACTGTGGTCTAAGGTGCAATGCGATCCTCTCCTGCATGAATATACTCAAGAACTGCGCCAGAAGGAAGAAAAATTCGAGTAGCTGGAAGATAATATGCCCACTCTGATCCCCGCCCAATTTCTGGTACGTTTGTGAGCCAGACATGTTCTCAGAGATGACCTGGAATAGCTGTGCCACAGGAAGAAGGTTTTGAGTGACCACCTCAAGTGGTGGGCCGTTGAATCCCTCAAGCTATCTTAGGAAGTGAATGTTGCAGTAAAACAGCTGAACCAAACCCTGGAAAGTGTCATTGTTACTACTGAAGGTCTAACTTCTCAGAATTTGGTGGAAATTTCTTAGAACGCTGCTGCGTAGAGTGAAGGGGTGTTTTCCCCTCTGGTCAATGCAATCAAGTAGCTTCAGGCAAAGATGCAAACCCCACGGCCGCTGTGACTCGGGACGAGTCATAAGATTGTGTTGGGGACCTGTTGGAACATGGTTCCCTAAGCTGCATTTTTTATATAATTTTGTAGTAAGTGGTTTTGAGTAGGGGTTTTGGGGCCAGTTAAAGCCCCCAATGTTTTGTAATGGGTCAAAGGGTAGACATAGAGTCCCCAAACCACGATTTGTAGACCATAGGATAGAAAAAGATATAATGATATAAATAGATAGATAGTTGGGTCTAGTAAAGAAGTAAGATTGATATTGTGAACAAATTGTTGAGATCTGCCTTGGGTTGTTTTGGGTAAGGACTCCTGGTGGCTGTGTGCATAGAGATCCTCAGTCCTGCTGTGTGCGGACCCTGTTGGCTATGTGCACGAGTTGTGTCTTGGGTTTGTAATTGGGTTTTTGGATATTTATGAATGTGGAATCTATTTGAAGTATATTTATGATATTTGGACTGGTTGTGTTTATTACTGAAGTGCCTCTGTGTTATTTATTTAAGCTGCGAATGTATCTGCGATCTATGAATTAGCTGCGATTGTAATTTTCTGTGGTGATAATTGCTGATGTGCATGTGGATGTGAATGTATTGATTAGATATGTTAATGATAGTAGCCTTGTTTTGTTGGGTGTGGAGCCTGATTATCTTGTTTATTTTGTATCACAGTGTTGAACCCCTATACCTTAATGGGGCGGCAATGCCGCCCATAATTAAACATTGCCTGGGGGTCCAGGGGGTGGCTGCAACTTTATGGAGCCCCCCCTTGGTGGGGGGTTTTGGGGGCAGCGCGCCCAAAGCTAAAAACATATGTAAAATTTCCTTGTAAAAGTATAGTAATTTCTAGTCAATCTGGGCCGTTCATTAGGCAGATGATCTGATGGTAGAATTTATGTTTAGTTTATAGTTTTTTCCCTAGAAGGCAACCCCTCGCTTGTATGAGGGTGTTTTATTGCGGCTGTGTGTTGTATATGTATTCTCAGAGCGAGAAATAGAGAGGGGGATTGTGAGAGAGAGAATAGAGGATATTATAGCGGATTTGCTATAAATTGTGTCTCTTCATTTTACTGGATAATAGAAAGGAATGATTGGCTGTTTGGGGTGGGCGTAGCCCAAAATGGGTGAACCACGTATATCTGTGTCTCTCTGGTTTTATGTGTTTTGTGTGATTGTATTTTCCACATATTTTGTGTGCTACATTGCTCTGTAATATATAATTTTCTAACAACTGGTATCAAAGCCGAAGGTCTATTTGGCTGATAAAATCGTAGGAAAGAAGGGTTCCTGGTTCGAGTGGGAGCAATGGTGAAAGATGGTAAGTTTAGGGTCGAGAAATTTAACGGCCAAAACTTCCCACTATGGAATATGTAGATGGAAGATTATCTGTATTAGAAATATCTGTACCTACCATTGAGTGGAAAAACAAAGAAGCCAACGACTATTACCGACGCAAAATGGGAGATTCTTGATAGAAAGGCACTCAAAACAATACGGTTGTGCCTCGCGGCGTCAGTAGCCTTCAATATTTGGAAGGAAACAACAATAGAGGATTTAATTAAGGCATTGACGAAATTATATGAAAAACCCTCGGCCTCAAACAAGGTATTACTCATGAAACGTTTATTTAATATGAAGATGTCGGAAGGTGGATCTGTTGCGAACTATTTAAATGATTTTAATACAGTTACCAGTCAGTTAAGTTCTGCAGGGGTAAAATTTGATGATGAAGTTAGGGCTCTTTTGTTTCTATGCTCATTGCTAGAAACCTGGAATGGTTTAGTTATGGCCATTAGTAACTCTATCTCTGGATCTAGTACTTTAAAATTTGATGATGTTGTCAGTGCTATCCTTAGCGAGAAAATGCGATGGAAAATCTTCGGTGAGACATTGGGTAATATTTTGAGTGCAGACTCTAGGGGAAGAAAAATGGAAAGAGGAAAGAGCTCAAGATATCACAGTAAATCAAGGAAAGGTAGATCCAAGTCCAGATCAGGGATAGTGTGGCAGAAATGTGGAAAGAAAGGACACCTAAAGAAATACTGTAGATCTGGAAGGGAAAAGAAGGAGATACACAACAAGAAAAAAATCATGAAGCAAATGTGACAGGTGATGTGTTACAAGATGCTTTGATTCTTTCTTTCTAAAATGTTACTGATTCCTGGGTGGTAGATTCAGGGGCCTCATTCCATGCCACACCTGATAAGAAATATTTTCATGACTATGTTTAAGAAGATTTTGGACAAGTCCATTTGGGTGATGATAAACCCTGTAAAATTGTTGGAATGGGTAAATTTCTTGTAAAACAACAGAATGGAAACTAATGGCTATTAAAGGAGGTAAGACATGCTCCAGATATGAAGAAAAATAATATTTCAACAGGGTAGCTAGGTGGTGAAGGTTGTGTGACAACTTTCACAGATAAAACTTGGAAGGTCACCAAAGGAGCCTTGGTAATAGCAAAAGGCGAAAAGGTTGGTACACTGTATTTATGCAATGGTATTTCTAACTCTGTTAATGCTTTAACTTCCAAAGGAGTAGATGCAACATTATGGAATCATAGGCTCAGACACATGAGTGAGAAGGGGATGAAGCTTCTTCACTCAAAAAATTTGTTTCCAGGTTTGAAGAATGTTGATTTGGATTTTTGTGAGAATTTTATTTATGTAAAACAGAAGAGAGTCAGATTTCTCAGAGTTGGGAAAGAAAAAAAGAGAGAAAAATTAGAGCTTGTGCATACAAATGTATGGGGACCTGCTCAGGTATCATCTCTTGGTGGCTCTCATTATTATGTTACTTTGATTGATGAATCAACTAGAAAAATTTGGATCTATTGTATTCAGAATAAATATGATGTATTTGATACTTTCAAGAAATGGAAAGCTTTGGTTGACATTGAGACAGGAAAGAAGTTGAAGTGTCTCAGATCAGAACATGGAGGTGAATATTGCAGCAAAGCATTTGATAGGTACTGTTCAGAGCATGGAATTCACAGAGAGAAGATAGTTCCAAGAACACCACATGAAAATTGTGTGTCAAAAAGGATGAACAGAACAATCATGGAGCGTGCAAGGTGCATGAGATTGCATGCAGGATTACCTTTACAATTTTGGGCAGATGCTGTAGATACTAATGTTTATCTAATAAATAGAGGGCCTTCATGTTCCTTGGATGGTGGTATTCCAAAGGAAGCATGGACAGGAAAAAAGGTAAACTACTCTTTTTTAAAGCCTTTTGGCTATGAGGCCTTTGTCCATATTAATAAAGAAAACAAAACAAAGCTTGAGGAAAAATCAAAGAAATGTACCTTTATTGGATATGGTGTTAATGATTTTGGTTATTGCTTATATGATTATGAAAATCACAAAATCACTAGGAGTAGAGATGTAATATTCAATGAAAAGGTCTTGTATAATAATCAGTTGCAGGAAAAGAAATAGGAAAAATAAAACAAAGAATACAAAGTTCTTGATGAGATCATAGAAAATGTAAAGGTGCCTAAAAATAATAATAATCAACAAACACAACAATGGAAACCACCAAAACAACAAGGGGCACCTCAAACACCTGAAAGTGGTGTCAGAAAATCTACCAGGATAAGTAGACCCCTTGAACGATACTCTCCGTCGTTATATTATTTATTATTAACTGATTCTGGTGAACTCGAATGTTATGAAGAAGCAATGCAGGTTGAAACCAAGAAGAAGTGGGAGCTAGCCATGGAAGAAGAGCTGGACTCCTTAATGTATAGCCAAACTTGGGACTTAGTCAGGTTTCCTGCAGGTAAAACTACATTGCAGAATAAATGGGTTTATAGGCTAAAGGAAGAAGATGGAGGAAAATAGAGGTACAAAGCTAGACTTGTGGTGAAGGGGTTTGCACAGAAGAAAGGTATTTATTTTGATGAAATATTTTCTCCTGTTGGTAAGATAACTTCAATTAGAACTATTTTAAGTCTTGTAGCAGCAGAAGATTTGCATCTTGAACAGTTAGACGTAAAGATAGAATTTATCCATGGATATTTGGAGGAAGAGATATATATGCAGCAACCAAAGGATATGAGGTCAAAGGGAAAGAAAAACTAGTGTGTAGGTTAAAGAAGAGTTTGTATGTCTTAAAACAGGCTCCAAGACAGTGGTATCTAAAATTTGACAGGTTTATGTCTGAACAAGGTTATACTAGATGTCATTCTGATCATTTTGTTTATTTGAAAAATCAAAATGATGGCAGTTATATTATATTGTTATTGTATGTATATGACATGCTTATTGCAAGGTTTAACATGTAGGAAATAAATGTGCTAAAAACAAAATTGGAAAATTCATTTGCAATGAACGATTTGGGAGCTGAAAAACAAATCCTTGGTATGAGAATAACTAGAGACAGGAAAAATTGCAAATTAACACTATCTCAGAATGAGTACATACAAAAGGTGTTGAAAAGATTTAATATGTAGAATGAAAAACCAGTTAGTACACCTTTTGCTAAACATTTCAAACTTAGCAAGGAGATGTGCCCCAAGACCCAAGAAGAAATGGACTATATGTCTAAAGTTCCATATGCATCAGCAGTTGGAAGCTTAATGTATGTAATGGTCTGCACAAGGCCTAATATTGCACATGTAGTGGGAGTTGTAAGCAGGTACATGAACAATCCAGGAAAAGAACATTGTATGGAAGTGAAATGGATTCTCAGATATTTGAGAGGTACCACAAATCAAGCATTATGCTTTGGTGGTTCAAACATTTCTCTACATCGATATGTTGATGTAGATACGGCAAGTGATAGAGATAACAAGAGGAGCACTATAGGGTATGTATTTACTGTATGTGGAACAACTGTTAGTTGGGCTTAAAAAATCCAAAGTGTTGTCGCACTTTCAACAAAAGAAGCAGAGTATGTTGCTGCTATAGAGGCTAGTAAAGAAATGATTTGGTTACAATGATTCATGGATGAATTAGGTAAGAAGCATGATATGGGCATGTTATACAACAATAGCCAAAGTGCCATTATTCTTGCAAAGAACTCGGCATTTCATTCTAGGACTAAACACATACATCTCAAGTACCATTTCATACGGTCAGTATTGGAAGATGGACAGTTGAAGCTGAAAAAGATACAAACTAGCCAGAATCCTGCAGATATGCGAACAAAATTTGTAACTAGGGAGAAACTAAGATTATGATTAGTTTCAATTGGTCTTAAAGGATGACGATGAAGATGAGAAACAACCAAGTCTAAAGAGATGTCATTTTCCAGTAAATGATGCAGCGATGGAGGTTCTACAATCAGTCTCCAAGTGGAAGATTGATGGGTGTGGAGCCTGATTATCTTGTTTATTTTGTATCATAGCGTTGGACCCCTGTACCTAAATGGGGCAACAACGCTGCCTATAATTAAACACTGCCTGGGGGGTCTAGGGGGGGCCAACTGTGATTTTATGGAGCCCCCCCTAGCGAGGGGTTTCGGGGGCAGTGCCCCTGAAGCTAAAAACAAATGTAAATTTGCCTTGTAAAAGTATAGTAATTTCTAGTCAATCTGGGTCGTTCATTAGGCAGATGATCTGATGGTAGAAGTTACGTTTAGCTTAGGGTTTTTTTCCCTAGAAGGAAACCCCTCGCTTATATGAGGGTATTGCATTGTGGTTGTGTATTATATGTGTATTCTTAGAGCGAGAAACAAAGAGGGAGACTGCGAGAGAAAGAACAAAGGATATTACAGTGGATCTATTGTAGGTTGTGCCTCTTCATTTTGTTGGATAATAGAAAGGAAGGACTCGCTGTTCGGGGTGGATGTAGCCAAAACTGGGTGAACAATGTATATCTGTGTCTCTCTAGTTTTATGTGTTTTGTGTGCTTGTGTTTTCTGCATATTTTATGTGTTTCATTGCTCTGTAATATATAATTTTCTAACATGTTTATGGTTACATACTAATTATACTGTTAAAAGCTTGATAATAGGTTTTTTTTCTATGCAAACCTGATAGATTCAATTAATATTTGCCTTAATTACCTACTCTCTCCCAAGGTACGGAAACCTGGTTCCAACACCCTCCCATACTACTTTGGGTGAGACCTTGGCCTGCAAAAGTAGGTCATTTCCAAAAGGGCCAGTAGTATAGGGGTTCATTCGAAAACCTTAACTCCGAACCTGAGTCAGGGCCCCTGAAGCGAACACATGCATACTGTGGTCGCGACAATTGCCAGAAACCGAGCTAGTCAAATATATGAAAGGACATTTGAAGCAAGATCATGAATTGTTTTCTTATAGGCATGTGTGGGGATACCTAAAGTGCCACTCCCTCATGAGGTCTGGAAAATCTCACACACACTCGTGAAATGATAGGAAAATATGTTGGATCACTAAATAATCAAGTGTATGAGTATTGATTGAGTGATAATGAGCTAGAGTCGAGCACGTGACAAAAAAACAATTAAAAGGGAAATTATGATTCCATTTGATTGATCTGAAGCACCATACAATAATGAAGGTTGGAACCAAGGTACACCACCCTTTAAACCAATCTCCTGGAATAAATTTGTTGAAGTCAAAAAAAGGGGACCCTCTAGAGGTGAGGCAGTAAGAGTTCCTAAAAAAAGGCATGAGGGTCACAACAATGTGACTGATGGACTGACACCGGGGATAATGATTTAAGGACACACTATGAGAGGTGAATGGATGACTTCCCTTGTCAATGCATGATATGCATGGTTTACCAGGTAGCAACTGACTCAATTCCATAGGGGATGGTCATTTACTCAGATGAAGGATTTTCAAAGACGAAGCAAAATATATGAAGGTCAAATATGAGGAAAATGGGATGAATGTGATGCAAAGATGGATGTAACATTGCAACTAGACTCAATGGGACCGAGAGAAAACTCAATGAATGCACAGGTGACTCATCTCTAATGCTATAAAAAAGGGTAACTCGATGATGCTATCACATGGGGGAGGCTTGGATGGGACCATAAAAACATGAGTAAATAATGGTCATTCATGACAAAAATAGACACATGATTTAACAAGTACAAAGATAAATTGGTACTAGAGTACATGTGGATCGTATGAAGAAATATGATTTTGATAGGTGGCAAAGTGATATTTGTGGGAAAAATAACTTTCTAGTGAAGTGTTAAATTACCAAAAAAAAAGAGACCAGTTATAGAAATCAGCGAGAGATTTCCAATGGTGCCAATGGTTCGTCAAATTGAGATATGGTTGGTTGCAAAAAGTGACATAAAAACTAGGGTTTTTAATATAAAGGGGCTTCTTGCCCCCAATTCGATTTCATTTGGATAGTGAGTTGCTAGATAATTTGGAGAGGAGAATGTTATGAAACCAGCTCCAAAAATAGAAGAAAAGAAAGATCAACGACTTAGAAATAAGCCACTTTGAGGGGGAAACCTCCTTTACATTACATAAATGAAAAATTATTGGATGATACAAATTCCGAAACCTCCTTTCTATATATAGGATTACATGGGGTCACAATATAATCCTAGCCGACCTAACAATAATAATGTAAGGGCACAACAATAACAATAACGACTTTTATGGGGCACAATATGTAATGTTCCTTTTTCGGGAATTTCTGCAATATGGTCCTCAAGGACGTTGTATAAGGAAGGTAGTGCAAAAATTAGCTGAAATGGGTCTTGGATCCCTTTTTTAATACATAAAACACTTCTCTTCCAAAATTTGAGCCCAAAGAAATGTCCCTAGATGGGTTATTCAGATCTCCCCAAACTAGGTCCCTTAGGAAACTACTCAAATAGAGAGCCTACAACAATACATGAACACAATCATGAAACTATGCAAATATGAACATGTAAATAAATGGAATATAATACATCCATCATGTTTATTAATATATCAGCTACAATATACAAAAATATCTTGAGGGACAAGTCACTCAAGCTACCAGAATCAATCTTCAATGATCAACACATGAAATACAAGAGTTGCTGCAACTGCACAAAATGCCAGAGAGCAGTGAAAATTATGCCTATATTAGAGTAGCTACTGTTGTAGATGCATATACATGAAATATGGCTGAAATATATAAGAAATTTCCAAGAATAAAATAATGGGCTCCAATACAAGATTTCTAGCCAATCTAGGAGAGATTGCTAGAAATGCCGGAAAATGTACAGTGTGACAAATAACTTGTCACTGCAACTGAATCAAAACAAGAATGAGGCTATGGTAGATCTGAAATACTCATGCCCTCCTCTGATAATTTTCTCAAGAAAAGGGTTTATCCATTTTACTAAAAAACAATCCTCCTGATAAGCTCCAATGCCCCTCCCAACAACTGCCTACATAAATAACGTAGTTTTTACCCTAGACTGCACCGTGAGAGATGGTGAATGATTGGCCTGGTGCCAAAGATCTGAAATTATTCCCGAGAGTCTCCTCTTCTTCTCCTCCAAAGAATATACAAGATCTCCACTGAAGAACAAGCCAAAGAATGACTCTATGAGTTCCTCTATTGCTGCACCCAGCAACTCAACGTTTCTACCCAATAGAATAATGTTGTACCTGAAGGATTAAGCTTGGCCAAATGCTAGAATTAGGAAATGTAGATCAAACCCTCTCCTTCCTTGAGGATGAGGTAGGGATTCCCAACCAGGAACAGCCTTGGGCTCAAGAACACTACAACCCTGCTAAACAGCTCGGGGATGTAAGTCTTTGCAAACCCAATGAAAATAATAAGCTAATGCATAATGAAAATGGGCTGCCATCTCCTCCTTATAAAGAAAATGAAATCCTCTCACCATGGGTCCCATTCACACTTGCCACCTAACTCATGCAAGTGGAGCCTCCACTAAAACTGCACTATCCAAGAAGGTGCAATGTATCTAGACAGTTTTAGTTGACTTGGTCAAGATGACTAGATCAAGCATGATCCAATCCTGTTCACACCATGTGGTGCTCAAATCAGCTACTTTATTATTCCTCCTTTCACACAAGGAGTGTTATTTCTCCATCTAAAGGGGTTAAGGTGTCTCCTTACCCATTTTATTCAACAAAATGAAAATATGCAACTATAATGTTCCTTTTAGCTTGAGGCTAAAAATTGGGAACATTACACAATAATAAAAATATGGGGGCTACATGGGTACAAAAATAACAATAAGGGGGCTACACTAAAAAAAATAAAGGGATACACTAGTATTATAGGGACCTAACATGCCCCTCTCCTTCAAAAAAGTTTTTCCCTCAACGCTTGATTATTTCTGGATGCTTCTGTATAAAATTCTCATCCTCCCATGTGGTATATTCAACGGGTAAATTCCTCCACTTGCTAAGATACTATGAAATTGATTGATTTCATAGTTGTCAAGTTCTTGTTTCTATGACTTCTTCAGAACTTATTTCGCTGCGATGTTGATCTTCCTGTTGTTTCATTCGATTCGATTCCACACCAAAGTTAGGTTATCCTTTGGGAGTTGGAGAACTTGTTGTTGATGCTCGATGTGATCTTCCACTACTTTATCATCCATATTGGCATTAATTTGTTCCTTCAAACCATCCAAATTAGCCTACATTTTTTCTTTTAAACCATCTATGTCATCTTTGACTACTCTTTGTAAGATCGAAATTTGTTGCACTTGGTACTGTAATTTTGATATATCATACTGCAATTATTCCTCTTCATGCATCATAGGAGAGTATTCTGAGGGATTAATGGGTGTTGAATTATTTTTATGGGGCATTTTATAATGCAATACTGATATATATGCTTCAATATGCCCTTGGAATCACTTGAAACTAATTTTTCAAACAAGACTTATGCAATTTGAAAAAACAATACACACCTTTTTCTTGCTTTTGAGGAGCTCGATATTGAGACTAAATTATCTCTGTGATTTAGGATATTAAATATCTAAAATTTGATCTTTTAGTAGGCCTCTGAATCTTATTTCGAATTCCATAGGCCTAGCCTAATTTGGATTCTTAGAGACAAAATTATTCCCAATCTCCCACAATGACCTAATTATGGACTGGTTTTGTAGTGAAAAATTATATGGTGTGCCATGTGTCATTGTTTCCTCCTTCAGCTCTAAAAATAATACAAAATAAAACTAAAGTCTATGTAGTTTCGACCACTTCTTATAGAATTCCAATCTGATGCTCATAGAGAGATTTATGAAAATTTTCCCAAGGTCACCTCTTTTAGATGAAATTTGGGAGCCTGCAAAAACCTAACTTCCACAGATCATATCTCCGAAAATATTCCAAACCAGGATTTGAATTTTTTTAATGAAATTCCTCAAGATTTATTAAAAATGGGTTTTTTTTTAGTGTCTTAACCTTTGTAGAAAAAAAAATTATAGAGAAAATTCCACAATGCCCTATTTGAAGCAATGAAACCCTAGAATCCAAAGCTCTGATACCAAATGTTATGAAACCAACTCCAAAAATAGAAGAAAAGAGAGATCAATGCCTTAGAAATAAGCCACTTCAATGGGGAAACCTCCTTTACATTACATAAATGAACAATTCTTGGATGATACAAATGAAAAAACCTCCTTTATTTATATAGGAGTCCATGGGGTCACAATATAATCCTAGCCGACCTAGCAATAATATGTAAGGGCACAACCATAACAATAGTGGATTTTATGGGGCACAATAATAAAAATATGGGGGCTACAGGGGTACAATGATAACAATAAGGGGGATACACTGACAAAAATAAGGGGATACACTAGTATTATAGGTACCTAACATAGAAGGTCCTAAATCTTGGAGATATCATTGCAGACAAATAGACTATTTGAATTTGGATCTACGAATTTTAGGTAGGTGGTCTTACTTGTCCAAATATGGCCTTAATGCTTCTTGTAAGAATTGTTCCCGGTGAAGACTCAATGTAAGAAAGGAATACATGAATGAATTAATAGAGAAGGTCTAGAATCACCCCTGCCCACCAAGTCAAACATGGGGAATAGGTGGTAATATTGGTATAACATAAAGTGGAATATTTGAATATATGGTATCAAGCATCTACAATATGTGATGTATATATGGTTCACCGGATAGGCCGATAGGACAACCTATCTAAGGATAAAAGGATAATCGACCATACCTAGATCGTTGGGGTTTAGGCTAAGACTTATTTTAATCAAGTGAGGAAGTGGCCAGGGGTGCCATCATGCCCCCAAGAATGAGATATGCACCCCCAACATATGATGATGGAGGGGAATGATCAAGTGGGAATGATGCCCCCTAGCTAGAGGAGTTTGTGTTGCACCATTGTGTTCCAAGTGCTCAAATAAGCGATTTAAGCATTCAGCCCTAGTGGCACAAGATCCTATATATGATGATGAGTAGCTGGAGGGGCATAGGTTCCCTTGGTTTTGTATGGACGGATGTAGCATGCTATGGACATGACAAATTTGTTTAGAATAGTGGGCTCTAAACATTTTGATGGTGTGGTTTTCCATTTTCTGTTTATGGTTGGCTTTCTCTGGGAAGAATGTATGATGGGTGTAGTATGAGAAAGGAAATGGTGGATTACCAACTTGACACTACATATATGAATCAAATGGATTTACTTTCTAGGTTCACATACATGGTGTCACTATACCAAAATGTGGCTTTGGATATATTAATCAGATGCTCACCTAAACAATAGTGTGGTTGAAAAACAACAATGTCTAAGGGACTAAGTTGTTCATGTAATATGGAGGAATGATTAATTGGATCATCACTAGAGTGATTTGAAGTGATATGTAACATTACAGGTTCTTCAAGGTAGGGAATAATAATGGCACCAAATTTTACACTACCAAATGCAATAGGAGGTTTTAATAGATTTGCTTCTCTTAGAATCTAAAAAATAGATTCCCCCTTACCGAAACATTGTGTGGAAATGTAATGGCCACAAGGTGGATGTGGTTCGATTTCTTAGGTTCGAAATAAATGGTAATTAAACCAATTGAATTCAGCATGGATGAAGTATTTGAACTCCACAACATATTGATCATGGGTTTTCTATGGAAGGAAGTGCACACAATGGTGCATATCATCCCAAGGATAATTAGGGGTGGTCATGGCTTCCATGATTTCTTCATTCGAATTAAATATGGGAGGACGAGAGGAAGAAGGAACACATGATGAGGAAATACCTGAGGCATATTCATGAGAGACAAGTTTCACATGTGCATTGTCAAAATAAGTGGGTAGATGACTAGTAGATGAGAGATATATCGATGATGAGACCGAAGTGTTATATGAAGAAGGTTAAACATAATAAAAATAGGAAACTCTAAGAGAGTCCCAATACATCAGTCCCATAGATGATGGTAGGTATAGAATAGGGGAAACACTATCCTTCATCTCGACACCAAGAGGAAGGATCACAATGGGTGGTTAAGGGACCTCCTATCTTGGAGATGCATTGGGGCGAAGACCTAAAGGTAGAGGATATGTGTGGGAACTATGAGCGACATCTAACTCATGGAGGACTTGAAGTATATCAATTTTTTTTTCGAGATGAGGATAGTGATGGGAATAATGGGCATAGTTATAACACAATTCATAATAGTGTTTCATGCGTAAGGCTTGCTTCTTCTTAGCTAACTCGGGGAAGGTGACCTGAACCTCAGGAATGTTAGAGTCAGGAAAGGTGTTAGAGACTACACTCTTGATATGAGGGAGCTCAGGAAAAATATTAGTGGCATGCCAAACAACATCACACAAAGCGCATGGGAGAGTGGCCTTTGGTGGCTTAGGAGGATCAAGAGTTTCTTGGGGTGCCTTGTCTTTGGTTCCATTTTTCTGAGCTTCCCCCCCTCACCAGATGATTTTAGAACATGGATAGTGTCTTTCTGAGGTTGCTGTGGAACTGAAGCAAAGGAAAGGGTGGGTATAACAGGTTGAGCCAGATTCAATGTACCATAATGGTGGGTATAACAGATTTGAGTTTTCCACGAGGAATATTTCTGAGAGGATCAATGTGTTAGTCATCAGTATTTTTCACATGTTAGTGATGACTAGATCCATAGCTGAGTTTTCTAGAAACTGATTTCCATATGTCAATTTGTCATCTAGAAAACCCTCATAAAACTTTTTTTCGCCCTCCTACTTTTCAGTCCACCCATGTCTAAGTCAAAACCTCATTATCACTATCCTATCTAGCTTTAGCCCAACTGGTCTGCCCAACAGCTCTAAAAAGCACAATCCAAGTCTGTTTCAAAAGCCTCCCCTAAGTTAGGAAGTGGCGCTTTAAGACATTTTACCCTTGGCAACCATCAAAAGGCCAAAAAACCTCCATCTGCTACAGACCAATCATGACTGACCTCTCACTCTGCAAATCAAGTTGATCACAGCTCTAAGTCGCGCCACTTACACACCCCTAGGTCCCAACACTACATAAACCACAGTCTCAAGCTGATTATTAGGTGTTTCACAGTGTTTTATGGATTTTACAAAGATAGGAAATATAACTTCATCTCAGGAGAAAAATATTGAATGCACATTTAGAAGAATAGCTGCTTCTCAAATGTGAAAATGAGCCTGAGATATATCTGCAAGACAGAGAGTTATTCATCAAGACCTTGCAGCTTCCTGTCAGCATGAAAATTACAGTAAGAGAAAGACACCACTGTCACAACAAACTGGTAATTTGTCATGGCCAAGAACCTCCTTCATTTACAAGCAGAGGGTTAGGGCGCCTCCTTCATCTACAAGCAGAGGGCGTTGGCCAATATTGACTTTAAGGATTGAAAAAGCCCAGGTTTGCTTTTTACTGAACAGTGAAACAGTGACTCTAGGTTTTCTGAGTGTAAGTGATGATCATAACAGGGCTAGAGTCTGAAGTATGCAAGTTAAAGGGAAAACAGAGTTTTGGTCTTGTAAAGGAAGTCATTTGAAGTTTTCAAATCATATGAATTGTTAAAAACTTAGAGAGACACATCATTAGTGAAAACAATTCTAATCATAAGCAGCCTGCTGTTTCAACAAGACCAAATTGAGGAAATGTTGAAAAATCATGTCATTACACAGGCAGAAGAAAAGGTGGTTGTTTTTCAAAGGGTGCTAACCTCCCTATTCACAGAGATTATCTTTCAAATAATTTTTCATAAGTTGACCAAGGAAAATGGTGACGTTTCAGTTCCCCTCAGCAAAGAGCAGTACAGTGAGACAGTGACACCTTGACTAGGGTTTTCGTAAAGCACAGTAGTGATTGCAGGCAGAGGTAAAAGTATTAATGTTTTCAAGTTTGTTTGCTTACCATCATATCCAAGAAAAACCCTTGTCAGGCAGGCTTATCAAACAATCTTCAGATACTTTTCCAAGTGAAGGGCCTCCTTCATTCATCAGCAGATGGCCAAGGCATTGAATGTTTTTAAAGACTGATTGGTCAAAGATGCAGTGGAAAGAGACAAAGAAAGAAAGAAAAAGTCATTACACAGGCAACAGATGGTGTTTATGTTTCAAAAGGTATTGGTTTTCCTACTCTTAGGGAAATGTCTTTCAAACTATACATCATAGTGGACAGGAGACAATTTGAATATGCATGCCATTGATACAAAAAGGGGCAGTTTCCTTAGGAGAAGGGGTCAAACAACACCTCACTGTCACATTCCAAGAAGTCTAAAAGAGTTCCTTTCAAGTAAACAGAGAAAGATAGTATGAATGGATGCAACTAAAATATGGCATTTACAATCAAAGGAGGAGCTTATGAATCACCTGGAAACAAAAACTATCAACCAAGTTGGGAGAAGACAGACCACCTCCTTTTAAAATGAAAAAACAACTTTCAATGCTATTCGACAGTCTTGAGTGGTTTTTCCTTGTTAAAAATATCACCAAAAGTGTCAAGCAGTGAACAGATTTGAACCTTGGAATGATTCTGTTACAAAAAAAAAAGATCAATGCACTGGTCAAAGGAAATGATAACTGTGTTTCAAAGGGACCTGTTCTTCCTGGTTCATAAAGTTCCTCTTTCAGATATACATCACAAATGATGGGAGAAACTTCAAGATTAGTTCCCAAAAAGACATTGTAAATAGGTATACAAGTTTATGAATGGGAAAAGAAGTCATTTGACATATTGTCATTGTTTGGATGGTTTGAAACAGACACAGCTTTTTCATTATTTCAAAAAGACAGGGATATCATAAATGATATATTCTAAGCAAGAAGGCATATTGGAAAAAGCGCCTTTCTTAAATCAAAGAGCCATGACTAAATCCAAATGATGTCAGCAAAGGGACAATGATAGCAGAAAAAAACACTTTTGTCAAAATCAGCAAAGACTTTGGGCTACCCTCAGCATCGAAACAAAGAAGTTTCAGGTCGATTTGCAGGAGTTTGCACCTTTTTTCACCACGCGACGCGCCTGGAAAATTGCGCGACGTGCTTAGGAGAAATTCCAGACGGAGCTCAATGAGCCGCGCACCAATGCAGAACTTTTGGCGCGGCACTCTGAAAGCCCAGCACGTCACGCGTCTTTATGACCTTCTTAAGCTATTCAAACGCCTCTGGAGCTAGCCTAAAACGCATCAATAAGGCTCTTCATCATATTCTCAAGGTATTTCCATATACCTTCTCAGTTTGTTGAACAAAGTGCTAAGTGATATGAAGGTTAAAAGCCCTGTTTTCAAGCTGTGGTGTGAGAGAAAAATAGTTTTTCCTGATTAAACTGGTGAAATATCTAACACCTGTGAGCCATATTTTTATTAAAAAGATCATCAAAACACCCTCACTACCGTGGTGAAGCAAAGTTGAAACTGTCCATATACAGTTAGGGTATATGGTTCAAATAAATGCAAAGAATGAAAGGGTTAGAAGAAAATTGTTGAGTTTGACCTAGTTTGATTATCATCATATATTTTGAGAAGCCGCCTATCAGGGTTAAGGTCAAATCAAAAGAGGGCTTATCCTCGGTTATCTTGCTACATCACCATATCTGTCAACTGGTTTTGCTGTGAAAATATCCATGAGTTGAAGCTGTGCTTGAATGGTAAATACACTGCTAGAAGTGCATGTAAAGAAAACAGTGTGTTGAACTGCTACAATTTTTCATACCATAACATACAAATCTTTCCAACTTTGTCAATACATCTAAAAAAAAAACAGTGTTTTTTTGCTGTGTGGGGATTCGAGGTGTAAAACTGTGGTAAAACGCTGGATGTGTCATTTAAGGCACCTACAGGAAATAATTTGTGTTGAATTAGGAGCTGTGTGATTTCACTTTCATTAATCAAAGGACCAGGGATCCTATACCTTCAAAGCATCAAAGGGAAAAAGTTAACCCTATAGACCACAGAAGGGGCAGTTTTTTCCTGAATTTGCCACTTGACTGTTTTTTTCATTAAGCTTACTTTGAAAATTTGATATTCAGATGGGGTAGAGGTTTTTCTACAAAGGGCAGGATTTCCATATTAAAACAGGAGTTTTGATTGTGGGAAAGAGATAAAACTCCTACAGGCTTGGTTGAACTTGTAAAACATTCTTCAAAATTCTGTCACCTTGTTCCATAACAGTGAGTCTGGCTGTATGCTCACACTGGGGGTTAAATTTGTATATGGATGACTCTGTTTGATTAAGTGACATACAAATAGATAATAGTGAAATATAATAAGAAAAAGGGATTTGTCAAAGAGCAGTTTATAAGTTGAAAGCTACAGGGTAAAGTTGCTCCTGCTTCTCATAAGAAAAGACAGTTTTCACTGTGCAGTTGCTTGACTGACTTTTGGTCTTCGAGCTGGTTTGATAAGTGGATGTTTAGGTAGAGCAAAGGATTTTTTCTACAAATCCAGGGGTGTTACATTGATAAGAGGTCCTAGTTATTTTGAAAAGAGAAGACTATTGCAGACTTGGTTGAACTTCTGGAGCATTTTTACTCTGTCACCTTGTACATAACTATGACATTGACTGTCTAATTGCACTAAGGGTTGATTGCATAAAACATAAGTGTGTTGAGTAATAGGCACACTAGGAAAGGCATGTTTTAAATGATTGGAGAGTCTACTTGAGACAAAGATGTAGATGTGTTGATTGACCTCCAAAACTTCACAAAAACAAGGTGATTTCTTGACACTTTGCACAGAAAATTCACCTAACTTTTGTCTCCTTTTCATTGTATGGTCTCTTATTGAGAAATCTGTTGACAGAGATATTTTAAAGGTGGACATACCTTTTTCTGAAAGAGGAGGGTATTTGTATTTGTAAGGAAACTTGTTGCAAATCATCCAAATTACATTGTTTCGCTGTCAGAGTAGTGCATTGACACAATTTGACTCCAAGAAGGCAGCTTACACACAGTAAGGCAGTTTATTTCTTCAAAAGCACATTTAGGTCAAAATGCCTCCAAGGCAGGACAGCAGAAGTGGTCCGCATAAAAGGTATGAGCCAATATCTACAGAAGAGGTTAATGCTCATCCATCCATCCTTTTCAACTTCCATGAAGTAGGTTGTCTAGACTTCTGCCAGAAGATACAGGAGGTCAAAAGTTTTTCGCCATTAACACACCTATGTGCCCTCCAAGATCAGTGTCCAAGGCCACCAAGATTCCTTATCATGGCGAAAAATGGTTCAAACAGGCCCATCTTCACTTGGAAGATTATAAGCCTTTCATCAAACCTGAGCATAGATATGCTTTCACTGCTATTTTCCCTTTTTCATATCTTCTTGACAGCTATGCTCCTCTTATGAAAGTCATAATGAAATATTTTACTTGTGAAGGGAGGTTTGATCGAGTTTATGCCTACCATGTCCGCCTATTGATGCATTTCACTAGAAACAGGCAACTAAATCTCCCTTACTTTTTATTTAAGAGCATCGAGAAGATGGCATCTACTGTCCAGAAAAAGGCCCCACCTCTGCAAATACCTTCCCTTTTCCATCATTCTCTGATCAAAATTATCATCCTACACCAGTTAGAGAAAAAGGAGGTTCCATGGGATGTCTTTATCAGCCACCCAGATTTCTCTACTGTTCCTCCTGTCCATGTGTCTCCCACTCAGCCTATCCATCACCCGGTACCTTTGTCTATCAGGCCTACTCCTAGAAGGCTCAAAATGACTACAGGACAGCCAGGACAGCAGGAAGAAGGAGAGGGAAGTAGACATCAAGAAGAGAAAAGGGATGAGCAGCAGCAGACAGGAGATGAGGAACAGTAGCAGGACAGTGGTGAAGGTCAGCAGCGAACAGAAGGTGATGAATAGCAGGTACAAGAAGAAGAGTAGCAGCTTGTTGTTGAAGGACAGGAACAGCAGCTTGGGCAGGAAATTGAACCACATCTTGAGCCACAAAATGAGCAGGAAATCCAAGCACCGCAGCAACTTGATTTTGGTGAAAAAGAGCAACAGTTTGAAACACCAATTGAACAAGGCATTGAAGTAGAACAACAAGTTGATGTTGGCGAGCAAGGGCAGCAAAGTGAACAGCAAGAAGAAAACATCCAACAGCCTCAAGGAGAGTAGCAGTTTCAAGAAGATGTCAAGGGTAAATCAGTTGTGTTTCCTCCTCCCAAAAGAACAAAACTCAGCACAGCAAGGAAGAAAGGGTCTAAGGTTGCCACTCCAACAGTGACAAAGGTTGTTCCTAGCAAAAGGAAATCACCCAAAAGGACACCTACTAGCATGCCAAGGAGGAAAAGTGCAAGATTGGCCTTCAAAGGGAAAAGCAAAGTTGGAGAAAGTACAAAACATGGGAGTGCATTGACTGTCATCCCAATCCAAAGCAATGACAGTGATAATGAGGCCCGCCTTCTTGAAAACCTCCTAATCCATAAAGAGGGGAAAATTGAGGCATTAGAGGAGGATCTTCAAAGGGCAAGGAACTTCAACCACTTCTTGGAGATCCAAAACAAACAGATGAATGTTCACACAGCTGTTCATGAAGCACGAGCTATCAAATATAAGAATGAGGTAGCTAAGGCGCAAGAAAGGATAGAAGAGCTCATTGGTGAGTTTGATGAGGAAGAAGAGGGAGACCAGCCTAGGTGGAAGAGGCCTAGGACCATAGGGCTTAAAAGAGCCTTGGAAAAGCAGAAAGAAGAAGAACAAGCCCATCTCCAAGCCTTTCCTCTCACTGCACTCCTTGAGCAGGAAATTGAAGAAAACAAAGAGGCATGGCTTGAAAGAGCCAACAAACACTTAGAGATGAAGCTTGAAAGAGAAAAAAGGGATTTGGAGCTACAAAGGAAGAGGACACATCACTTTCAAAAGTTGAATAAGTTTGCACGGCGCAAACTAAAGGCAGCCCAAGAGAAATTGAAGAAAGCAAAGGGGAAGCGCCCGGCACGGAAAGAAGATAAAATCACATCAGCTCTTGACATTTTGGCCTCAACTTTGGAGCATGTTGCTAGGGACCCCTGAGGGTCATGCATGCCATTTTTGGGCCCATTTCGACAACTTTTTGTTTTTTGGCATTTTTTGGGTTTTTGGTCGAAAACTCATAATTTCCCCATTTCAGTTTGAGGATTTGTCAAGGAAGAAGGATGATACCAGTTGATGCCATAATTCTAGGAGTAGGTCCTCAGTGATTTTCAGAGCATTTGGAGATCATTCGCCCCCTCAAAGCGGCGAAAAATGCTCACTTTTTGCACATTCTGCCCGTCATATCAGCAGTCTGCTATTTCCTGGATTTTTACACACATGTACAGATTTGGAGGACTTCCGGGCATCAGATTGAGGTGATTTCAGTTGCGCCAGAAAGTAGACATAGAAAGATTTCCAACGAGCTATCATGAGCCTCGTTGCGACACCGGGAAGGCTGCCAATTGTCTCCAGCAAGTCAGGGGACCTTTTTCTGATATAAATTTGAAGTATTTTTGCAATTTTTGAACCTCAAAAATCTGCTTTTTCCAAATGTGCGTTTAGCTATTTTTACACTTGGAAAATGATGAAAATTCAATATAATTTCCATTTTTAGCTTTTTTTTTAGATATTTTATGGGATATTTTGTGCCTTGGGCTTTGCAAAGCCTCAAGGACAAGTTTAGATATTTTGATTAGGCCAATGGGATAGCTAGTTGCACCATGAGGTTTTCCTCACTTGAGCCTATTTATTCCACAAGGCTTCATTGTAAAACAAGGCCGAACTTGAGAGAAGAATCAATATATTGGTCATATGAGCTTTGAAGAACATACTTGTGTTATGATTTTGGACTGCCTCTTGGATGCTTTTGATGAATGATGAAGGATTGTTGATGGATTCCATGACATGGTAGAATGGTATAGTTTTTCTTGCTTTGTTGTTGTCTTCTAGTTTTCATCCATAATACATGCTTCTTGCTGCTATAGATCAGTAGAGATTAGTTTTGAGATATGCCCATGGAGGCACCTCAAAATTCCTGAATCTTCATAGCTTTATGTTTTCTTCTTCCTTAGTTATACTAAAGAATTCTTAACTGCTCTTTAGTAACTTAAGGTATTGTTGCTAGTTTTATTCATAAGTTCTATGCATGTTGAGTAGGATGTATGGTGTGCCCTGCTTACCTATGACTGTCCATAGTTCTGTCCATGAAACTATCTCTTTGAATGATTAGTTTATCATCTTGTTGAACCAAGGAGGCCTAGTCCCGATCTAGCCCTTTGCCTAAAACTATGAAAGCTTGTTTGTCAAAGTGCTCAATAACTTAGAGACTGTGTTTAGGCATTCCAACATAGTATTTTGAGTTGTTAGTCTGTGTTATGTGTTTTCCCCAAAGTCTGATAGCCATTTCCTGAAGTTAGAAGGTCTTATACTTCTATGCATGACTGGAATGTTTGATTTCTATGTATTAATTAGCTCATAGTTACGTTTAGCATGATTAATGGCTTGCTATAACATGTTTATGTCTGCTATAAACTAGTTACACTTGAAATCCCTTGTCTTTCACAAACTTGATGTTCATTTACTCAATTTTGCCCAAAGATCCTTTCTACCTTGAATCAAATCGGCCCTACAGCAGCCTTGCATCATCATCTCATAGCTTCCTTGACCTTTTTGACCCCATAGCCCAGTTGATCTAACTTTTTGTACCCATTTTATATATCTTTGATCAGTTTTATCCCTCACAAACTGAAAAACAAAAAACCAAAAACATACTTCATAACTAGCCTAATATCAGAACACCACAAGCAAACACAACGATATCCTTTACATCTAATAGAGAGAGCCCTCTCTGAGTCCAGGAAGGCTAGGTCCTTGGGCTCCAAATCTTGGTTTTATGTTACATCGTCAATTGGCTCACCAATCAGCCAAATCACGGGACCCTAACATAATGGCGATCACGGTGTGACCCTGAGTATTAAACAACTTAGATTCCCTAGACCTTAAGAGACCTTAAAGAATACTATCTGATTGACTTATCCCACTGCTCACTAACATAGTGACACTCACAGTAGGACCTTTCGAGTTAGTGACAATCTAAGTACACCTTAGTAACTCCTGAAGTCTCAATCAAGCTTAGTAAATTTAGATATTGTCTAAAGAGTAGAAAATAGCTTTTTCACCATCTTAGCAAAATGATGAGTCAGTTATAGAAAACTCTTCCAAACCTTGTAGGCACATAAAACTCGAAAAAAACCCAAAATACTCCTTTAGATTGGTTTTTGTCAATATTGGTGGTGGACCATACAAGTATATCTCAAAACAAACTGATAATCCACCTGGCGACTCCACTAACCTCTAGTAAGCCTTACTATTTTACCAAACCTCTAGGTTACTATCCGATAGACCTATCCCATCGCTCACTAACATAGCGGGAGATGGTGGGACAACGAGTACATGATAGTCTAGCAAACTCTTATAGACTTTTTGGTCCTTTAGATACTTAAACCGAAATGACGTAGATAGACCCATTTAGAGTAAACTCTTTTTGTTCTCATCACCCTAGAAAAGTGTTGGAAACAGGTCTAGGATACTTTAACAAACCATAGAAATTTGCACATAAAATCAAAAATCTAAAAAATATTCCCGGATTAGTTACTGAAGTGGTGGACCATAGCTATCTTCATAAAAACAACCCGATTCCACACAGCGACTCCACTAATCCATCCGTTTTATTTTGACCATCCTTCACCTTAGTAGAAATTTAGAGAGACCACTCATCAAAGACATTCACCAATACCATTCTCTCTAAACTCTAGATCCAAAATACGCTTCCACGAAGAATTAATACAGTCCCATCCAGGACCCAAATCCCCCTATCATAGTAGATGACCGGAAGATTCTGTGGCAAGCTTCCGAAATTGACCATCAGCTCTTGGTAGATCCCATCGTAGAACAGATCGAGTACCTAAACATCTCACTATCTTTGCAATTCACCTTTTGAATTAGAGTCATCAAAAGCTCTTTGGAAAGAAATCATCTATTAAGATAAACTTTGACGATCTTGAACCCCTAGACCCACCACGAGTCCTAGTAGAAGCTTCACATACCATTCCTCCGACTTCGGCTTCTCCACTCAGTTTGGCTCCTACCATCCCGGATCTTCCTCGAAACGAGATCTGCTAGTCCAAGTTCATCTGCCACACCTATTCAAACCACCTCATCTTGTACATCATCCATTATCTCCGTCATGGCGACACAGTACGCACCTTTGGATGCACCACCTCCTTTGGCTCCTCTCCCAAATAAATATCAAGACAAAATCCCACGGTTCTTGGAGAAGTACCACTACACCTCAACAACATATATTAGGATGGTGATGCTTATATGAATGCAGGTACAGACGAGACGAGTCGAATGAGAATATTTGCCCAAAGTCTTGGTGGTGAACCCAAAACATGGTTCAAAAGCTTAACTCCAAATAGCATCCATAGCTATCTGAGAACTACATCGAAGTCTTGAGAAATGGGTGGGAAATCCGAAGAAACCCTATTCAAATCCTGTCGAATATAACAACCTAAAACGGAAATGGGAAAGTGTCAAACAACATCTTTTAGGTTCAACGAGTGTATATAACTCCCTCCCACCTCATTTGAAACCCCACTTGGTTTAGCCTTAGCAAAATTCCCGAGAGAGTTTCGATCCGGACATGACATATCATACGAGGGGGAAGGCGAGGATCCCCCTACCTTAAAGGAAATGCAACAAATAGCCATAAAGCGATGCCAACTTAGCGAGAGGAAAAAAGAGCTAGGACTAGATTAGAAAGAAGGTCACTTATAAAGACGAGGTCTCCACTTCATCACCTTCTAGATCCTAGAATAGATGACTTAGTCAAAACCATGGCAAAATGTAGGAAAGGATAAATGAAAAGGCTCTGTTAGGGACAACCAACCAAACCCTCCGACGAAACCGAAACCAAAAATTTAGGAGGGAACAACCACAAAACGGACAAGGGAAAATGACCGACCAAATTAGGCCACCATTCAATGAAAACTATGTGGAAGAAGATGATAGAGATCTGAGAACCTCTTGATGAACATCATTTAAACCTCATAGGATGCGATAATAGTGAGGTGTACCTCACGAAGAAGAACAAGCGTTCTATTCTCCTAATCGGGATGAGACCAACTATGAAGATCTCGGCGACAAGTTTGCCATAGATTTTAGAATGCCATTGTAGAGCTCACGAGGCAATATGACCTTAGAAGAAAAAGAAACCAAGATAATTCCAAGAGAGGTAACCGAATCTTTGCTAAGGCCCACAGTACCATCACCAAGAAAACGATAAGCATTGACAAAATCAAGGTGGAGAAAAATGACCAAAACAAAGCTAAAAAGTCACCCAAAAACTGATCCCTACTTCATTAATGCAGTACTTCTAAAAGTTTAGAAGCAACTATGGCAAACAAAATCCCAAAACAAGGTCAACAAACTCGGAACATGAAGAGAGAACAAGTGGCTGAAAAAACTGAAATAAACATATCTAAACTTAAATTTGCCTTTCGAGTTTTGAAGGCGAAATCGCCAAGATTAATATCACCATGCCTCTTGCGAACTCATTACCCAAAACTCTTGTAAATCCCAGAGTACTAAAAGTCTTAAAATCAGGGAATGATGCAAACAGCATTGTACGGGCCGATGACACTCTGAAGTATTGTTTGGTCCCAAGGTAGAGAGAAAATTCAGAGGGAGCTACTCTTCCATTTACATTAGCCTAAACATCCACGACCAAATCCTCCATGATGCCATGCTAGACTCGGCGCCTCGCATAATCTTATGCCGAAGGTAGTAATGGAAAGACTGAGCTGGAAATCCTACCAAGACCATACAAAGACTTGTATTCATTTGATTCAAGTAGAGTCAAATGCAGGTTTGATCAAAGGACCTTTTGTTTTAGTACGGCCCAAATACCGCCAAAACATCTAATCATGGATATAGTAGTGGCGGAGATTCCTCCCAAGTATGGGGCTCTTCTATCCGGATCTTGGGGCAAACTACGAGGAATATCCAGCGCGGACATGTCATACGCCACCATTCTGTGTTCGTAAACCAGCATCTTCTACCGAGAATCACACATGAAATACATGATTAGCAGTCAAGATAGACGAGATAACATTCCAATGTGTTCCTTGCGTTAGAACCCTAAACTCCTTTCATTATGCATATTGATGAAAACATGGAGGAAGAGTCGGAGAAGCGAAATAAACTTTGATCCACCACATCGATTTGTCCCTGGTGCCTTATGATGAGCTAGACACCCAAAAATACCATGATCATGAACGGCTATGTCATGAAGAAAGTAAGTATGTCCCTTCTGAGTAGGATTATAGCAAGAAGCACAAACCCTTATGTCTTATCAAACAAATTACTCTAACCTTAGCCAAACACCGAAATAACACCACTGAAGTGCAAGATAAAAGCTTTAAGAATATTTACACATCATAAACTTTGTTCGGAACTCGGGAGCAAGGGAGTTTAATGTTTCTACCCTACCTCAAAGATTTACCATCATATAGATCATCCTTCGCAAATGAAACTTGTTATAACTGACGGCTCAAAATCTAGAAAAAATGCCGGTAAGCTTCTTATGAGCAAGAATGATAATTGCGATTGACACCGAGCTGCGAAATTGGCCCATATTGCGTACTACTTGAAGAACTTAGAAAAAGCTAAAATCAATCTCATACGAATACCAATTTCTACGGAAAAACAAGGAAGAAATCTTTGTGACACTTTTTCTCAAGAATAACTCGACAAGAGAAAACATAACAATACGAACCAAGCCTTAATAATCGGGGATAAAACGGTGGTCAAAGTGTAATTTCAATTTTAGAAATATTACTTTTCCTATAACGAAGTACATGTTTTCCACCCAAAACCATAATATACCAATTAAAAAGTTCTTTTAATCATGTGTTTTCGCAAGATGATGTTTGGTCATAGATTCCTTTGCAAGTAAAATGACTTAAAGATTTTTTCCGGAGTTTGCGGGAGGTGATCTTGTTTCAAGTTCAAAATTGCAAAACCACCCAATATCGAAATCTATTCATGAAGGCCATGTTCGAGTTTTAAATTTTGCCATTTTTGCATACCTTGATGATGT
The DNA here is from genome assembly GCA_034641835.2 of Pinus albicaulis. Lineage (NCBI taxonomy): Eukaryota > Viridiplantae > Streptophyta > Pinopsida > Pinales > Pinaceae > Pinus > Pinus albicaulis. The sequence continues at coordinate 539,486,967 of CM076575.1, read as the reverse complement.
CATTATCTATTTCAAGAATGACCAAGTACATGCATTACTTGAGGACAATGTACGGTAAGAAGGAGTGGAAATCGGATATTCAAAAGTACGGCGGGAAAATACCCATTTGTTTAGAATTCTTGCATGAATCCTTGTGTCATGTTAAGAGAGAAAACTTCCCAAATTTTTCTTTCAGAGTTAAGTGGGCCAAGGGTGAGAGGAGATCCTTACGAGATAAGATGCTTAAATTCCGTCATTTCCAAGATTTTTTTGAGTTTGGAACACTTTCATTCATTGTACATGCCATTGTTTGAAATATTGAAAAGATAGAAAAGTCAAAAAAAGTAAAAGACAAAAAAGGGGGCAAGTGAAGATAGAACAAAGGCCCCATGTTCAAAAAAATAGTCTTTCGGAGAGCGAGCAAGCCTAAATACGCTACTAGTACTTCAATGTCTTGTTCGGCTATCTAGCCTAATCATAGGCAGGCATGTTTAAATTGTTCTTTGATAAGTTAGTGAGTGCAAAGATAGTCAACATTGTGTAAGATTGACTTATCATGAGCTTAGATTAGGGAGAGATTACGGTTCCACATGCAAAGCAAAGGAACCAAAGAGAGAAGCGAGGGATGAAAAATACATTGTACATCTTAGCCAGCTTGTCTAGTTTCCCTTTATTTGCAAAATAACATTTGTGTGCAGCTTGTCTTTTATGCCGCAAATGCATGACAAATACGGTACTAATCTGATTTGATCATTTTAAATTTCATGTTTTAAGGCTTAGAGAATAAAATCTGTCAAAGTTGCTTAATCTTGACGGTCGATCTAGCATTAGGTAGAGTAATGAAGGAATTCATCGGTTTAATATGAACTCCTAAAATGAGATATAAGAGTAGAAATAGATAGGTTCATTTTTGCAAAAAGAAAAATATGCATTGTCAAAAGGCTGCTAGTTCAAATGCGCGAAGAGAAGAAAAAATGTTAGGAAAGATAATTAGAGTGGGTAGAAGTATCATTGATGTTAATCATCTTTGTCACTTTCGAAATAACATCAAAGAAGGGTGAAATTTTGCGCCAATGGGTAAGGCAACGGTCTTCATAAACCAAAGATCGAATTACGGACACCTCGACGAGGAGCTGCCTCCCCAAATGGAGCCATTGTTAGTCATCAATATTTTCATTTGTTAGTGATGACTAGATCCATAGATGAGTTTTCTAAGTGATTTCCATATGTCAATTTGTCATCTAAAAAACCCTCATAAAACTTTTTTGCCTCTTACTTTTCGAGTCCCGCCCATGTCAAAGTTAAAACCCATTATCACTATCTTTTCTAGCTTTAGCCCCTACGACAACATCGGCTCTAAAAGGAAAAATCCAAGTCATTTCAAAAAGCCTCCCCTAAGTTAGGAAGTCTTTGCTTTAAGAGATTTTACCCTTGGCAGCCATCAAAAGGCTAAAAAACCTCCATACGCTACGAACAATCATGGCCCGTACCTCTCACTGCGCAAATCAAGTTGACCACCGGCTCTAGGAATCACGCCACTTACACACCCCTAGGTCTCGGCACTACATAAACCACGATCTCGAAATTTTGATTATTAGGTGTTTCCGTGTTTTATGGATTCTACAAAGACGGAAATATAACTTCCATCTCGGGAGAAAATTCTTGAATCTACATTTAGAAGAGCAGTACTTCTCAGTAAGCAGGCTTGAGATATATGCGCAGTGAGAGAGTTACTCATCAAGACATTGCGGCTTCCTTTTGAGGATGAAAATCACGGTAAAAAGAAGAGACACCCTTTGTCGGTAATTTGTCATGGCCAAGAACCTCCTTCATTTACAGCGGAGGTTAGGGTGCCTCCTTCATCTACAAGCGAGAGAGGCGGCCAATTTTGACTTTAAGGATTTCAAAAGCCCGGAGTTTGCTTTTTACGAAACGGTGAAACGGTGACTCTAGGTTTCTAAGTGTAAGTGATGATCATAACGGGGGCTAGGATGCGAAATGTGCGAAAGGAAAACAGAGTTTGGGTCTTATAAAAGGAAGTCATTTGAAGTTTTCAAATCATGTGAATTGTTAAAACCTTGGAGAGACATATCATTAGTAAAAATAATTCTAATCATAAAAAGCGACCCTGTTGTTTTCAACAAGACCAAATTGAAGAAAAATTGACAAGTCATGTCATTACACGGGCGAGAAGAAAAGGTGGTTTTTTTCCAAAGGGTGCTAACCTCCATACTCACAAATATTACCTTTCAAATAACTTGTCATAGTTGACCAAGGCAAATGGTGACATTTCGAGTTCTCCTCGGCAAAGAGTAGTGCAATGAGGCAGGTGAAGAGCTCCTTCACAGGGAAACATAAAGAGCGAGTTCTCCTTGTTTCACTTTCTAACTCTCATACATCATCCCATTTTTTGTCTTCTACCCACGGTGAAAGAAAAGAAAGCTCAAAGAGACTAGCACTTGCATCTGATTAAACAAAACTTTGTCACCTAATTAGATTTACATTGTGACAAGATTACGGCATAATACCCGGAGCAAAAATGTGTTTGATCTAGTTTGTCTCTTACAAACGGTATACGAGCTCATCGAGTACAAAAGATTTTTTGTACCGTGTTTCGGGTTCTATAAATCATCGAAGGCAAAATCTAAGTGCCACTGCTCCAAAGAACGTTTCCTCCTCTAAGTAGATAGCAGGTCAAAGTTTCAAAAGACATTTTATCCACAAGTTATCATCGAGTTTTGGCTTTGAAAAGCATGAGAAAGAAAATCACTGTGAGGGCAATTCGAGTTTTATCACCAAGAGACATCACCTTTGGAATTATTGTTCATCATGTCCAAAGGGTGTGTGACATATTGTCATTGTTTGGATGGTTTTGAAATTGACACGAGTTTTCATTATTCAAAAGGACGGAGAGATATCATAAATGATATGTTTTTGAGAAGAGGAAGCATATTGAAAAGGGCGCCTTTCTTAAATCAAAAGGCCATGACTAAATCCGGAGAAGGCCGGCAAATTTAGTACTTGCGATGAAAGAAGTTGAGAAAGCAATTGGAGACGAGCTGTCAAAGCAAAGGGATTAACAAAGTGGCAGTTAAGCTTTTTCTCAACTGAGAAGGAACTCCAAACAAGTTTACAAATATGCGAGAAAGATGTTAATACCTACGGCTAAGGAGAGAGTCAATGAATAAATTAGATACGAAGTCTGTCAAACCAAGTTTAAGAAGCGAAAGGTTCCTACAGTTTATAAACTCGGCAAATACAAGGATACGTTGGTTTAGTTCTTCGAGCTTTGAAAGTCATCAAAGACGAGAATCCACATACCAGTTCTTTATAGGAGGAGGCATTCTTCAAATAAGGAACGATCAAAAGTCCCAAAGGACATATTTCTCAGAAAGATTATGTCATTTCAAGAAAAGGAAAATGACCCGAAAGAGGAAATCATCACCTTGAGGTTTTGATTAAACAAAGAAATTTAGTTCATTTGCAAATAGTAAGGTTCCCAATATGAATGTAAAAAGAAAACGATTTCTTTTTCAAAACTTTGAAAAGAACCCTCTCAAGTCAAAAAATCAAAAAAGACCGTTGGTTTCATTACTTGAGCAAAGGATCGGGCGGTGTCATCCATTTTGGAATTCATCGAGCTCGAGCGAGAACCTTTTGCCCTGCCCTCGAAAGATCAAACAAGAGGTTTCGAGCGGTTTGAAGGAGTTTCGCTATTTTTAGCGTCGCCGGCCTTTGGAAAATTGCGCGGCAGCTCGGTGGACTTTACAGGCATTCAGCTAGCAGGTGCGCGCACTTTTGTACATGTGCGCGCTTAGCCCCTTTATCCTGGCCTTGGCTTAGGCAAATGGAAACCACCCGACGGTTTGTTTGGTAGCGGCACTCTGAAAGCCCGGCACGTCAACGCATACGTATGACCCTTTTAAGTTATTCAAAACACCTCACGGAGCTGGCCTAAACACATCAATCAGTTTCTCCATCATATTCTCAGGAGTATTTCCATATACCTTCTCGGTTGTTAAACAAAGTGCTAAGGGGTCCTGAAGGTTAAAGGCCTGTTTTCAAGTTTGTGGTGTGAGAGCAAAATAAGTTTTCTGATTAAAGCGGTAGAAATATCTAACACTTTTGTGAGCCATATTTTATTAAAAAGATCATCAAAACACCCTCACTACGTGGTGAAGCAAAGTTGCTTGTCCATATACGGTTAGGGTATACGGTTCAAATAAGCGCAAGAATGAAAGGGTTAGAACAAAATTGTTGGTTTGACCTAGTTTACATATCATCATATATTTTGGCTTGCCTATCGAGGTTAAGGGTCAAATCAAAAGGGCTTATCCTCATTTATCTTGCTACATCACCATATCTGTCAACTAGTTTCTTTGTGGAAATATCCATAGGTTTAAAGTATTGCTTGAATGGTAAATACAACGTTGCTTGAAGTACTAGAGAAAACGGTGTGTTGAACTTCTACAATTTTCTCATACCATAACATACAAAACTTTCCAAGCTTTGTCAACACATACGGGAAAACAATGTTTTGACTATGTGGTGATCCGAGTGGAAAAGCGCTGTGGTGAAATCTTTGAATGTGTTATTAAAGGCACCTACGGGAAAGAAATTGTCTTGAACTAGGAGGCGTAAGTTTCACCTTCGGCCAATCAAAGGACCGAGAGATCCTATACCTTCAAAGCATCAAGGGCAAAAGTTAAACCCTATAGACCACGAAGGAGCGATTTTCTGAGTTTTCCACTTGGCTTGTTTTGTTCTTCAAGCTTATTTTGACAAGTTGATATTCGGATGGGGTAGATGTTTTTTCTACAAAGGCGGGGGTTTCCATATTAAAACGGGGTTTTGATTATGGGAAAGAGATAAACTCCTACGAGGCTTGGTTGAACTTGTAAAACATTCTTCAAAATTAAGTCACCTTGTTCCATAACGGTGAGTCTAGGCGTATGCTCCTGGCGAGGTTAACTGTATGCGTATGATTAAATTTGTTTGATGAAGTGACATACAAATATAAGATAGTAAGTGTAATAAGAAAAAAGTTTTTGTTAAAAAACAATTTGTTGGTTGAAAGCTACGGGGAAAAAAGTGACTCCTATTTCTCACGGTAAGAGACGGCTTTCTTGTGTTTTGGCTTATGTTGTTGTTTATTCTCGAGCTTATTTGATAAGTGGATGTGCATATAGAGTAAAGGTTTTTTTTTCTACAAAGTCAAAGGTTACATTGATAAGGGCTTTGATTATTTTGCAAAGAGAAGATTCTTGCGAGGCTTTGTTGAACTTTTTGAAACATTTTGCAAAACTTTGTCACCTGGGCACATAAGGCGTGACATTGGCTTGTCGATCACACTAAAGGTTGATTGCACCATATGTAAGTTTGTTAAAAAGTTGGCACACTAAGAGAAGCCGGAGTTTTAATGATTGCAAAGTCTACCTTGAGGCGAAGATTAAGGATTGTTGAGTGACCTCTAAACTTCACAAGAACAAAGGTGATTTCTTGACACTTTGAACAAAGCAATTCACACAACAGTTGTCTCCTTTTCAACTGTATGGTCTCTTATTGAGAAATCTATTGACAAAGATACATTCAAGGTAGAAGGCCACTTTTTAAGGGAAGGACGGTGTTCTTTATACTGTAAGGAAACTTGTTGCAATCATACAAATTACATTGTTTCTCTGTCGAAAATTTTGTGCATTGACACGGTTGACTCCAAAAGGGCGGTTTACACACGATTGAGGCAATTTGTTTTCTTAATCATATTTAGGTCAAAATGCCTCCAAGGCAGACGGCGGTAATTCGCATAAAATATGAGCCAATCTCTACGAGGAGGAGGTTAATGCTCGGCCATCGTCCTTTCGGCTTCCATGAAGTAGGTTGTCTAGATTTGCGAGAAGATACGGGGAGGTCGAAGTTTTTCGCCATTAACACACCTATGCGCCTTTTTGAGGTTCCGAACAAGCATTTCGGGGTAGCGGACCTTGATTTCAAGTTTTCTCCAAGATCGGTGTCCAAGGCCACCGAGATTCCCTGCTCATGGCGAAAAATGGTTCAAACGGAGCCCATCTTGACTTGAAGATTACAAGCCTTTCTGAACACAAGGCATGTAGAGATGATTTCCTTTGCTATTTCCCTTTCATATCTTCTTGATAGCTATGCTCCTCTTATGAAAGTCATAATGAAATATTTTACTTGTGAAGGGAGGTTTGATCAAGTTTATGCCTACCATGTCACTTCCAGTGATGCATTTCACTAGAAATAGGCAACTAAACCTCCCTTACTTTTATTCGAGAACGCCGAGAAGATGGCATCTACGATCCGAAGAAGGCCCCACCTCTTGCAAATACCTTCCCTTTTCCATCATTCTCTGATCAAAATTATCATCCTACATCGGCTAGAACGAAGGAAGTTCCATGGGATGTATTCATCGGTCACGGTTCTCCTCTTGTTCCTCCTTTGTCCATGTGTCTCCCACTCGGCCTATTCATAGCCCTACCTTTGTCCGGCGAGCCTACTCTAGAAAGCTCAAAGTACCGAGCAGTCAAGGCGGCGGCGGGGAAGAAGGAGAAGGGAGTAGACGACAAGAAGAGAAAGGTCATGAGCAAGAGGGAAAGGGATGAGCGACAAGCGGAAGATGAAGGTCGGCGGCAAACGAGAAGATGATGAGCAGGAAGGTACAAGAGGAAGAACGGCGGCTTGATATTGAAGGACGGGAACAGCATCTTGGGCGGGGGGGTGGGCCACATCTTGAGCCACAAAATGAGCGAGGAAATCCAAGCTGCTTGGCGGCTTGATTTTGGTGAAAAAGAACCATGATTTGAAACACCAAATGAACAAGGCATTGATGTAGAACAACAAATTGATGTTACCGAGGTGAACGGAGGCTGACAAAGTGAGCAGCCAAGAAGAAAAATCCCGGCGGCCTCGGGGAGGGCGGCGGTTCAAGAAGATGTCCAAGGGTAAATCAGTTGTGTCTCCTCCTCCCAAAAGAATAAAGCTCAACACGGCAAGGAAGAAAGGGTCTAGAAAGTGCCACTCAACGGTGACAAAGGTTGTTCTAGCAAAAGGAAATCTCCCAAGGACACCTACCTAGCATGCCAAGGAGGAAAAGTGCAAGATTGGCCTTCAAAGGAAAAGCAAAGTTGGAGAAAGTACAAAACATGGGGGTGCATTGTTTGTCATCCCAATCCAAAGTGATGACGGTGATAATGGAGACCCGCCTCCTTGAAAACCTCCTAATCCATAAAGAGGGCAAATTGAGACATTAGAGAATGATCTTCAACGAAGCGAGGAGACTTCAACTATTTCTTGGAAACCCAAAACAAATAGATGAATGTTCACACGAATTTGTTCATGAAGCACGAGCTATCAAATATAAGAATGAGGCGGCTAAGGCGCGAGCAAGGGGAGTAGAAGAGCTCATTGGCGAGTTTGATGAGGAAGAAGAGGAGACCGGCCTAGGCGGAAGAGGCCTAGAACCATGGGGCTTAAAAGAGTCTTGGAAAAAACGAAGAAGAGGAACAAGCCCATCTCCAAGCCTTTCCTCTCTCTTGCCTCCTTGAGTAGAAATTGAAGAAAACAAAAAAGAGGCATGGCTTGAAAGAGCCAAAAAACACTTGGAGATGAAGCTTGAAGAGCAAACGGAGAGATGCGGAACTACGAGAAGAAGGGGCACATCACTTTCAAAGAAGTTGAATCAGTTTGCCGGCGCAAACTAAAGAAGGCAGAGAAATTGAAGAAGGCGAAAGGGAAGCGCCCGGCAAGAGAGAGAAGGAAGCACATCAGCACTTGATATTTTGGCCTCGACGGGGCATGTTGCTAAGGACCCTCGAGGGTCATGCATGCCAATTTTGGGCCCATTTCGACAACTTTTTGTTTTTGGCATTTTGGGTTTTGGTCGAAAACTCATAATTTCGCCATTCGGTTGAGGTTTCATCCAAGTGAGGAGGATGATACCATTAGATGCCATAATTCTAGGCAGGTCCTCGGAGATTTTGAGCATTTGGGAGATGTTAGCCCCCTCAAAACGGCGAAAAATGCTCACTTTTTGCACATTCTACCCGTCTGCAATGATCTGCTATTTCACGGCTTTTTACACACGGGTACATATTTGGAGGACTTCTAGGCATCGAGATTTAGGTGATTTCGGTAGCGCGGAAAGTAGACATAGAAATATTTCCAACGAGAGCTATCATGAGCCTCGTTTTGACCGGGGAAAGGCTGCCAATTATCTCCTCGACCCAAGTCGGGGGACCTTTTTCGATATAAATTTCAAGTATTTTTTACGATTTTGAACCTCAAAAATCTGCTTTTTTCCAAATGTGCGTTTAGCTATTTTTACACTTGGAAAATGATGTAAAGTCAATATAATTCCCATTTTTAGCATTTTTTAGATATTTTATGGGATATTTTGTGACTTGGGCTTTGCAAAGCCTCCAAGGACAAGTTTAGATATTTTGATTAGGCCAATGGGATAGCTAGTTGCACCATAGGGTTTTCCTCACTTCAGCCTATTTATTCCTGAGGCTTCATTGTAAAACAAAGAAATTTTGAACTTGAGAGAAGAATCAATATATTGGTCATATGAGCTTTGAGAAGAACATACTTGTGTTATGATTTTGGAAGTTTGCCTCTTGGATTCTTTTGATGAATGATGAAGGATTGTTGATGGATTCCATGACATGGTAGAATGGTATGGTGTTTCTTGCTTTGTTGTTGTCTTCTAGTTTTCATTCATGATACATGCTTCTTCTTGCTATATAGATCCAATAGAGATTAAGTTTGAGATATGCCCATGGAGGCACCTCAAAATTCTGAATCTTCATAACTTTTATGTTTTCTTCTTCCTTGAGTTGTACTAAAAATTCTTAAGCTGCTCTTTAGTAACTTAAGGATATTGTTGCTAGTTTTATTTATAAGTTCTATGCATATTGAGTAGGATGTATGGTGTGCCACCAGCACTATGACATCCCATATTTACGGCTCCATAAAACTATCTCTTTTGGTGATTAGCCTATCATCTTTTTTGAACCAAGGAGGCCTAGTCCGTCTAGCCCTTTGCCTAAAACTATGAAAACTTGTTTGTCAAAAGTGCCAATCGCAAAAACCGAGTGTTTAGGAATTAGGCATAGTATTTTAGTTGTTAGTCCATCTTAAGTGTCTTCCCCAAAGTCGATAGCCATTTCCCAAAGTTAGAGGGTCTTATACTTCTATGCATGGAATGTTTGTTTCGATGTGTTGATTAGTTTATAGTTACATGTTGCATGATTAAGGGTTTTCTTTACCATGTTTACGTTATCTATTAAACCGATTGATGTGAAACTCTTTGTTATTCACAAACTTGATGTTCCATTTACTCCATTTTCCCAAAGATCCTTTCTACCTTGAATCAAATCGGCCCTACGACGGCCTTACATCATCATCGATAGCTTCCTTGACCTTTTTGACCCCATAGCCAGTTGATCTAACTTCTTGTTACCCATTTTATATCTTTTGATCAGTTTATCCCTCTACAAACTTAAAAACAAAAAACCAAAAACATACTTCATAACTAGCCTAATATCGAACACCACAAACGGAGACACACCGATATCTTTTACATATAATAGAGAGAGCCCTCTCACGAGTCCGGGAAGGCTAGTTCCTTGGGCTCCAAAGCTTGGTTTGATGTTACATTGTCATTCCCAATGCAATCGGCCAAATCACGGGACCCTAACGGTTCGGACATGAAGGAGATCTTTTGTAAACATAGAGCGTCTTGTAGCACCAAATTGTCACGGTAAGATATGTCAAGTACAATGCCGTCTCTGGAACCCTTGTCTGATCTATTCGACTTGTTTTATAGCTAACGCGATCGGTCGGTGGTTGGGAAAGATGTAATTGGAACTTACCATCATGTAAATAGTAAAAAATCTCTCTCAATCACCTCATTAAATGCCGGCCACCCGCTCCATTCAACGATAGATTTTGCATTTTACTTGATTTGATTGTCCCAACAACTAGTTTCGTAGCTCGGGTGCCTCAACGCACACCTCCCCAACGTGCACAGGTGTGTTCGGCGAACCCCTCTCGGTGCACGATGGTCACAGCGATGTTCATGCATTACGATTTAGGCCTATTGTTTTATTTACTATTTTGAATCTCCCTTGACATTCGACGTCACAGAGCTGAAATGGTCTTGGGCAACTCTTTCGAGTGTCGTGATCAACGCGTACTCTGTGGTTTTCGTAGTATTTTTTGGTGTTGAGTGAGCGTCATTGTTTCATGAAATTTGTAGGTACTTCTAGATCCATGGCTTCCATTGTGTCCACCATCTTGAGAGAGTTTACGTAGGAGATGCACTATCATTCACGCACCCTTTCCCCTCCCGGCCCGAGTGGTGTCTTGTGCAAGTGTGCACAATTTCGGTCGGTCCCGAGGTTGTTCCCTGCGTAAGCGAACTAGAGGTCGAAGCACGGGAGTAACATAGTCTATCATGCCCCCCATTCCTCGGAATTTTGTCTTATGCTCATCGCACCACTTCGCAAGTGTTGTACGTAGAGGCGAGGATTTGCGTTGCAACCTTGTTCACCTTTGGAACTTTAGCTTTGAATGCTTGCAAAAAATTCCTTAATGCTACTTTGAGAACCATCAAAGGAGGGCATATCTCTTACCTTTGAGGATATACATCGGAAATCCCTTGAAATTTTGGGGAATGTTTGTAGTGTGGATACATCATCTGACCGATTTTCCTAGTGCCGATTCTCCATCGAGTCGGAAAAATAGTCGCTTTATCCTTTTCCCATTGAGAGCATAATATCGATCGTAGGGTTGATCCAATCTTCATCTGTGTAGTTAACTTATATATGTCATCTACCTCCACATCGATATACCTTGTCTCTGTATACCTTTCTCCTTCTGCCAGGGTCTAATGGGACTATCACCCATATCCCTCCATTCTCAAATACCATGCTTCTCTTCTTCAAGTTGATAATACCACCCATGTCGATGGCCCACGATATAACCCTAGGAGCGTAGGAAGTGAGGGTACGCATCTTCCACAATCCGAATGATATCGAAGTCGGCTCGGACATAACTCCTGCAATATCCACTACAATATGTGATAACCTTCCTATGGGCATGATCTTGTTGATTGACGTGCACGGTGGATAGTGGACCATTCCTTGGAACCTTATCATTTCCAAGTTTGATTGGGCAGCACGTTCACGTCTAACGAAGATCCAAAATAACTTTCTCCATTTTGTAATCTTCGATTTGTCTTTGTGTTGAATTTCCTTACGGTTGTTTCTTGTATTTTTATAGTGTTTTTACATTCTTAACTTCCGGGGGCGGGTTGGTTTCCTCTACACGGCTATTTGATAGTGCCTGGGGGTTCTCAACGGCTTTTCTTGGTTGTGCGGCAAGTTTCATGCATGCTTGTAAAAATGGTTGGACCCCCTCTCCTCCTTTGGTGGTCGAGGACACTGCGAAGTAGATGCTTCTATGAAGGCTTTCAGCTGAAATTTGTGATAAATGTTTCCCCTTTCCTTTTGGAAGTTCGGGCCCACTACGATTTGATGACCACTTTCTTAATCGGAGGGTTGAAATTTCTGACTTTATTCTTCCCCCACGGTAGCTAGGCCACTATAGGTTATGATGTTAATACACAGTCCCTCATTTCGAGGGCTTCCGTCATAACCCTTTTCATGTTTAGCATAGGTGTACGATTTGTTTCTCCCACTGCCTTATCCATGAAATCGGAGTAGTCCCAGATCACATGGTCAAGCTGCCTACAATACCGGTAGGATTCCTGGTAGGGTTTGGGCGATCCTTGTAAGTGACCTATCTCCCCATAGTTATAACGAGATTACTTAACCTATTCCCATACTTGCGCTTCTTGCCTGCCCCCCTCCTTTGCCCTAACGGGGGAGCCGTGATGCGGAGGGGGTACTTGTTCGATGAAGGCTGCAGTACGCACCCTATATATGTTTCCTTTATCTATCGACGGATCATAAGTTTAGCGAGTTCTTCTCCTCATGCCCCACAAACCTACAAAACTGCACCATTCTTTGCTTAACACTAAGACAAGCTCGCAAGGAGCGAGAGCGATGGTTGGTGTCATGCAACCCCGAAATGTGACAATAATCACACCATAGTGCTGACCTACTTGGCCCCACAACTTCTCTAGGGTGCGGCGGGCTAGGTCCTCCAACCTACATATAGTCTTCTAATAGTGGACAATTATCCTTAGTGTGGCCACTCACCTTTTGTATCGTATGCACCACTGTCGGTGGCCTCCCTCCTTTCGTTCCTTTCGCAAATTTTGGATCTCCATCTTGCATTTCTTCCGGATGGCCTTGTATCTTACCTACCCAATTGGGTTTCATCTCATAGCGTAACCTCCAAATTCATTGCTATCTCGAGGCCTTCTCTTGTGACTCAATGTCTTAGTGGCCCATTGGTATGCGTATGTGGGGAAGTAACATAGAAATGAACCACTCTTGCATCTTTTGTCATCATCTTTGAATCTCCTTCTACGATTACTTTTTTCAATCACGATCAACTTCCCATATAGGTCCAGATGGACCTTGTTTGAAATCTTTCGAGTCTGGAACAATTATTTGGGAGTAGGCCTTAGGATGTGAACTATTGCTTCAGAGCCATTATTAATGTCCTCAATGCTCCCGTTAGCATGTTTGTCGAAGTATCTCATGTACCCGGTCCGGGCCCTTCCTTCAAAAGCAAGAGATAGATGCGCTCTTTTCATATCATCGCTCGCTACATTATCGTAGTCCGAGGACGAGACCACTGCCGACAAACCATAACCGATCCATATCTTCATTTCCCCACACCCTTCAAGGTGGGTAACTTCATACGACGAAGCCATATTTTCTTAGTGGTGGAGAAGGGTGAGTTCTTTCCACCATGAGGATTCAAAAATGGTGTTGATGGGGGACTATGCACGGCAAAATTGGTCCTTTGGACGTAGGCAGATCGATCTCCCTCTTGATTAGTTACGTAGTATTTACCACCCAACGTTGTACCCTCACTTTGATTGGATCTCATTCACTCGGGGTATGTGCTCTGGATACTTTCTCACACAATAAGTTCTTAATTAGTAACGTCTTCCAAAACACGCCGAAAACAACCAGAGAACCTCTTCTCCACTTACGAGTAGGACACAATTGATTGATTGCAAATTCGATTACAAATCCTCCTATCTACCCTATCCACCCAATGATCTACCATGCGAGTAATGGTATTATTAGTCTTTCCCAAGCTGTTGGATTAGTTCTAGGGTCCTTTAATTGACAGTTCGTCTTTCAATACTTCGAAAATCGACTAGCCTTGCGAGCCACTACGCGGCTCAATTGAAAAAGTTACGAAGAAAATCTCTTAGATTTCCAAAAAAATATACTTATTTTTCCACTTCTCTACATTTAAGTTTTACTTGCTTTGCGATTTTATTTTCGGTGAATTCGTGAACTTGATTTTCAAACCATTCGTCCATTTCTTTCTTTTTGGGCTTCCAGCTATGGCCTTGGGATTACCAATTCTCTCCCTCAAAATTCTCCTGGTCTTGTATGGCTCCATTTGTTGGCTCGAAGTCTGACCGAGTTCGGAAGGTGAAGTCTTGCCAACGCGACCCCTATACAAGCTGGCCCTTTCCGTAGTGACCCACTTAGAAGGTCAAGTCTGTGATATGGGAGGTGTTCGAACAGGTTTCCGCACCACGAGAGAGAGAGTAGGTAATAACGCGGGCCCGCAATTATCGGATCTACAGAAGGGTGATTCGCGAGCTTCGAGAACATAACTTGGACTACGGTTCTCATCAGATCTGCTCTTGCGGGTTCGAGCCACCGTATATCATCAATTACAACCATAAAACATCATAATGGCGACGATATTTTTAACACGAGATAGTTCACGTTCTTTAACAAAGATGCAATCGGTAAGTGAAACAATAATCACCATCACGATGTACACTAAGTGTAGATACTTTCATACCATATAAATAGAACAGACGAGTTCTTTTGACTTAATCTTTGGTTATACATCTTATAGAATAGATTCGGGCAAACATCATATGTTTTGACAATACTTCACATATATTACTTATCCGTCTCTTACATTCCCCGAATACCACTGCGCACACGAACGGGGACGGCTATAGCGGGGACGAGAGGATCTCAAGCGCACACAACCAATGTGGGAGTCCTAACCCAAACATAACCCAACCCAAGATCTAGCAATTCATACTTCACATCAATCTCTATTCATTCTCTTTTATTGACTCAAAAAGGTTCAACTATTTATACTACTTTAGTGTATGCATCAAATGGTCCAAAACCATGGTTTGCGGACTCTTGGTCTACCCTTGACCCACTTACAATGCATTAGGGCTTTTACCCACCCCCAAAACCCTTGTGTTAGACTAAATATAATAAAAAATATAAAAAATGGACGAGATTCTCGGCTTTGTAGGTGACCATGTTCCAACACTATACCTTATATCTATACGCATCAAACATAGCCATAGCTAGGGTGTTTGTCCATGACGGACAAATAATAAAAGAGCACACAATCTATTATGTTAGTAAGAAAACGACCTCACTTCTTTGAAATACGACTTGATGAAAAAACTTCCTAGCCTAGTAAACACGGTACAAAATCTTTAGGAGCCATCATCCTAAGGACTACGTGGTCATAGCAAATATCATCCCCATGCAATATCTTATAACTCATAGTATGGTGAATCATAACATGCTCATTGAGTGTTTATCTTTTATGGAGTCGACCTAGGGTTCAGCTCCCAAAAGAGAAAAAAGTAATCATCGCGGAGCTCATCAAATCTCCCAAGTACGACTCAAGGATCCCCGATTAATGACTCACTACCGTATGAACATTTATTCTTGATGATTGCGGGGACCCTTGGTATAGCGACATTCTTGTGAACCCAAAGTTCAAATCATAGATCATCCATGACGATCAAAGGTGCATACACGATCAGCCCCCCGATACCTTCTCATGGGGGACATCCTTTATAAAAGAGGCGTTGACACTATTTTACGTCAATGCCTCACACACGACCAAGGTTTGAACAAGCCCTAAATGAATTTCATAGTGGGGCTTGTGGTAGCTACTCTTAGGGATGGCCACCTCCCAAGAAGTATTAATGGCTGGTTTTCTTTGGCCCACCCTATTCCATGATTTCATTCATGCGATCCAAAGTGCGAGAAATGCCAACTCTTTGCCCCTGGTAAGGTTGCTCCTGCTCCTTTGCACACATTCGGTGTATCGGTACCTTTTTTAAATGGGGAATCAACTTCCCCATGACTTGCAACCCCCTATGTCCTTTGGAAACCATAAATACATCATTATAGATGTCGAATATTTCACCAAATGGGTAGAATCCATGCCCACATACGACAACACGACACAAACCACAACTTGGTTTCTTTCGACCATGTCATCGCACAATTCGATGTACCTAAGGAGTTAGTCTCTGACCATAGGAAATAATTTTGAGAATGAAATAGTAGGAGCTATCCTATCATCTAATATCTACACATGAGTTTGCGTCACCATACTACCCCTGGTCAATGGTCGGGTAGAAGATACTGGCAAGTACTCAAAGCTGTGTTACAATGTATGGTCGAAAACCATAAAACTAACTAGGACCATATGTGTTTAGCCTTATGGGCATATCGCATAACCATTAAATCCTCAATAGGGTTCACATTTTGAATTGGTATACGGAGTGGAGATCGTGCTTCCCCACGTGAGACATGAAATCCCCAAACTTACACGTAGTTATAGAACTCCTCACTAATACCAGCCTTAGAGCAATGATGAGCAATTGAGTCATCAAGAAAAAAAATCTAGAGAAGAGTCTCTCCAACATGTGGAGGTCCTTAATAAAGCCATTAAATCATCATTCATGCATGCCACCTCCGCCTCATTTTGAGGAGTTGTAAGTCCTGCCTGAGCACATTGCAGGAAGATGAGACCAGAGAAGTTTGAAACACTATGAAAGTCCTTCCATCTACATCAAAGAAAACCACTATCTAAGTCAATTAGGCAAATTCTAACGGGAACAATCTAATGGGATCTACCTCAAAAAAATTCCACCCATAATGAAATAATTCTCGGCCTTGGAGATAAAGTGAATGTAACATAAAGACTTATGATGATCACAATCATCATGGAATTTTAAAAACATGCTCTTGTATCATATATGGATCATCCCCCCATCCACTATTTTGGATTTTACGATGGAGCCTCTCGATGGTCAAAAAATGCGGCGACAACTCCTCGGCCATATAATGTCGTGATCGGTCACCATTTCTCACCAGCAGTATGTATCGAATGGTAGCAATAATCAAGTAGAATATGATGTACTCATCGGGCTGATACCTCCAACGGGAGCATTAGCCATCTACATGTCTTTCTTGATTCCCGATTAGTGGTATCGCGGTTAAAGAAAGATTTTCAAGTACGATATTCACACCTATTTGGGGATAATTTCATACCTGGCAGTTCGGGTTATCACTGATCAAATTAAATTTACACATATACCAAGAAATCAAAATAAGACGATCGATCTCATGTTTGCATATCCTAGATTTGAATCCATCTTGCATAAACCATCACCTATAAAAAACAAAATCATAAATCACAAAGCATCCATAATAAGTACATAACATCCATCATAAGCATATACAAGCATAAAAAATAAATAACAACCATAGACACATCATAAGAGCTTCAAAAATACATCTTGCATATATACATAAAAAATGTGATTCCCGGTATACAAAATAGGTCACTAGCCATCATGTCGATAAAAATATCACATTTCATCAATCTGAGGGTACTTTCCTTGTACATACAAAATATCTGGGGGTACAGGCACGCGGTGGGTCCTCTCGGATCCCGCATTGAGTACCGGTGCTAGTTAGGAGCGGCAACGGCGGCAAGTGCTACTGCACAATGTTGGATGATGCAGCTTTTGTCATGCACCATCATCATTTCCAACCATATATTTTCCGGTATTTAAAACCTGCGGTCGGCAAGCCTCGGGTAAGCCTCTCAACCAACTCCCATGAACCTGCTAGACTGTAGTACGAGCATCGATTGTTTCATCTCGAGCCTCTACGCAACATTCTAATATCGACGGTAACCAACAACTCCTCGATCATCACCACAATGCCTCGTCGACTCGGTGCGTGTAAGAAAAACATAATACCCATCGAAGCTATGACACTCCTACCCTTTACGAGGGACCCCCTACACCTTTGTGCCCAAGTCTAGGTTTGACATGCCCCAAGCGGGTCCCTCCTCCTCGGTTGGTGGCCTGCAGACGAGTGGTAAAACATACTGCCAAACCCATGTGCAAGAGAAACAAAAACATGAAATGCAGTGTCACCATAAAATAAATATAGATATATACATAATAAGAATCCTCAAAATGTATAAAACAATAAAGATCATACCCTCTAGACCCCATACATAGCCTACGGGGAGATCAGGAGCCACACTGAAATCCACCTAAATATGGGAACTCTCAAAAGGGAACACCTTTGGGTTCGACTCGAACCACGCTTATTTATCACATCTAGTAATGACTTGCCTCTCCCCCACCACCACGGGGAATCACGGCTGCCCACTAGTGCATCGAGGGATCAGGTGGGAGGGGCCAGGGCACCGCCATAAAGGGTCGAAAGCATCACAACCACTCTCGTACATAATGCTACGAGAGGATGCTCTCATAAGAAAAAGGACTAATGGCACCCCTGCGGGCCTTGTGCGGTGAGTGATCATACCTTGATAGACGTATGAGACCCAATAAAACAAGTGACTAGCCTAAGGCGGCACAAATATGCAATCTATGGACCAAACACTCGATGAGTCACTATCGACGGACGGAGTGAACTAACATCACCGAGTAGCCCTCTCGGTAGTTACGTGATAGAACACACACGGATACAACCTCGGGTGATCGGGTTAGGACCGTATTTCTCCTCCACCTCAACCCGGTGATGTATGTTCACTCCCCCGAAGTGGATAATTAAGTGCCTCCTCGAGGCAAAAGGCCTGTCACAAAATAAAACTTTGTCTTTGGATGGATCATGACTTCTCCTCGATGCATGACCATAACATGACGTCTCCTATTTCATCATTAAATCGATGATGCAGAACCCATCTCGGGACCTTAGTATGTTGTTCTCTAAAAAAAATTTAGTAAGCGCTGCAGGCTGGGATATTTTGATCATAGGGGTCTTGGGCCTTGTCGCACAAAGATCGGGTCATTCCCTCTCTCGCCACAACATCTGTCAGCGAGAAAAAAAACACGAATCGAGTTTTTCTTATAAAAAAATGATTAAAAAGTTTTAAAATTGGGCCTCCCCATGCCTGTATCGGATATGAGTGCACGGCTCAATGTATAGAATTTCCCCAAATGAGGGCCTCATGCAAAAATCACATTTTACGTAGAGGATTTCGCTACACATCTTTGATCGCCCACGCGGTCCTACCCAAAAATAGGTATAAAATCCATACGGAAATTCACATTTTAAGGACCCCACTGCAGAAATTTTTTAGAAATAAAAAGCGAGATGTTTAAGGTCCTACACGACAACGACAACATGAATCTTGGGTACTCGGGATGACTACGATGACAAGAGAAGCTCAAACTAGTAGCTCGGCTACGACCTCGGACCACTCAAAAGACACAAATGATTTGAAAATGAACCATATTGGCCCATATATCACCCTTTTTTCATTTTAAAGAGGCCATAAGCTGAGCTCGAAAATTGCCCAATCACAAAGCTACCGAAAACATATTGATCAACACCATCATGTTCAAACCAGGCCCCATATTTACACTTTAAGAAAAATTCATTTTAGGCACAACACCCACCATAATTTAGTTTAGGTATGCCCTCTCTTATTGCTTTAAATTAAAATTATTTCAAATATATTGGTATGAAAGATATGCTTTTTTACTTGGGGTATTGTTGTAGGTACCGTAGGTACACCAAATCACTATACACCCCATGATAAAGGTATAAAGATCACGTATCATTCTACCCCCAACATGATAGGCTTCCACTAAGAAGTATTTGCATATCTTGGCATCATTTGTTCGGAAAAATAAAACCATAAGTTTCATTTACCCAACCATGTTTATCATCACCCAACCTTGCACATGATAAACACCCTTGCAATTCGGTAGAGCATCACCCTCCATTGCATCCATCCTTGATGTAGACCATACATCAAAAATCTAGAGACATGGCCATAAAAACCTAGGCCTAGGAACCACCACATTTTTCCATCAATCATCAAACATCAAGTCAAGTTTTACCCATTATATTTTTTTAAAACACCTTTCTCGGGTCACCATTGTCCCTGAGTGGATCGAATAAAAACACACCACCATGTTTCACATTTGGCCTATCACACCCCCATCGGCATAGCCCATCTACGACATTTTCATACGCACTCTCGACCTACTTGAGACCAGCAGTGGGGACCCCACCCTCGGCAACACACTCCTCACCATAGTGAAGGATTATCCATATTTATGGGGCACTTCTCTTCGTGCTCATACATCCAAACCACTTTCATATTATTTTGCCAAGTGTACATGAATTTTTAGGAGAGAACTCCCCACCCATCCATTTACATTTATCACGAAAATAGTCCCCTAAACACCCTTTTAATTAGGAGAAATTTGCACATTCTTTACCACACCCAACCATGAAAATCATAGCAACCATACACCCACCCTAGATGTCCCTCTTGACTCGAAGGGATTTCCTCATAAAAAATTGTGATGATTGTTGCCATTTGCATTCTGACTCGACCTCGGGCCACTTAATTACTATCATGCCCTGAGTTAACCCATCGGATCATGCCTGCTACATCGGGGAAACCATGGTCCCTTGCATTAGTACTCATTTTGATCGGTTGAGGCTTCCTTCTTGTCGACTTCAAACAACCATTTTTCCAAGAAGGAGGTATTACCTTGGATGGCTCATCACCTCTGATAGGGGCATCCTTGGATGGCACTATGGGAATCATCATTGACCATTGATGTCATTGAGGGAAACATTAGGGGCTAATATTCCCAAGGGAGCTAAAGATTTTCCATTCTTTTTCCAAAAAAAAGATTCGTTAATTTCCATTTTTTCTAAAATTATTCACCCAAATTTTATAGTATATTTTTTTTACCTTAAAAATCCCAAAAATTTTATATAGAGACTATATAAAATTATTATAAATTTGAATAATTTTACAAAAAAATTGTCAAACATTTTACAAATTCCATATTATGTATTAGTGATATTTTCCAATGTTCCTTAACTTTGAAACAAATTTCCATCCTTAAAATTTACTGATGTCATCGATCCTCTTGACATTCGACTTCAACACAAGCTTTCATGTCAAATATGGTATCCTAATGCATAACCATTGCACTATGTCGAAATTCGTCGAAGACCCACGACTCGATAAGCATCTCTTTCGGCCAATGCTTACACGAGAAGACTAGCATTCAGGCCATGCATACAATGAGAATTTTCTAAAAACATGCCATACCAAGATTATGAATGTGGGCACCATATTCAACCTTATTTCAAAGAAAAGCACCCCCAATCGTTAACAACTATCGTCATCAACCAATAGTGGGTCACTACAAAAATTGACATACATAACACCACTATATGTCGAAGTTAACTTAACTAGTCAAACACCACGAGTATGGGACATGCCCTCCTCATTGAAATATTTTATTCATTATATCTCTTACGAGTTTTCATATAGAGCATGGTGTCTTTTTTTACATAAGACATGTGGTCTCCCAACTCGGTTCGAAGCAAGTCACTCTCTCTCTCAAAGGATCACACAAAAAAAGAAAATATAATGTATTTCGGCTATACGGTTCTTCCTAACCCTCATACATTAGGGAGACGGCCCCATTATACTAGAAAATTGTACGGAAAAACACATTGAAAATGTCGAACAAAAGGTACAAATAAATATTTTCGGAAAAGGAATACATTGAGAAAAGCCAAAATTTTAATTCTTCCTAAGGTTCGGGTATAGAATTTATGGATATAGCGCACAAGAAACAATGGAATTTTTCCTTCGATGGCCGCTCGGTCACGAAGATAGCGAAATGTCACCATGCGGGACCACTTGGCATGCTTGGTTAAAGATGATTCTTTGCCCAATAATTTCAAAGGAAAACTAGATTTGAGCCACCTTGATGAGTAAATGCAGCCCAAAAAGAAATCTCTCCTCCACTCTTGTGTCACTATCTATCTTGGGCCAAGAGAAGAGGAAGAAATTCAAATTCTATATAAGTCGGCCTTTGGAAGAAGAATTGGAGACACATTGTTATGTTGGCCAAATTTATTCGTAGCAAACCGACTTGCATAGTCTAGCAACGAGAGGGATTGGAAGGACTCATACGTTGGCCAACCAACATCTCGGTCCAAGACCAGAGGAGTTCACCACTTGATCTTCAAATATCATCCTTTGAGAGAGGGGAAGGCGCTTGCAGGGAACTCGAGGAAAGGAGACCTCCTTGTTTGGGGTATTTTAGCTCCATATCTCAAAGGACCCTCTTCAAGTATTTAGCATTGTATCTTTTTTACCACAGCCACCTAATAAAGGGAGGAATCTCCACTTTTGTTATTAGGTTGTTTGCTCCATCGACATTTTATCTTGTTTTTCTATTTGTTCTTATCGTTGTATGCTTAGTTTTCCCTCAAACTTAGTTTACATTGTGTCAAATTTGTTCCAATGACAATAGGAAATCATTTTTATCTGTGACATTTTGCGGGTAGAAACGAGCTTACTAAAAAAGTGTATTTCATACACCCTTGCACCAAATACACTACCACACCTTATCCTTGATCAACTTAGTGAATTTGATCTATATAATATTCTTGTATCTTGGAAATTCACTTGTCACCCCATTGCCTTCACTATCACCCTACACAAGAATATCTTCCTTGAGTTGTAGGAACATAAGCTACTATATTTGAGTACTTGAGAGACATAAATTAGAAAGGCCTTGAGATATTTAACGATAAATAGGCATGTTTTTATAAAATATTGTATTTTAACTCATCACCTCGCAACACTTGGTATTGAAAAATGCAATTGTTTTCTCTTGTCCTTGATTATTTTTTTTTGCAATAAGACAATTTTGGAAAGGGAAAAGAGAAAATTAAGAATGACCTTTTATAATCTGTTATGGGCGGGGATTTTGCAAAAAAATTTAATTCTAGAGAACGAATCCTAGGCTTCTATAGTTGTAATATTCCAAAATGGAAAAGATAGGAATATAGAACATATACGACATTCAAACTAATCAAAACGAGAGATATAACACTAAAGTCAGAAAATGTCGGAAATGTGTTGCAATTGGAAATTACATTAAGACATCTTAATCATAAACGGTATACATTTGAATCATATCATTAAGGATAAAAAATAATGTAAGTACATAGTGCTCCAAAGGAATGCACTTAAGCCATAAGATGGAAATACATAAATAAATCTGGCAACGGAAAGTATATTTGTTGCTCTTGGAAACTACGCTACTATGAATAAGATCTATGTGTGAAAGGGTGCTTGAGTGCTTAGAATGATATAGGATTTTAATATGTCTTTCTGCTTGAAAAACCCGAAACACCCGAAATGGTTTGGGTAGAGTCTAAGTTTGGATTTTCGGCCCTTTTTGGTTGCCCACTACACCCTATTTGGTGACTTACGCACTCCTGGGAATGAATTCTAATATGGGGTTGAATAAATGCTCTATTAGCTACAATAGCACCCAATCAACTCAATAGATGAAGGGTTGTTCCCCTCCTTTGGAAAATAGGGTCAAGAACTTGGGTACTTGGCCTCCGCTGCAAAGCACCTTTATGAGAAATAACACGAGTTTTGGAGGATGCGCGCGTGGATGAATATTGTTGCTTGGCTTTGGTGCCAAAATATGACAAAGCCTGATTTCTTCCTAACAAGCTTTCAGATGAAAGTATGGTCCCTCTAATGCAAAACTAGCTCATAAATTGGAGATCTCTCCTCCCACTTCTACACCTTGCAACACAACACAACTGCGAGCAAAGAGCTACTTTGTAGTTAAAGGCGAAAGCTTGGCACGATGCTTGGATGTGGAATATACATCTCAATAATCTCTCTGAGTAGGATTATTATGGTATTCCTACTCGGGAATGCCCTTAACTAAATAGTACAAGCATGCAAAACAACAAAGGCATGCATAGAAATGTCACACGACAATTTCTAGATAAAAAGATCAAAAAAAATAATCATCTAACATGCCTTCTATGGTTACCCTTCCTTATATGCATTGTGAGCCTTCTCACCTTGGGTCCCACTCATTAATGACACTACTCTCATGGAGACTATCTCCCATTAACTCTGTGTTGTTTCACAGCGATGATCCACTCTCTCTATGCTAGAGTTGTTGATTTGGTGAATGACCTTGCCCACATGTTTTTTGCCACTTGGTACACACATGGAGGTGCCTTATCTAACTACCATGATGATCCCTTTTCACATTAATAGGGATTCCTACTAAATAGATTTATGGGTCTCACTACCGACTTATTCATCTATATAAAAGGAAAAAGTTGTAATATCCCAAAGGGGAGAATGCGGTAATCTTTGAAGCACAATATAAGAAGCGTAGCAAAGTAAACAATAAATATATATATACACATCAAAAAGCATAGAAATAGCTCGGCCATTTTATTATGTTGGAGGTGAAAAGAAGTACAACGAGTGCTCAAAATATGAGACACTCAAGCCACAAGGGTGGCCTAGAATGACCACCGCAATGATTTCCCAGAGGGAATTGCTTATTTGTTGAGCTGCTAGAAGGAAAACTACGTTGTCCCTACTACAAGCTGATGGACACACCTTCTGAAGAATGAAAGAAAGTCGGATCTGAAGCGAATGGTGTTGGGAAAAATGCGAGAGGGGGGGTGAATCGAGTATTTACGGCATATTCAAACTTTTTACTTTTTCATGCTCTAAAACCCATACGCTACTTTGCTGAAGCCAACTAGCGTATACGCGGATATCCTTCATGAAACTCGCGTATACCCGAGATCTAATTATGCCATTAGTTCTTCACTTACATAATTCCATCATTCATTTATTAGATGTTGTTCTATAAACGGTAAACATGTGTAGTAAGAACGGAGATAAACCATCACCTACAAGCATCACACATAGAACACCGCAGTTTTTGGGTAGAGTAAGTCGGGGAGAAAACCACTGGCTACTTCGGTTATTCGGCCTTCAATATTTTATTATAGAGAAAACATCTTACAACATATGTCTTTGTGAGTGCGGACTGCACGGCTGTGCAACGAGCACCCACCTACGCTCGTTTACTAGCCTCTCTGAAGGAGCTCCAACCCCCGAAATGATTTACCGGCCTCTCTTGGAAGGGAGCTCATTTACAGTCTGCGTTTACCAGCCTCACCTGGAAGGGAGCTACTTGTTGTGCCTCAATCTAGTCTCCTAAATTGAGCTCATTTAATTGTCAGCAGGGATTTGTAAGCTATTTGAAGTGAAATGTACCATATGTACCTGGGTGCTTATTTTCCTAGTGCGTTGTATGTAGTGTTTTGTGATGTTTTGGTCTTTTATGTTGATTTATGATGTTTTTGGTCTTTGATTTTATGTTTACAATGAAAATACCTAGAAAACTAATGAAAAGAGAGTGGTAGTCAAAAACACGGTTGAGCCTAATGTATGGAATGGCAAATGTAATCAAAAACTCTTGAAACAACATCTAAACTATGATGAATAGAAGCAAGGAAAGCTTGATGATGACTTTTTAAAATAAATAATACAAACTAGACTTTGAGAAATGATCACTTAAATATGCAAATTTTCTAACTAGACAATCGGACATAATCATGATGCAACATTCTATTCTAAACTCATCTATTCATGACTAATTTCTAGTTCTATTACGCAATTTCAATTGAAGGTGAGTCTATTCTTCAAGAGTTATTGGTTTCTTTTCGGGGTAGTTCTGTTGAGGAAAAGCTCTTGTTTATAGTGAGGAATTTGCGAGAGATATTGAACCTTGTAATGATGTTATCTTGTTCCTAAAGTTATGGATCAGCATTAGTTTCGGAGACAAAAAAAGATATTTGTAAATAATAGAAGAAATTTGTCTTAGAATCCTATCAACTAAAATGATCTCTTTGTGCGAAAATTTGGCCGATTAGTATGAGATATGAATGCAGTAAGTTGATTTAAACATGAGCTTAAGATGCTTCTAAGCTAGAACAATGTTAAACCATAAGCCATCATCAAACTTTGAAATGAAGTAGGCGGACATGAATTAAATGCAAATGAAACTCCGGAGCATTCTAATTAACATGCACCTCCCTGTAAATTCACAATCTAGGGTTTGTTCATCTTGAGGAGATATTTTAGGGAAGGGTTCTTCTTGTGGAAGAGGAGTAGAACAATTTTTGACATTGTGGACTTGTATGCAATTGAAAGCAATGAGCGAAAGCAAATGAAACTAAGTTGTCACATCACGGTCATATCTTGAACTTCTTAAGGATGTCTTGGAAAATTTCTTCTTATGGAAGAGTGATTAGGACAAGTGCAACTATGATAGTGAAGACTAAAAACTACAACTAATTCCTATGACACTATATTTATTCATCATTCATTGTTAGATTTATTGGAAAAATGTCTTCTTGTGAAGAACTATGATGAATATAACTACGAGTCTCTAGTTAAAAACGAGATACAACTCCTATCCTACGGTACCATAGTCATTAAACATTCATTGTTTTGATTTATTGGCAAAGTTTCTTCTGTGGAAGAAGCTGGAGACGAATTATGGCTACGGTAGCTAGCTAAAACAAATACAAATCCTATCCTACGGTACCATAGTCATTAAACATTCATCGTTTTGATTTATTGGCAAAGTGTCTTCTTGTGGAAGAAGCTAAGGACAATTATATTTCTGATAGCTAGCTAAACAATGCAAATCTAGCTGATATCCTACAATACCATAGTCATCAATCATTCATCATTTGATGCATTTGGAAGAATGTCTTGCTTATGGAAGAGCTGGAACGAATACGACCACGGTATATAAAATTTTGACAACTACTAATTCAATATGCAAAACGTAAAGACGGCTAGGAAAAACTTATCTAGTTTACGCTAAAAATCCGTTCAAGGGGCAGGGCCCTCTGCCACTTGACGGCATTCAACTTCACAATTAAATCACGCCTTAAAGATAATTTTTGTACGCTCCATTAAAAATGCAATAGTATGAACATATTATACATTGTCTTAAAAGACGTAACACGAGAGTTTACACCAAAATCTAGCGGCAAATCTACACAAAATTTCTAACTAAGCTCTCGGCCTATTCAAGAGTTTTTAAAGTAAATGCAAGTAGCAATAATTCGATAATTTAGGAATGATGTCTTCCTAATCCAAATCATCTTAGGAGTCTTTAAGGTGGGCATTTGCGTAAAAGAGAAAAAGACACACGAACATAGCAGATCCTAGTAGGAGTCTTCTTTCACAAAATGTGTTCCCACGTGCATAGCAGGTACACGGACTTCATTTCCTCTTCCATGATGAGCAACACACCATGTAGGCACGACGTGGATCATGCCCATATGCGTTTTTCCTCAAGAGGCCTGGAACATGCTCAAACATAAAGATGTTAACGAGAATACGCCGGTTAGCTACGAGAATGCACACGTTGCGGCTAGTTCGGTCAAAATGTTTAACAATGGCAACAATCACAAAATTCAACAAGTCAGTTATGTAAACCATTAAGTAATTTTAACTATTTTTATTGATCAATTGGGTTTAAAATGGAAATGGACAAGGGAAAAATGAGGTAAAATGAAGTGAAGGAAAGCACAAATTTGAGGCTCAACACCCCCCACTTGCTGTCTCATGTCCTCATGCAAATTATCCTATAATTCTGAGGCTTAAGACGAGGACATCTAATCCCCTTCTTTCCTTTGTACGCATGCTAAAGGCCTTGGGTTTCTGATCACAAGTTTGAACCTGAGGTTTGTGAGTGCTACGATCGACTTTACGTTCCTTGTCTTCATCTTCTCATTGATTCTACCCACATTGTCTATATGCGGGGATAAGGTTGAGTTCGTAATCGGTCTTGAGCTTGATTTGATCTTTGAAAATTTCATTCTCATTTTCGATATGTCTATTCAACACTTCCAACTCTTGGCACCTATCCCTCCTCAATATATCCAATTTCGGTTAGTGGAGGGCGGGGGTTCTCTCTCTTCTCTTTACGAGCTGTTCTCTCTGAAGTTCCACATAATCATAGATTTCTGTTGAGCGGGATCAATCTCGGGGTGCCTTCATAAAAATCTTCATCATCATACTCTTCCACGAATGTTTCTTCATCTTCAATATTGATTACCTTTGTTTGTTTGATTGATGTTTCTTCGATTTTCCTTTTAATCTGTGGCTTCTCCTAAGTTGAGAAGGAACCCCTCCTTTTTCCATAACAGATTCCTTGATTTCCTTCTCTGCCTTGAGTTGACTCATGATTCTAGTCAACCTCCCAGAATGACTTCTTCTTTGCTTTCTTGAACGGGTTTGTCAATTTTACTGTTGGAGTCCTCCATCTCTCCTACTTCTCTTTGTGGCTTGTGGTTCGGGTGATAGTTCTTTTGCTTCCTCAAAATGATTTCTTATTAGAAATCACCCCATGTATCATTTGATTTAGATAGATGATGCTCAATTAAAATTTTCATAACCCATGATGATACGAGGTTGTTTCCAAAAGCTGAACTCTTCTGCGAACACGGAAGCCATTTTCTTGAGACTTTGATACAAGAAATATGGTAATTCAAATCTTCTCCTAGAAAATGCAACATTAGTCTCATATGGTAGACATAAAATGTCCCATACCTACCCTCACATGTAACAAATTTTTGTAAAAGAAGTAGTATATTCCTCCATTTGCTCTTCAATGCTACATCTTGGGAATTCCCTTCTTGAACACACTAACATCCATGTTTGGTGATTTTAGGATTTGTTTCCATGAGTCATTATGGAATTCCCTATTTTTAACATACTTTGACTCTGGATAATCCTGTAGCCTGCTATAAAAGCTTCATTAACGAGTAAACTTAACATCTCCTATTTCAACCTCGGTGCCTTGGAATGATCTAGCGAACGTTTTGGTGACTTCCTTATGGCAACCATTAAACTTTTCAAGAATTGGAGCCATCCTATTTGTTGTAGCATCTCCTTGCATTGTGGATAACCTTCTAAATATTTTGATCCTATAGGCTCGATCCTTACGATGAAACCCATGATTTTTCACTATCAATTAACACTCTTCTCTATCCACAAAACAATGGCTTTTTTACTTTCGGATTAAAATGGCTTCAATCTCTAAAAAAAAATGGCTTCAATTTTGGAAGAACATACCTTTGAAATAGCTCGGTCTTAAAAATCTGCGGTTTGTATGCCTCTGTTTGGAAAATGCCTTGAATCCTCGGACGTGTACTTCTGTTGAACCTTGGAATGATATGGAAGCAATTTCAATTTCGGGCCTAATGTGTCTCCGATAGGCAGTGGTAGATGATTCCAAATTTCTTTTTGTGCAATACCTCAGTCTCTGGTAACGAAGACTTCAAACTCAATCAACGGCAACACATTTCTAGTAACCACAGACTTCAAACTCAACCTCTTGTCTCACAGTAGCAAATGGTATGCTTCAAATTCAACTTATTCTGACCTCTCTCTGTCTCGGATAACAATAACTTCAAAACCAGTCTACACCTACTGTCTTTGGTAATAACGGACTTGAGCTTCAATTACTACCATACCTCTGTTTTTGGTAGCAAAGTCTTCAATTTTAGCACCTCTATCTTGGTAGCAACGGGCTTTAAACTCTTCACGGCCACAGTGCTGTGTTGACGGTGCAATACTCCGAACTTTTTCTCGGTGATATGCTCTGCGATTCGGTGAGTTCTCACACCGTTATGCTTGCAATGTACCTCTTTGTTAAATACGATGATAATAATGCTTAAACGCCGGAATGTAATGCGGCTGCGGAATGACGTTATGGCAAATGGTCACGGCATAGAGTGGTGAAGTGAGGTGGAGGAATGCATTAATGATTTGAGGAGACGGCGGAGGATTTACGACGGCGGGAAAAATCTTCATCATTAAAGAACTTGGTTAAGAGTCGTGGGAATTTCAAATGATTTGGCCGTTCCATAGCTCAAATGTTATTGGATAGAAAATTTGAATTGGAAATTTTAATACAAAGTCTATGGGGTTTTGTTTGGTGTTTGATCAATAAAATAATTAAAACAACTCTTTGAATAATTTCACAACTAAACTATGCTAAATTTTCATGAATTGCCATCGTAATTTAAATTTGTTACCTCTTCCCTTGATGTTTGTGTAGCCTTTGTCTTCTCTGCTCATCTTTGGAGGAATCTTTCACTATTTTCTTGATGTCTTTGATTCATGAATTCTGCGGATCACTTTGTTGTAACTCTGATGTCTGTTGGTTGATGTCTTCGGGATTTGTAGGCATGAAAACTATGGGGCTGAAAGGCCGATCAGCTACGGAGATAGCCTGGCATTCTTGAGAATGTCCACTGTAGAACACTTTTATTATGAAAATGAAATGTTTACGGGAGATGGGTGAAATGTTTATGAAAATGGATGATGGATTATGAAGTGGATAATGAAATAAGAATGGATTAGGTTCATGGAATGAAGGAACATAAAGAGTTTATCTTTTTGCAATTCATGGCATATTTTTATTCTTTTGCGGCAGATATCTGAAATTCTATGTTTTGACATGAGAATGAAGTGAATGGAAGATGGAGTGAAATGAATGAAATGGAATGGAGTGAAATGAATGAAATGGAATGGAGTGAGATGTGAATGATGGATGAGATGATATGGATGGATAGTGAATGGAATGAGATGAAATGAATCATAAGTACTATGTACTTGAACTTATGATTTTTATAACAATTTGCTTAAGAAACAAAAATGGGAAAAGTTAGAGTGTCGAGAGAAACTCTCATTTTCACCCTATCTTTTATTTTGTATAAACATGCCAATCGGTGATTGGTTTTCATGTTTATACCTTTATTTTTTTTATTTTTTTTATTTTATTTTTTTTATTTTTTTTTCAAAGAGAGAAATGCTTGAAGAAAATTTAATCAAGTTGATGAAGAAGAGAGACTCTTCTTCATTAACTTCCACATCGTGTCTCCTTGGAACTTATTGACAAACTCTTCTCTTGAGAGTGGCTTGTGGTATAGCTTGAGTCTATGGCCATTCACAAGAAAGTGACCTCTTCTTCATCTATAGTTCTGATTTTTTTACTTGCCCCATTATCAAAAATTCGAACAATTTCATATGGCCCAAGCCAATGTGTCTGAAATTTCCCTTGAAAATCCTTGAATTTTGAATCAAACAAGAGCCCAATCACCCTCTTTAAATTTCTTCTTTGATGTACTTGTCATGCCATCTGGCCTTTCTTTGTGGACTAGACTCGTTTTACGAAGCGCATCTTGTACGATCTCATCCAATTCATTAATTTTCTCCGATCATCTTCGTGCCTCAGATTAGATCAAGTCTAGCTGAAGCGCCATCTTGAATGTTTTGGTTGGAACTCTATAGGAAGCAGAAACTGCTTTCCATAAACAAGCTCATAAGGAGTATGGCTGTTGTGTTTCTCCATGTAGTTACATGGGCCCACGAAACCGAGTATCTACCCAATCTCTTATGTAGATGAGCAGGTCTTTGTTAGGATACCTTCAATGACTTTGTTAGTGGATTCCACTTGACCATTTGCTTGTGGATGATAAGGAGTAGATGTTCTATGTCGATTTTTGTACTTCTCCATCATTTGCTCCACTAGCCTTGATGTAAATTGAGCTCCTTGATACTGTAACAATTTCCCTTGGGACACCAAACGGTAAAAATATCCTCCAAAAGAAAAAGTAACTACGAGATGATTCATTAGCAACAAGTAATGGTTTAGCTTCTACCCACTTAGTAACATAATCGGTGCAAACTAATATGTATTTCTTTTGTCACAGATGGAGGACTAATAGGTCTACCAAAATCAAGGCCCATTTTTTCAAAAGGTTCAATGTGTACCGAGGTTGCAATGGCATCTCACCTGAAGGAGAAGGTTTCCCTACCCATAGCCATTGTCCACCTTTTGACATGCTCCCCAACCATCTTTAAACAAAGATGGCCAATAATATCCTAAATTAAGGATTTTGCCAGGTACAATCCTCTCTACGCAAGTGTCATACAAGTTCATCATGACATGCCTTGAAAATTTCGGGCATCTCATCTTCACGAACACACCTTCTAATTAAATACGAGACTTTGTCTTGTACAACTCATTAGCGACCCTTGAATATCTTGCACTATCATTAATGATTTTTCTTTTATCCCTTGCATTCATAATTGAAGAAATTTTCCGAAACTAAATAATTAGCAATATCGGCAAACCATGGAGTTTGAGTAAAAGCTGTAAAAAGATATTCATCGGGAAATTGATCTTCAGCGGAGTGTCATCTTTGATATTTTGAATTCTAGACGGGAAGTCGGCCACGGTGTTTTGTTTTCCAGGCCTATCTAGAATAGTAATGTTGAATTCTTGCAATAATAACAACCATCTTATAACTCTACCATTAGTGATTGATTTATTCATTAAATATCTAATGGCGAGAATGATCAGTGTGAATAAAAGTTTCATAGCCGGTTATATAGTGTCTAAATTTGTTAATGGCATGAACAACGACTAAAACTCTTTTAAGTTCTGAGTATAGTTTAACTCTGCCGAAGTCAAATTTTTCTTGATATAATAGAATGTATAGGGAATTAAATCTTTAAATCTATCTGCCTCCCGAATGCATATCGGAAACATCTGTCCCGAGATATGAAAAGGTAACTTCCGATTCGGTCCCCTTAATATAGGTGCTTGAGAAATTTTGGTTTCGGGGTTTCAAAAGCTAGCGGCAATCAGTCCACTTAAATTCACAATCTTTGGTGAGTAATTTGAAAAGGAGATGCTATTTTGGTGAAGTTTTCTATAAATCTCCGATAGTACCCGAAGTAAATCCTAGAAAACTTCTTACATCTGCTGACGACTTGGAATGGATAGGTTAGAAATAACTTCAACTTTCGCTTCATCAACTCTAATCCCATCCCACCGAAATGTAGTGCCCCTAAAACAATACCTTCGGTAAACATCATAAAACATTTTTCATGACTAAAGGAAGAAAGGTTTACTTCTTGACATCTTTTTTAAGACTTTTTCCAAATTTTTCTAAGCCTCTTGGAGAATGTATCCCCATAAGCGCAAATCATCCATGTACACCTCTCTACACGGTCATGTATTAGATCGAGAAAAAATTCCTAATACGCCCCTTTGGAATATTGCGGAGTGCATTGCACAATCCAAATGGCAATACTCGGTAGGCATAGGTACCCCAAGGACAAGTAAATGTGGTTTATCTTGGTCTTCAAGTGCCTGGATTTGATTGTAACCCCTTCAAATCCATCAGGAATGAAAAGTACTTTTTACGCTAATGTATCTAATACTTGATCTATGAAAGGTAAGGGAAAATGGTCTTTAAGAGTAGCTTTATTCAGTTCTCGGTAGTCAACACACACCCTCCATTTTCCATTTTCTTGATGCAAATTACTAAAGGGGAAACCCACGACTATACGAAATAGGATAGATGAAGTTAACATTTAACAATTTTTTTTTGTAATTCTTCCTTGACGATTTCCTAAGATTTGGATTCATCAGGTCTTTGAGGTTGTCGAGTTGGTTTTTTGCATTTGCCTCTATATAGATGTGATGAGTACAAGTCTTGGGACTTATCCCTTTCATGTATCGGTGTATTCCCATGCATATGCGAGAAGAATGTCCTGCAATACTTTATTTAGTTCTTCTTGTTGAGATTTTTCAGTTTTTGTTTATGTTCAAGGTTTTACGGAAAAATTTCACTTGTAAAACTTGTATTCATCATAGAATGAAGAGACATCTACATCTGGAAGAGAAGTGACAAGAACTCAATATTGGATTTCTCTTGAAATGATTCTTGTTTGCAATATTACGGAGAAGATTCAAAATTTTCTGAGTATTCGGAATTTGATTATCTTCCCTTAATTTCTGAAATTGTGAAAGGTGGTTGCAAATATTCTTCATCCTCAACTCCATTGAGTGTCATCTAGATCGTAATTGTCCTAGGTTGGAGGATATAAAGTAAATTTCTTTGTTGAACTTCCGTAAAACCATATCCATAGGACCTACAACTAATAAAGAAGCATCCTTGTGGTAACGAGTCTTCCTAGTATAACGGGGATGGCCTCCTAGATTATTCTTGGGTGTAAGGATCATGAAACCTGGGGTACTCCCAAGAGTCTAGGAACCTTTGGAATGTCTTCTGTGCCCATGCGATGCGATCTGAGATCTATCTGCTAGTTGTAATAGTGTGGGTGTAAAGAAGATTAGGAAGTTTCAGTTTGTCCATGATTTGTCTACTCATGATATTTATTGCTGCTCCTAAGTCAATGAGTGTGTTTTGAATTTCAATTCCATTGATGTGAATTTTGACAAGCATTTGGATTTCCTGGGTCAAGGTACTTTGGAATAGTAATCTTACCCATCATAATGTCTGCTTTATTTGTCCCTGCAGTTGAATTTTCTTGGTTTCTCTTATTCTTTTCTTTGTTGTCTTCATACTCAACTCCTTTATTGTTTTGGCTAAAATTGGGATTTCCTTGATGGCTTGCAATAATGGAATTTTAATGCAAACATTTCTCAATTCATCCAAGAAATCATAATTAGGCACCATTATTTGTTTTTCTACACCTTTGTCGATTTGTAATCTTTACGAGGAAGGGAGGTATAGAAGTAGATGTGGATGGTTGCTCTAATCTTTTGAGTTGGGCTTATTGGATCTTTTTGTTTCAGTTTTTCAATGTTTTGGCCTTGAAAGGATGTTTCTTCCTCAAGACTTTTATTAACCCGTGAGGAGTCTTCCTGAGAATCATCTTGTTCTTGTATGATCCCCAAAGGTTTCCTCTTCTCAAGTATCCTTCCGGTCTAAGTTGAACATCACTAAGGTCTAGAGGGAGTATTAAATAAGTTGGAAATTGTTGTCCTTCTATCATGTATGTATTAAAGGATTCTTATTATTGGGGTTGGTATGGGCTGGTGGTAATTGATTGGATTTTGAGGGAATGGTAATGGAAGTGGTTGATTTTGATGAGGTTAGTTGATGATGTTGTTGAGAATTTTGTTGAAAATTTTGTTGAAGATTTTGAGGAAAATTTTGTGGGTATGGTGGATAGGATGGTGGATCTTGATAATATGGAGAGTATCTTCCTTAGGGACCCTTGTGATCCTTGTGCCCAAGCAGAGATTGATTTTGAAATTGGGGCAGAGGTTCTTGAAATTCCAAGGTGGAGGTTGATTATACATTTGATCATAGAATCCATTTGTGTTTGAGGTCCACACTTAAAGGTCTTCTAGATACAAAGTTAAGGGTCTGTGGAATGCCTTGGAGTTTCTTCTTGAAAAACAGCAGGACCCGGGAAGAAGGACGATTCTTGGTCTCATGTTTCTCGAACAAATAACAGGGTTTCCTACAACTTTTACATCCAAAGGGCACTTCTGAGGCATGTTTCTTCCTACATTTGGGACAAAAGATTGCCAAGGCATCGATTCAGCCTTTTGCTTGTTTTGTATCTTGAGGTGTCTATTTGTTCACTAAGACTCCCAGATGTCGGATTTAAAATCCTCGAGCATGTGTCCTATTTACGATCTACTTACTTGTCCCGGGGAAACTGATTTACTTGCTCTTGCGAAGCCGGGATCTCTTGGACCTTTGGCAGGTTTGGATTTCTCTGGAAAGGTTGATACATAACTCGGATATTTCGAGGTAATGTGAGTTGTGATATATCCCCTTTTCCCATCATGTTAAGGATATCCAACCATTCATCCCTAATGGTTTTACGACAAAGAGATTTAAAGTGTCTTGATCTAGGTTTTCCATTTTGTGCCTTTACACATATTTGTATTTAAATCTTTCCAGCAAATCTTCTAAATTTTCATCTTCTTTTTGTAACATCTTGAACACTTCCTTCTATATGATTAACCGGCACTTCAATAATCCAAGTATCTCTCTAGAAATGCTTGTTTCATGTCTTCCCATGTCCTAATGGAACTACTTTGCTTAAGCTCATAAACCACTTCAATGATGCTCCTTTCGAGTTGAAGGAAATAATTTCAATTTTTTGGGCATCTTGAAGGTAGTCATAAGTCCTACAGTACTTCAAATTGAATAAGAAAGTTTCGGGATCCTCGAGTTTTAAGTCCATAGAGAGTTGGAGGACGAAGGTGAAATGTTTTTCATGGTTGTATTGGTTTCTCCATCAAGAGTATAGGAAACCCAAAGAGCTTCCTATTCTACCTCTTCCTCCATCCGCACCTCTACCTCCTCTTCCTCCTTCTCCTCTACCTCTTCCTCTACCTCCTCCAAATGTGTTTTCTCCATTAACAACTCCTCCTCCTCCTTCTTACGCCATGATTTGACTCTCTTTGTGGAAGTAGAAAGGTTTATCCTCAACAAAGGTTTTTGGATCCTCTTCTATGGCGGGTTCGGTGGATGAAGTGGAAGGTTTCTCCCTAATGGAATAGGTGACCTTAGATCTTCTAGAAGTCCGGGATCGATGAGATGGAAGATGGGTTTGAGTTGAAGGTGTACTAGTTGGATCTGGATGAAACAAGTGGTGTTCTAGATGTCAAACTTACACCCTCTGTTGCTTATAATCTTCCTCTTGAATCTCTCTCCCTACGCATAAAATTGTTTTTGGATGCTAAAGTAAAGGTTACCTAGTTTCACTTCCCCGCAGCGAGCGCCAAAATGTTGTGCCTCAATCCCCTAGTCTCCTAAATTGAGCTCATTTAATTGTCAACCGGGATTTGTAAGCTTGCTGAGTAGAAATGTACATATGTACCTAGATTGCTTGTTTCCTAGTGCGTTGTAATGAGTGTTTTGTGATGTTTTGGTCTTTTATGTTGATTTATGATGTTTTTGGTCTTTTGAAGTTTTATGTTTTACGATGAAAATGCCTAGAAAACTAATGAAAGAGAGTGGTAGTCAAAAACACGGTTGAATAATGTATGGATGGCAAATGTAATCAAAAGCTTTCTTGAAACAACATCTAAACTATATTTGAATAGAAACAAGAGCTTGATGATGACTTTTTAAACAAATGACACAAACTAGACTTTGAGAAATGATCACTTAAATATGCAAATTTTCTAACTAGACAATCGGACACTAATCCTTGTTCAACATTCTATTCTAAACTCATCTATTCACATGACTAATTCTAGTTCTATTCGCAATTTCAATTGAAGGTTAAGTCTATTCTTCAAGAGTTATTGGTTTCTTTTCGAGGTAGTTACATTGAGAAAAGCTCTATTTATAGTGAGGAATTTGCGGGAATATTTAGGACCTTGTAATGATGTTGTCTACATTCCTAAAGTTATGGATCACGATAGTTTTCGAACAAAGATATTTGTAAATAATAGAAGGCTGTCTTAGGAATCCTATCAACTAAAATGATCTACGTACGGAGTGACGGTGTGACTATGAGATATGAATGCAATGAATTGATTTAAACATGAGCTTAAGATTCTTATAAACTAGAACAATGTTAAACCATAAGCCATCATCAAACTTTGAAATGAAGTAAGTGGACATGAATTAAATGCAAAATGAAACTCGGAGCATTCTAATTAACATGCACTATCCTATGAAGTTACAATCAGTTTGTTCATCATGAGGGATATTTTGGAAGAGTTCCTTCTTGTGGAAGAGGTAGAACAATTTTATTTGTGGACTTGTATGCAATTGAAAGCAATGAGCGAAATGAAATGAAACTAGTTGTCACATCACAGTCATATCTTGAACTTCTTAAGGATGTCTTGGAAGAATTTCTTCTTATGGAAGAGTGATTAGGACAAGTGCAACTATGATAGTGAAGACTAAAAACCTAAACTAATTCCTATGACCTTTATGCTTCTTCATCATTCATTTGTTAAGATTTATTGGAAAAATGTCTTCTTGTGAAAGAACTATGATGAATATAACTTCCTGATCTCTAGTTAAAAACGAGATACAACTCTATCTCTGATGCCATAAGTCATTAAACATTCATTGTTTTGATTTATTGGCAAAGTGTCTTCTTGTGGAAGAAGCTGGAACGAATTATGGCTACGAGTAGCTAGCTAAAACAAGTAAATCCTATCTGTATTCCATAGTCATTAAACATTCATCGTTTGGTTATTGGCAAAGTGTCTTCTTGTGGAAGAGCTGGGCAATTATGGCTACGGTAGCTAGCTAAAACAAATACAAATCTAGCGATATCATACAATACCATAGTCATCGATCATTCATCATTTCGGAGTACGTTGGAAGAATGTCTTCTTATGGAAGAAGCTGGAACGAATACGACCACGATATATAAAACCTTACAACAACTACTAATTCAATATGCAAACGTAAAGACGACTAGGAAAAACTTATCTAGTTTACGGCCCAAAATCCGTTCAAGGGGCGGGGGCCCTACTGCCATGACGGCATTCAACTTCACGATTAAATCAACGCCTTCAAGATAATTTTAATGCCTCCATTAACAATGCAATAGTGCGAGACATAATGCTGTGTCTTAAAAGACGTAACACGAGTTTACACCAAAATCTAGCGACAAATCTACACAAAATTTCTAACTAAGCTCTCGGCCTATTCAAGAGTTTTTAAAGTAAATGCGAGTAACAATAATTACAATAATTTAGGAATGATGTCTTCCTAATCCAAATCATCTTAAGTCTTTAAGGTGGCTGCGTAAAAGAGAAAAGACACAGGCTGGCATACTTGATCCCTAGTAGGAGTCTTCTTTCACAAAATGTGTTCCCACGTGCATAACCGTACACGGACTTCATTTCCTCTTCCATGACGAGCAACACACCATGTAGGCACGACGTGGATCATGCCCATATGCGTTTTCCTCAAGAGGCCACGGAACATGCTCAAACATAAAGGTAGGCACAACGAGAATGCCGGTTAGCTACAGAATGCACCGCATTCTGCGGCTAGTTCGATCAAAATGTTTAACGATGGCAACAATCACAAAATTCAACAAGTCGGTTATGTAAACCATTCTAGAAGTAATTTTAACTATTTTTATTGATCGGTGGGTTTAAAATGGAAATGGACAAGGGAAAAATGAGGTAAAATGAGGTGAAGGAAAACACAAATTTGAGGCTCAACACTACTACCCCACGGCCCGAAGGCTACAACCCTGTACCTCTATGGACCACATTTCATCAATTTTCACAACGGATCCAAAGCTTCCTTTAGGACACCACTTGCGAGGCCACATTTCATCATATTTTCATCTTGGACCCTTTCCATACTTTTAAGCAGTCAACCATGAAACGAATACATATAACTCAGCGACATATATCGGTAAACCACCGAACGGACGAGACATTTCTTACCACATACTTCAGCAAACCCTAGTTTGCATACGCGCTCCCTTCTGCGCGAGTCACGTATATACGCGCTTCGAGTCCTACATAAACCAGCGTATACTTCGGTACAAATTACGAGCTAATTTTATTGCGCATACACGCTTTCTCTTCATCGAACGCGTATATACGCGCTTCCTACACGACGAACTAGCATATGGATCTTCAACCATTCTGTTTGCATTCTTCTTCAAATCAGATATTCGGTTCGGATTTAACCCTTTACTTAGAGACGGTCATTCGCCTCATCACGGAATCTAATCACTCCATAAACGAGATCTAGCAAATACGGATACATTTCGGATCTAGATATCTCGCTTCATTATTTCTTCATAGGTGCATCATAGATTCGGATCTATCATCCAACCTTTACCCTTTCCATACGGATATACTTCAGAGAAGTATTCATTCAAGCCTGAGACATCTTGCTCCCACACTCATGATTTGCCTGATAATTCTTCTCTTTATATGGGTTTACCCTTTTTCAATACCATGAGCCCCTTTTTTCAATACCATGAGCCAAAACAATACCATGAGCCCAAAACTACATTACTTTCGTGTTGGGAAAAATGCGGGGGGGTGAATCGGTATTTATGCATATTCAAACTTTCACCTTTTCTTGCTTCTAAAATGCATACGCTACTTTCACAATTGAGACTTGCGTATATACGCGGATACCCCTTTACGAAACTCGCGTATACACGGATATCTATTTATGTCATTAATTCTTCACTTAAATTATTCCTTCATTTATTCATCGGATATTCAATAAGCGGTAAACATGTGCGGTAAGAACGAATAAATCATCACACAAAGCATCACACATGAACACCGGGATTTTTAGGTGGAAACCCAGACGGGAGAAAACCACCGGCTACTTGTTCCTCGTATCAATATTTTATTATAGAGAAAACATCTTACAACATATGTCTTTGTGTCGGACTTCGACGACACGCGAGGCACCCTGCCTGCGCTCGTTTTGACCTCTCTACGGAAGGGAGCTACGACCCCGACTCGTTCATGACCTTTCACAGAGGAGCTACGACCCCACGATCTAGTTTACCCATTCCTGGAAGGGGATTCTGACCCCACGGTAGCTACAACCCTCGGCCTACACCTTGGACCACGTTTCATCAATTTTCTTTGGATCCAACAACTTCAATAGAACACAACTTGCAGGCCACAATTCATCATATTTCCGGGCGAACCCTTTTCATACGTTTTTAAGCACAAACATACATCATCAACAGATACATACCAATTGGAACCAACCCAGTCGAGATAGCGATGTCACCGGCGAGAACGGATCAGATGTTTCATACCCCTTGCTTCGGCAAACCCTGGTTTGCATACGGCGCTTTCCCTTCAGCGATGTCGTGTATATACGTGCTTCCCGTCCACACAAACCGGCTGTACCTCGGTGTATATTTCATTGCGCATACGCGCTTTCACTTGACGAAGCAGCGATACATGCGAGCGCTTCCTCCGACAGAAGTAGCGTATAGATCTTCAATCATTACGAGCCGACATACTTCTTCGGATCAGATATTCGGTTCATATTTACCCTTTTGCTTGAGACGAGATGTTCGCCTAGATACTCGCCTCATCACGGATCTAAGCCTTCCATAATCGAGATCTAGCAAATACGAGAAGCGGTCGGATCTAGATCCCCTTCTTCATCATTGGTGCATCATACATTGGTTATCATTCAAGTGTAACCCTTTCCATTCGAGATATACTTCGGAGGAAAGTATTCATTCGAACTCATACATCTTGCACCCACACTCATAGTTTACTGTCATTCTTCTCCTTATATATGTTTATCCTTTTTTACGATACCATGAGCCCCTTTTTCAATACCATGGGCAAAAACAATACCATGAGCCCAAAACTACCGGGACGGGGTCAATTGGGCGGATCATTACCCGTACCAGCAGTTAATTTTATAACCTTGGTTTTGCACTTTTGAGCGCTTTCGCCCATACGCAACTTGGCACGTTATTTTCGCGTGCATCTGTGACTTCCCTAGACGTCAACGTATACAAAGAGACATACTCTTTTCATCATATTTTGAGCACATTCGAATTCTTTTCTTCATTTCCTTAATGCCTGTTGTAGAAACATCATATTTTCTTCATCGGGAACATATTCTCTCAAGTACAACTTCATCAAGTAAGTTGTCATCATCTCCATCAAGTGGGTTGCTTTTCAAGGACAACACTCGGCATCATATTGTCACATCGGATTTAAATTATTTACCCAGAATCCATCCGTCGAAATAACTTCATCGGGTGGTTTTCCATCAAGGACAACACATGTCAACGATCGCATGTCTTCATCTTCATTTAGTGGGTTGCCATCAAGGACAACATTCTGCATCATATTTCAACAATCTCCCCTTTGGACTTGATGGCAACCATGATGGTGTTTGGTTACTACAACAGAATCGTACCTTATGCTCTCCCAAATATTTGACATCTTTAACTTCTCTTCATTCAAACACCATGTCACTCTCCCCCTTTGACATCGAAAGGCAAAGGGCGGATCAAAACCAGCACTCTCCCCCTTTTCTCCTCATGTGGAAGAAACATTACGCGGATACGATATGTCTTGAAGTGGCCAAACTCCCCGAGTTCATCTTTGAATCTTCAAACATATTTGTCAGTAAGTGACTCTATAAACTTCCTATCACCAAAGACTCATACTTACATCAATTATCCAACCAAGTGGATTTACATATGAGACTCAAGTACTGACCAAGTGGGTTTACACATTTCAACTCATCTACCCAACCAAGTAAGGTTTACAAAATTTGACTCGGCTACCCAACCAAGTGGGTTTACAAGAAATTACGACAAGTCCTTACATGGTGAATATTACAAATTTTACATCATGGGTCTCAACCAGACCTTTTCATCAAAATACAAATATGACCATTTATGACACCGAGAGAAAGTCCTCGAAACATATTTGAGAACCATCATAATGCCAACAGCACATTATAGTCGGCAAAGCTAATGCTCCCCACGAATGCGGCCAAACCAAGCAATCTTTCCAAATGACTAAGGCTCCCCTTGGTTTGTGCATCTGAAAACCACCAACAAATCATCAAGGCATCTTCATCAAAACATTAGAAATAGAATTATGAGCACAAAACACCACAGTGTCAAACGGTATCAAAGATACCAAAACGGCTTAACTACTTGTTGTCTTTCGAGAAAATCGAATCCATCCAAAAATTTCCAGCAACCAAACATACGCGGTTTACGTACGGAGACTCGCGTATATCTGTAGCTATGTTGGAAAACCGGCGTGTCCCAAGCCATCTTCTAAAATTTATGCAGATTTTTTTTTTTGATTGGCGAGAGAACACTCCCGGCTTAAGGTTTGTCTTAAATACTCAAATGCTTCCACGGCGAGTTTGGTAAAGATATCGACGCTTGTTCTTTGGAGGTAACATACTCCAACTTCACTTTTTCTCAAGCACTTGTTCACGTAGAAAATGATATTTGATGGGAATGTGCTTGGTTTAATGCATAACGGGATTCTTTGAGATGCGATGGCACTTGTATTATCACACATAATGGAGATAGGAGTTGCACATTTGATTTGAAAATCTTGCAAGGTTTGCATCATCCATAGGAGTTGAGTGCAACGAATGCGGCGACTACATATACCTTGTTGTTGATAGAGCAATAGAATTTTGCTTAACTTCTTGGTCAAGATACTAGCAAGGGCCCCATGTCGTACACCACCACTAGTGCTTTTTAAGATCATCAACACTTCCGGCCAATGTTTTGCATCGATTAATGACATGAAGAGTAAGATCGACATCCTTTGGATACCATAGACCAAAGTCTTGAGTTCCTTGTAGATATTTGAATATCCTTTCGACGGCTTTGAAGGTGAGACTCTTTTGGATTAGCTTGGAATAAATCCAACAATCCCAACGCTTATTATAATGTCTGATGGTCCAGTGAGATAAAGTAGACTTCCAATCATCGATACGTAATTACGGTTGATTCACGGTGGGAGAATCATCATTAGAGCGGGAAGCCCGCATCTGGGTTATCATTGGTGTACTCACAGTTTGCATTCTTCCATGCCATACTTCTTAATTTGCTTAAGATATTTTGCTTGTGATAGAAATATACCATCTTGATTGATGCACTTGCAAGCCAAGAAAGAATGTTAGTTCCCCCAAGTAAAGACATTTCAAATTCTTCTTTGCATGACGAGAAGCAAATTTTTGACTCATAGATTCGTTACTCCCAAAATGATATCATCAACATATACAACTCTGATCGATAGTTTATCATTTTCAACTTTTGTGTATAAGTTGCTATTAGCAGACCCACTTTGAAAATCCTTGCTGATGAAGATATTTGTCAAGACGATAATACCAAGCCCTTGGAGCTTGTTTGAGTCCACATACGGAGACCTTTTTAAGTCTGAAACAAGATTTGCATCATTTCCCAAAATGAATCCTTAGGTTGTTCTATATATACTTCTTCTTCTAGATCACCATTAAGAAAAGCGGACTTAACATCCATTTGATAAACTTTGATTCGTTGATAGCTTGAGAAAGCAAGAAATATTCTTATGACGAGTCTAGCTGCGGAGCAAAATTTTCTTCAAAGTCTATACCTTCTTGTTGAGTATACCCTTTGCGAGCCGGTCTAGCTTTGTTTCTGACATCCCCATTCTCATTTTAACTTGTTCTTGAAGATCCATTTAGTTCCCAATGGCTTATTTTTATCATGAGGTCTTGGTACCAAATCCCAAGTGTCATTCTTTTCAATTTGCTCAATTTCTTCATCCATGGCATTATTCCAACATTCATATTTGCTAGCTTCATTGACATTGTGTGGTTCGATTGTGGATAGAAGCGCGAATTACTAGAAAGATCTGCAAGAGTTCTCCTTGTTCGTACACACGATTCCTTGTCTCCCAAAATTTGAGATTAAGGGATGATTCTTTTGAACATATCTGGATGGAGCTTTTCGAATAGATCATTTTCGGGTTCTTCCATTGGATTCACTTGCCTATATCATTTCCCATCGATGTAGAAGGCCATATGTCGCTATCATCTTCTTAATTTGTTTGTTTTTCTTCTTTAGAAGGTACACGGGAGACTCATCAATAACAACATCAATACATTCAACAACCTTTTGAAGCCTCTTATTGTAACATGTGAATGCTTTGCTTGAAGATGAGTAACCAAAAAGTATCCCTTCATCGATCTAGGTTCAAACTTGCCCGAAGCTTTCATCATTATTTTTGATAAAAGCATCTACTTCCAAAAACTTTAAAATGCTTTACGGTAGAGCTTACCATACCGAGTTCATATGGAGTTTTGTCACTATTTGCAGACATGAGCTTTGTTGTTGAGAATGTTAGCGTGTAACGTCTTCTTCCTCCGGAACATGTCGGGAACATTAAGTCGGCCATCATGACTCTAGCCATTTGAACAATCGTTACATTCATTCTTTACCTTACACCATTTTGTTGTGGTACACTTCCCTGAGAGAATTGTCTTTTAATGCCATGTTGTTCACAAAATTCAAAGAATTCATTTGATGAATATTACTCCACCTCGATCGGATCTAGACACTTGATTTTTGAATCGATTCATTTTACGAGCTTTGAACTTGAAATTTTTCAAAAGCTTCATCTTTGTGTTTAATAAATGCGATCTCACGTACGGAGTAGTCATCGATAAATAGGATATAGTA
The DNA here is from genome assembly GCA_034641835.2 of Pinus albicaulis. Taxonomy (NCBI): domain Eukaryota; kingdom Viridiplantae; phylum Streptophyta; class Pinopsida; order Pinales; family Pinaceae; genus Pinus; species Pinus albicaulis. The sequence goes on along the minus strand of CM076575.1, from coordinate 539,442,588 downwards.
TTCTTCCCCATGTAATGACCTTTTCCTCATAGGTCCACGGATATCGGTATGAATGAGTTCGAGGCTTACTTGATGATCCTTCTTTGGCATTAAATCGAACTACGATGCCTTACCAAATTGACAAGATTTGCATATGGTATTTTACGGGAAGATTGACAGGAAGATCACGAAACTGACTTGAAGTGTTTGCTTTGTTGATTTGAGGAGAAACTCGGATACTGACCTTATGCCATAGCCAATTTTGAAAGACTTGCTCAAGTAACATTGATCTATGCGTTTAGTACATACGGAGTTTCTTGGATTTCTTTTTCCTTTTATAATGATTTTACGTATCGAATCCTGAACCATACATTCTTTGGGCCCGAAGACCACTTCTGCTCCTTGATCACACATTTGGCTAACACTTAACGGGTTATGCCTTAATCCATCCACATCGCAGCATCTTTAGCCTTCACCTTTTCTTTTTTAGAAATAACGACCCTTTTCCTTTAATTACGAGCGGAGTATCATTTTCAAATGTAACTTTCTTTTCCTTTTCTAGGAAACATTATAAGTATGAAGTTTGCTTTTGTCACATCATGTGTCTTGAGCACCCACTATCGATGTACCATTGATTTTCTTCACCTTACGCAAATAATGCTATCCCACGATTTTCAGCCGGCGGTTCTTTCTTCTTCCACACTTTGGAGCTTGAGGGAACATGTTCTTTAGGTTGGATCTTGTTCTTTTGCATTCGGATTCTTCATGGCCAAAGTTATTGCAATAAGTACATTCGACTTCACTTTGAAGAGGAGAAAAATTGTTATATTCTTCTTTTGGTTCGGTATCCAACCTTTTTCTTTCTTGCTTCTCTTGTCATGATGGTTTTATATACCACACATTGAATAGCTTTATGACCAAAATTGTGACAAGTGAAACATTGCCCATTGAAGTAGAAATTCTGCGATCATGGAATCTTCTATTTGAGTTTGTTGGTTGTAGTGTCTTTGAAAGCTATCCACTGTTAGTGTTCCTTGAATTGAGATGGTCCTTCTTTCCACCATTAGATCCTCTATTCCCTTCTTCGAGGTAAATTTCGAATGTAGTAAACCACATGCTTTAACTTTTAGATAGTTTGGTGTTGAAGTTTGAAGATTCTCGGTATATCCCGGACTTTGTCTTTATAAGAGAGAACGTTGTACCTTGATAATATCATCTGAGTTTTCGAGATCCTTTAGCAAATCTAAGATTCAAGGTCTTTGCTTTCTCTACTTCTTTTCTTTGAATTACCACTTCACATTCTAGCTTTTCAATATGTTTCTTTGCTTCTTCCATTTGCTTTTCATGATCTCTACGATCACCTTTTGTTCTTCTAAGAGAATTTTGCGAGTCTTCTAAGAGAAGTTTGAGTTGATTATTTTCTTCAAGAAAATCATTTTCCTCTAGAGCATCCATAAACATATCCTTTTCTTCCTTTTGTTCAAAGACATGAGAAGTCTAAGATCTTCTTCACAATCTTCCTCACTGTCGATGACCCATCACTATCTTCATTAGTATAGTAACTTTTCTTAGAGCTAGATCTGTTCTTATTCCTTCTAACAACTTCTTTTCCTTTATAAGGACATTTTGCGGCATAATGACCAACTTTTCCACTCAAAACATTTGAAGGAAGCTTACCTTTGAATCTTCCCGGTTCTAGTTGGAGTTTTCTTACGAAATTTGCTTTCTTCTTCATCGGATATATAGCTGGATTCTTTGACAACTTCCTTTTCTTTTCCTCTTGCAGATACCTTAAAATCAGCTTCTTTGATTTGAGAAGGACCTCCTTGTCTCATTTCAAAAGCAGTCAGAATACCATGTAATTGAACAATAGTAAGAGTTTGCAGATCTTGCCTTTCTTCAATAGCCGAAACTTTAGAGTCAAATTTCGAAGTCAAGGATCTTAAGACCTTTTCCACCAGAGTAGTATCAGTTATGGTTTCACCCAAATTTCTCATTCGATTTACAATATCATCCAGACGAAGAAAGAAACTGGCAACACTCTCATCACTATGCATCTTCAATTTTTCATATTCAATTCTAAGAGTTTGGAGTTTTGCACTTTTTACCTTTGTGTCTCCTTCATAGCTTAGAATGATTTTGTCCCATATTTCTTTTGCTGAATGTAGCTGCATCACTTTAGCAAATTCTGATTCATACATGCTTCCTAATAAGACATTCACCGCTTTGGCATTGATTTCATACTTCTTCCTTTCTGCTGCATCAGTAGGAATACTTGCCGGGTATTGATAGCCTTCTTCCACGATTGCCCATACATCTGCACCAAGACTTTGCAGATATGCTTTTGTTCGTACCTTCCAGAATATCAGATTGCTTCCATTGAATAGAGGTGGCTTTATAGACATTACTCCTTCTTTACTTCCCATTGCGACGGATCTCCTTTAAGCGATCAAGCTTCTGCACAAGGACCTACTCCGATACCAATTGTTGGGAAAACACGAGAGGGGGGGGAATGTTATTTTCATCGCATATTCAAAAAATTTTACTTTTTCACTCTCTAAAACCCATACACTACTTTCCTTTGGTAAACTCGCGTATACACGCGGATATCCTTCATACAACTCGCGTATTAGCAGAGATCTAAATATGCAGATATTTATTAACTTAGTTCTTTGCACTATTCATTAATCTGATGTTATGTTAACAGTAAACATGTGTAGTAACAACAGAATAAACTATCACACAAAGCATCACACATGAACACCAGGATTTTTAGGTGGAAACCCAAGTCGGGAGAAAACCACCGTTGCAGTTGCTCAGCCTTCAATATTTTATTATAGAGAAAACATCTTACAACATATGTGCTGGTGCAGACTTGACCAGCACGCAGGCACCCACCTGCGCTCGTTTACCAGCCTCTCCTGGAAGGGAGCTCCAACCCCCTGACTCGTTTACCAGCCTCTCCTGGAAGGGAGCTACGACCCCCCGATCTCGTTTACCAGCCTCACCCGGAAGGGAGCTACAACCCCCTGACTGAAGGCTACAACCTTCAGCACCACCTTGGACCACGTTTCATCAATTTTCACACTGGATCCAACAACTTCAATAGAACACAACTTGCAGGCCACGTTTCATCATATTTTCAGACTGGACCCTTTCCATACTTTTAAGCATAGTCAACCATGAAACAGATACATATAACTCACTGACAGATATCAGTAAACCAGCAGAACAGATCAGACATTTCTTACCACAGATTTCAGCAAACCCTAGTTTGCATACGCGCTTTCCTTTCACTGATGTTGCGTATATACGCGCTTCCGTTCACATAAACCAGTGTATACTTCTGTACATATTACAGATCTAATTTCATTGCGCATACGCGCTTTCTCTTCAGCGAAGCCGCGTATATACGCGCTTCCTCTGCGGCGAACTAGCGTATGGTTCTTCAGACATTTAGGTCATTGCAATTCTTCAGAACAGATACATCACACAGATTTAACCCTTTACTTCAGACAGATGTTTGCCTTATCTTAGATCTAATCATTCCATAAATAGATCTAGCAAATACAGATACATTTCAGATCTAGATATTCCGCTTCATCATTTCTTCATAGGTGCATCATAGATTCAGATCTATCATCAAACCTTTACCCTTTCCATACAGATATACTTCACAGAGAAGTATTCATTCAAGCTCAGACATCTTGCTCCCACACTCATGATTTGCATAATGAAATTCTTCTCCTTATATAGGTTTACCCTTTTTCAATACCATGAGCCAAAACCACATTACTTCCGATGGTATTCCTGGACAGGGTCATTTAGACGAATCATTACCCAATACAATGGGTCCTAAGCCTTCCATAATCAGATCTAGCAAATACAAGAGCAATTCAGATCTAGATCTCCTTCTTCATCATTGGTGCATCATACATTCAGATTTATCATTCAAGTGTAACCCTTTCCATTCAGATATACTTCGGAGAGAAGTATTCATTCAAGCTCAGACATCTTGCACCCACACACATGTTGTGCACAATGAATTTCTTCTCCTTTTATATGATTATCCTTTTTCAATACCATGAGCCCCTTTTTCAATACCATGGACCAAAACAATACCATAAGCCCAAAACTACCTGGACGGGGTCAATTAGGTGGATCATTACCCAATACCATGGGTCAATTTACCCTTGGTTTTGCACTTTTTGAGCGCTTTAGCCCATACGCGACTTGGCACGTTTTTTTCCGCGTGCATACGCGACTTCCCCTAGGCCAATCCGCGTATACAAAGAGACATACTCTTTTCATCATATTTTGAGCACATTCTAAATTCTTTTCTTCATTGCCTTCTGTACACACTGTAGAAACATCATATTTTCTTCATCAGGAACATATTCTCTCAAGTACAACTTCATCAAGTAAGTTGTCATCATCTCCATCAAGTGGGTTGCTTTTCAAGGACAACACTCAGCATCATATTGTCACATCAGATTTAAATTATTTACCAAGTCCATCAAGTCAAGAATAACTTCATCAGGTGGTTTTCCATCAAGGACAACACATGTCAACAGTCGCATGTCTTCATCTTCATTTAGTGGGTTGCCATCAAGGACAACATTCTGCATCATATTTCCAACATTTCGATGGTATTCCTGGACGGGGTCATTTAGACGAATCATTACCCAATACAATGGGTCAATACCATGGTGGTTACCCCTGGTTTTGCACTTTATGAGCGCTTTTGCCCATACACGACTTGGCACGTTGTTTCCTGCGTGCATACGCGACTTCCCCTAGACAGATCCGCGTATGCCTTGAGACATACTCTTTTCACCATAGATTTAGCACATGCTGAATTCCTTTCTTCATTACCTTCTGTACTCTCTATAGATATATCAGATTTTCATCTTTAAACAGGTTCATCAAGACATATTCACACAAGCCATATTGCTCATGTTGTCATTCATCTTCACTAAATATCCGATCTGAAAGACAACACTTAGCATCATATTGTCAACAAACATCATATCACATCAGATTTACATCATTTACCAAGTCCATCAAGTCAAGAATAACTTCATCAGGTGGTTTGCCATCAAGGAAAACACATGTCAACAGTCGCATGTCTTCATCTTCATTCAGTGGGTTGCCATCAAGGACAACACTCTGCATCATATTTCCAACAATCTCCCCCTTTGGACTTGATGGCAACCACGATGGTGTTTGGTTACCACAACAGATAGGTACATTAAGAATACAATGACACCATGTCACTCTCTCCATTTTTGACACCATGCTTTCTCTTCATTCAAACACCATGTCATTCTCCCCCTTTGACATCAAGGGCAAAGGGCGGATCAAAACCAACACACTCTCCCTCTTTTCTCCTCATGTAGAAGAAGCGTTCTGCAGATCTGATGTATACTGAAGTGACCAAGCTCCCCCTGAGTTCATGCTGAATCTTCAAACATATTTTTCAATGAAGTATATGACTCTATGAACTTCCTATCACCAAAGACTCATACTTACATCAAAGATCCAACCAAGTGGATTTACATATGAGACTCAAATGCCCAACCAAGTGGGTTTACATATCTCAACTCAACTACCCAACCAAGTGGGTTTACAATTTTGACTCAGCTACCCAACCAAGTGGGTTTACAAATTTGACAAGTCCTTACATGACTGAATATTACAATTTTACATCATGGGTCTCAACAAGACCTTTTCAACAAATTACAAAAATGACCATTTAAGACCAACACCAGAGAGTCCTCAAGAAAGAGAACATATTTCAGAACCATCATAATGCCAACAATGCATTATACTCAGCAAAGCTAATGCTCCCCCTGAATCTGTGCAACCAAGAAACCTTTCCATGTGACTAAGACTCCCCCTTAGTTTGTGCATCCTGAACACTTTTACCAACAAATCATCAAATCATCTGAAATAGAATTATGAGAACTGGAACACCATCAGAGACCAAACAGTATCAGAGATACCAAACAGCACTGCAGCTGTGCTGAAGAGAGCTGACTCCAAACAGAAAAATGTCAGCAACAAACCATACGCATCTTTATGTGTTTCAACTCGCGTATATACGCGACTATATTTCAGGAAACTCGTGTATCCAATTCAATCTTCTGCATTTAAGTATATTTTCTCTTCTGACAGACAGAGACAACTCCAGCTTCAGCTTGTGAAATTCAAATGCTTCCCTGGAACATGTGAGGGCAGACAGATAGGACAATGTAGTTGTGTCTTCAAGCGTCATCCAATGGTTGTAGCATAAGCACATTAGTAGCCAAGCCTTCAGATTCTTTGCAGCATCAATACAATCTTTCCAAGAGATATTATCATACCAGAACAACATCTTCACATAAGTGTCAAGCAATCATTCATGTGGTCCAATATCATCAAGATCTTTAAGATTTATCATGAAGTAACATATGTAGGCAAAAGATCTCAAACATAGTAACAAACTCTGCATGATCTATTCTTATTTCTGAATCAAATGACATCCAACTCATCCATGTGTGAGCACAAAAGATACTTATCAGCAACCAGGGCTCAAAATCTCATCATAATAAACCATGTACCAAGTCATCATCATTTGAGCATGAGTATCACAAAAACCAAAGAATAAGTAGTCACATTGCCAACAATGCAATCATTAGTATTCAACCTGCTGCTCCCCCTGAACTAGTTCTCCTCCTTAACTAGTGCAACCTGAATACCTTATCAGCAAGTCATCAGCAACATTCTCTGCATGATCTGTTCTTATCTCTGATTTATAAGACTTTCATCTCAGCAACGAATACTCTTCATCATCAAGCAACCAGGACTCATCCATAATCTTCAACATAAGTAACCAAGTATCATGTCATCATTATTTAAAAATGAGAAATTAAGCTGATATAGAGTTAATAATACAGTTATTAACAATCAGACTGTTACTCCCCCTGAGCCTCTGCTCCAGATCTTCAGCTAGCATATAAATTCTCTTATCATCAATGCATACGCGACTGTGTCTAATGAAACTCGCGTGTATACGCGACTTTTGCTAATAGAACCCGCGTATGGAAAGTGAAGCATAGAAATTTTTCATCTTCCTTCATCTCCTCCTGAACTTGTACCTCCTGTACCTATCTTTTCCACATCAGATGCGCTGTCAGAAGTAAACATAACCAGAATAATCAAATCAATTATGAGAGTCATCATGCACTGCTCCCCCTGTGACGATACCTTACTAAATCTCATAATGTATCCCACATCATTCCTGCAGTCAATAAGAAAAGTCAGCTTCAAAAGAAGATGACTGCAGTAGGGTCAGAATTCCCTACGTTTCTTATCGGTCCTCCATCTTGAATTGAGTGTTTTCTTCAAGAAAATCATTGTCTTCTAGAGCATCCACAAAAAGATCCTTTTCTTCTCTAGATTGATTCTTATTCCATCCCTCCATCTTTTTCCAGATTTGTTTAAACTTTCTATTTGTGTGCTGGAAGTTATCCTTTTCTACATGTCCATACTTGTTACAAGAATAACATCTCATGTGTCCAGAGAAATAAGCATAAGAATCATGATGAGTATTTCTAATCTTCCTCCTTTTACAATCAGATGCTTTATGTCCATACTTGTTACATGAGAAACAATATCCCTTGAAGCTACCAGAGTACCTTTCTGAATAGAATCTGTTTGTTTGTGGCTAAATTTTTCTGCTTCTGCAATTTGCTGCAACATGCCCATAATTATGACATTTAAAACATTCAACGTTCTTGAATGAATTTCTTTGAGAGTTCATGATTGTTGGTTGATCTTTTGTTTCTTTCAACACTTCAGATTTTGCATTGATGTCCTTTGATTCTTTAGCACCTCTTTGTGAGCTAGATTCTTCTTTAACAGTTTCATGGAAACCAAGACCAAGTTTGATAGCACGAGACCTTTGATTACTCAGTATGTTGTCCAAAATATTAGTACTATCATGAAACCTCAAAAGTTTAATCTTTTCTTCTAATTTACCTTTGAGAATGTTTACCTCAACCTCCAAGGCTTGACATTGCTTTGTCATGCTTTCTTCTTTCCTTCTTCCATCTTCTACTTGATCCTTCAGATTTAGAATCTCTTCTTTCAACCAATTTTCGTTTTCTTCACATGTTTGTTGCAACTCTTCATTCCTCTTATTTTATTTTTCCAGATCTTCTTTGAGAGAGATGATTTCTTCTTCAAGGCCTTCTTTTTCAAATGTTTGTAGAGGTTCCTCATTCTTCTTACTTGATGCTTCAAGATCTGCTTGCAGAGAGATGATTGCAGCTTCAAGTCCTTCATTCTTCTTGCTTCATTTTTCGAGATCTGCATTTTCATCGTTGATTTCTGCTTCTAGTTCTTTAATTCGATTGGATGCATAAGTATGAAACCTTTGATACTTTTCCACCTGTCCATTCAGCATTTCTATTTGATCTTTCATTTGAGAGATCATCTCATTATAGATAGAATCTTTCTTATCAGTTTCCTTTTGTTGTTCTTCAACTTTTATCTTGATAGCTTCTTCTAGATCCACAACTTTACTTTCACTATCTTCACCATTCATTGTACCAATGAGAAAATCAGGACCCCAATCACTATTTGATTCAATTTCTGCTAACCATGTTTTCTGAGAGATCTCCTTGTTTCGAGTAGACTTCTTCTTTTGCTTCTTTGCCATGAGCACTTTCAGATCATGGTCAGAATCTTCTTCATCTTCACTGGACACTTCATCATCATCTTCTTTTGCATAATAACTCTTTCTCTTTTCAACTTGTTTCCCTTTACCATGTTTTTCTCTATAAGGACATTTAGCAGCATAGTGACCAAATTTTCCACACTCAAAACATTTGAAGGGAATCTTACCTTTGAATTTTCCAGTACCTAGTTGGAGCTTTCTCACGAAATTCGCTTCTTCTTCATTAGATATGTAGCTGGATTCTTTGACAACTTCCTTTTCTTTTCCTCTTGCAGATACCTTAAAAGCAGCTTCTCTGACTTGAGAAGGACCTCCTTGTCTCATTTCAAAAGTAGTCAGGATACCATGTAATTGAACAATAGTAAGAGTTTGCAGATCTTGCCTTTCTTCAATAGTCGAAACTTTAGAGTCAAATTTCGAAGTCAAGGATCTCAAGACCTTTTCCACCAGAGTAGTATCAGTTATGGTTTCACCCAAATTTCTCATTCGATTTACAATATCATCCAGACGAAGAAAGAAACTGGCAACACTTTCATCACTATGCATCTTCAAAGTTTCATATTCAATTCTAAGAGTTTGGAGTTTTGCACTTTTTACCTTTGTATCTCCTTCATAGCTCAAAATGATTTTGTCCCATATTTATTTTGCTGAATGTAGCTGCATCACTTTAGCAAATTCTAATTCATACATGCTTCCTAACAAGACATTCACAGCTTTGGCATTGATTTCATACTTCTTCCTTTCTGCTGCATCAATAGGAATACTTGCAGGGTATTGATAACCTTCTTCCACAATTTCCTATACATCTGCACCACGACTTTGTAGATATGCTTTTGTTCGTACCTTCCAGAATATCAGATTGCTTCCATTGAATAGAGGTGGCTTTATAGACATTACTCCTTCTTGACTTCCCATTGCGACGGATCTCCTTCAAGCGATCAAGCTTCTGCAGAAGAAACTCCTCTGATACCAATTGTTGGGAAAAATACTGAGAGGGGGGGGTGAATCAGTATTTACAGCATATTCAAACTTTTTACTTTTTCATGCTCTAAAACCCATACGCTACTTTGCTGTAGCCAACTAGCGTATACACGCGGATATCCTTCATGAAACTAGCGTATACCCAGAGATCTAATTATGCCATTAGTTCTTCACTTACATAATTCCATCATTCATTTATTAGATGTTTTATAAACAGTAAACATGTGCAGTAAGAACAGAATAAACCATCACACAAAGCATCACACATGAACACCAGGATTTTTAGGTGGAAACCCAAGTCGGGAGAAAACCACCGCTGCAGTTGCTCAGCCTTCAATATTTTATTATAGAGAGAACATCTTACAACATATGTGCTGGCGCAGACTTGACCAGCACGCAGGCACCCACCTGCGCTCGTTTACCAGCCTCTCCTGGAAGGGAGCTCCAACCCCCTGACTCGTTTACCAGCCTCTCCTGGAAGGGAGCTACGACCCCCCGATCTCGCTTACCAGCCTCACCTGGAAGGGAGCTACAACCCCCTGACTGAAGGCTACAACCTTCAGCACCACCTTGGACCACGTTTCATCAATTTTCACACTGGATCCAACAACTTCAATAGAACACCACTTGCAGGCCACATTTCATCATATTTTCATACTGGACCTTTTCCATACTTTTAAGCACAGTCAACCATGAAACAGATACATATAACTCACTGACAGATATCAGTAAACCACCAGAACAGACCAGACATTTCTTACCACAGACTTCAGCAAACCCTAGTTTGCATACGCGCTTTCCCTTCTCTGTAGTTGCGTATATACACACTTCCGTCCATATAAACCAGCGTATACTTCAGTACAAATTACAGAGCTAATTTTATTGCGCATACGCGCTTTCTCTTCATCGAAGCCGCGTATATACGCGCTTCCTCTGCGACGAACTAGCGTATGGATCTTCAACCATTACAGAGCTGCATTCTTCTTCAAATCAAATATTCAGTTCAGATTTAACCCTTTACTTCAGACAGATGTTCGCCTCATCACAGATCTAATCACTCCATAAACAGATCTAGCAAATACAGATACATTTCAGATCTAGATATCTCGCTTCATTATTTCTTCATAGGTGCATCATAGATTCAGATCTATCATCCAACCTTTACCCTTTCCATACAGATATACTTCACAGAGAAGTATTCATTCAAGCTCAGACATCTTGCTCCCACACTCATGATTTGCACAATGAATTTCTTCTCTTTATATAGGTTTACCCTTTTTCAATACCATGAGCCAAAACAATACCATGAGCCCAAAACTACATTACTTTCGATGGTATTCCTGGACGGGGTCATTTAGACGAATCATTACCCAATACAATGGGTCAATACCATGGTGGTTACCCCTGGTTTTGCACTTTATGAGCGCTTTTGCCCATACGCGACTTGGCACGTTGTTTCCCGCATGCATACGCGACTTCCCCTAGACAGATCCCCGTATGCCTTGAGACATACTCTTTTCACCATAGATTTAGCACATGCTGAATTCCTTTCTTCATTACCTTCTGTACTCTCTATAGATATATCAGATTTTCATCTTTAAACAGGTTCATCAAGACATATTATGTCAAGCACAACTTCATCAAGTAAGTTGTCATCATCTTCATCAAGAGGGTTGCCATTCAAGGACAACACTTAGCATCACATCATTTCATATCAGATTTACATCATTTGCTAAGTCCATCAAGTCACGAATAACTTCATCAGGTGGTTTGCCATCAAGGACAACACATGTCAACAGTCGCATGTATTCATCTTCATTCAGTGGGTTGCCATCAAGGACAACACTCTGCATCATATTTCCAACAAATGGGAGCTCTAATGATGCTGAAATTGTAGATCTGGGCTCAATGATGGATTCCCAAGATAGGCTAGAAAGGGTTTCTCAGATCTGTAAGTCTAAGAAAACCACCTTCTTAGGTCTTCACATATATGTTGTTGGGAATGTAGTTCTAAAGCTATATCTGATGATATGATGGCTGTAATGATGCACAATCAAATCTATGCAAGAAGGGCTAACCCTTTCACTAGATCCTTGGGCTAAAAGCTCAAGATCTAGCTCCTCCAATATCCTCCACTAAAAATAGTTGTTGGATGAACAACAGCTTCAGAAAAATGTGTTTTCAGAGAGGGAGGCTCAATAGCCTACTGCTGGATATGTCAAATAAGCTCCTGAATGATGGAAACAATGGATCCAATGTGAGGAGATGATCCCTCACAAGATTTCTAGGCGAAATACTGGAAACTTCATTCCTCCAATAGATCTACAGTTATGAATTGCGCAATCCTTGAAGGGAGTTTTTGCACATGGAGGTAAAACCCAATGGCCTGAATGCCAGATGTAGATCTACTCCTCCTGAAAGGCTGGATCTGAAGAAAAAAGTGGTAGGATGAATCCGCCACTGGTTTCCTAGCTAAATGCTAGAAACAACCTCCTGAATATGGCACCAAAGCCTGACAAGGAATGAAGAAAAATCTTCTTTCCAGAGCTACTCAAAGAAAGAGGTGGGATTCCTGCTCAGGAACACCCCGTGCTAAAAAAAACTGCAAACTCTACTAAACATCCCAAGTCTGCATAGAAATGTCCTAAGACAAATCTAGATCTAAATAGATCAAGAAAGGAATAATCCAAATCATGCCTTCCATTATGCCTTCACCTTCATTATATTCATGAGCCTTTCATAACCTAGGCCCACTCCAAATCTACATTGTACATATGGACATACTCTCCATGTTTGACTATGTTGTGGCCTCATGTCCTCCATCAAGTTCACATGGGGTGATCACCCTCTCCATCATATGTGCATTAAATACACCACTTCCTCCACTATCTTATCATAAGTGCTTCATGATCTTCTTTGAATGCACTATGATCTCAGTTGACCTTGTCGAAGATCATCATGATTTTATATTTAAGATCCATGATCTTATTTTACTATTTCATCCTCCATAATCTATCTCAGAAATGAGACATGATCTCCATTAATGGAGCTGCTCCACTACTCCATGATTTTAGGTCTAGATCTATAATATCCACATACACACATTAAAATTTGATTTTATTCATCTTTGAGGTTTGTGGGTCCCCCCACCCTTTTATTTACTTAATTTATTAAGAAAATCAAGAACTCTAATATTCCGAATATGATGTGAAAATTTGGGAATATTACAATCCCCCCCCCGCCAGAAAAATGTTGCTTGACCTCAAGAAAATCTAAAAGTAGATGAAAAGCCATTTATTCCCCTCCAAATGGCATCCACATAAGGAAGGCTTCCTCCATTTGCTGAAATGTGTTATGCATGTTTGGTTCCAAAGTTGTCTTTCAAAAATATATAGAATGACCTCCAATTGTATGCTTAGATGTCCTCCTTCCACCATGAAGTACCAAGTGACAACCATATGGTGTCCAACATCATCATTAATACATGAGATACATAAAATAAAGTGGCTCTTTCCACAAAGAAAAAGCTCCATCTTACAATACATCTCTTGATCCCATGCTTTATGAATTTGATTGAGCATTGACATGCTCTCATCCTTAGGCCTGTTGGCCTTGTTGGATCCAAGCATCATTCCAATATTATGCAAAAGAATAAAAGGAGATATATTGGTAGACAAAGATGTCAAACCATATTCTCCCAATAGTAGCCACTGGAGTAAGGCCCATTGCTGCCATCCCCCATCTCCTCCATGTAAGATGGACAAGCCAAACTCCCCCAAAAGCAACCAAAGAAACAAGAGATATTGTTGCTTTCTGTCCTCCTGATAGACATGTGGAATGTTACATCAGCGCAATACAAGAAAACACCATCAATACACATCATGAGAGCATCATGCCAAGTTCTACCCAATACAAAACACATAGACATAGGAGATGTCATGTGGTGGCAAAACTCTCTCAAGGGAACACAAAATGAACATGCCTTCTTTTGCTGCATTCTATAATTGATACATAAGGCATGAATCAGAAAAATATGAGCTATTGGGTGGTAACCATACTCATCCAAGAGCAGCCAGCGCATCCATGCCTCCTTCTTCATTTCATGAGTGTTTTTCAAGGCATGGATCAAAGAAATCGGACCCTTTGGGTAGTGACAAAATTCTCCCAAGAGCAAACAACATAGCCAAGCTTGTTGTCCCATGTCATGTATCTGCAAGTGGTCATGCAACCCCTTGCATATCATCCTCATCCTCTCATCCGAATGTGGATGATGAATGATGTACTGCATAATCATGGCATCCTCCTTTTGTAGAATACCATCCTCCCCAAACTGATGAAGAAATTTGCACTTCATGAGATGTTGAAGTGCACCTCCAATGAGATCTCTCAAGGAGATTCTCTTTTCACCAAAGGCCCTCCAAAACCAATGAATTTTTGGATCTGTTGTAGGTAGAAGTTTCTCTTTGAGTAGTGAGATGCTCATTGAGAAAGTGTCATCTAGAAAGGAGAAAATATTTCTCATCTCAAGATGTCTACCATTCATCATCTTTACCTCCATTGCTTCATGAGTGAAGCTACCTTCAGAATGCTCCAAGAATGATGGGGCCTCCTCATTTTCACAACTATTAAGTGACAATACTGTTTTCATAACCAGTTATTGTACATAGGATCATGCTCATCCCATTTTCTGAAACTCTACACCTCAACTCAAAGGGTTGAATGTAGCTCAACTATGATGAACTGGGATAGTTATTAATCTCCTCCTTGATTATATCAAGGGTTCTCTTCATTGTGATATGTTGTTGCCTCAAATAAGCATTGTGTTATAACCCTTGGTTATGCATTGGCCCTGATGGCATGTCCTCATAAGTTTCAATAAGATCTACTAAAACAATATGTGATGAAATTTCATGCATACCTTGGATCAACTGATGTGTGGGAATCTCTTTATAGAACACAAGAGTTCCTCCAACCGGGACAATAATGTCTCCAATTGCTGGTAAGAGCGATGGCTACTTTTCTCCAAGTGTACCAGCATTATAATCTCCCTCCTCTTCCTCATGCATCTCCTGAATCATGCATGGGACTCTATGCGTCAAGAGCTCAAGACTATCTTGCAAGGTTGCAAGTGTCTCTTCTCCAAATGCAAGTACTTCTGAAGGTTGTGGTGAATGTAGTGACTCCTTGTCCAAAGTGATAAGATTGACATCATCCTTTGTTTCCTTAGGAAATGTTTCTTTGTGACACATCTCTGGTTTTCTCACATCAAACTTCTTCCTCAATTTGTGAAAGAAATCTGAATATTTAGTCACCTTTGCATGCTCCATGAGACCAAACTGTTAGCCACCTATAAAATTTGTCATATCAAATGGTGGCTAAAACATTTTTGAAGCCTTCAAGAAACAATTTTTATTGCCAAATTTGTCAACTCTTGAAGTCTTATGAAGAAATATTATCCTCTATTTAATCTTTATTTATGTTTCCCTTTTAAGCTCAGAAATTCTATTGTTTCCATGAAGAAAAGGCTGCTGCAAAAATCCCCATTTTTTCCCTCATTTTACTCCTTTTTTCCCTTCACCATTAACCTCATTTTGTTCTCTTTTTTCCCATACACTTCCTCTATTTTTACTTATTCCCCTTTCCCCTTCATGAAAATCCCTTGTATAAGGTTTGAAAATCTTTTTTGAACCTTACCGAAACCCCCAAATCCATCAGAAAACTTTGAAATTTTCATAAAAAATAATATTTTTTGACTATAGGCTTAAGCCTCTTTGGGCTAAGTCCAAAAACCACTTCCCCACATATGCCCACGCCCTAGAACCAGGCGCTAACCCAGTCAGGCACTTATCACATCGGAAACAATTGATGCGCACAAGTCTTTTTATCATGTTAAAACCTTTGATCTGATTGGCCTCTGTTTATAAGCCTCGAGCCTTTTTTCGCTTCATATAACCCTTGGGCTCGCAATCGGGCGCTTGAAACTTGTAAATAAACCTTCCTGATCATGTTTTCCTTTTGAAAATTCATAAAACCCATTTTTCCTAAGTTTTTGTCTAAACCCGCCGGTGCAGTGATTTTAAATGAAAAGGACCGTCGATCTTATAAAGCCGATCAACAGTCAACAAGATATCGCATCAAAGATTTTCTAAATGGGTAGATTGAAAATTCCCACACCATAGTTCCGATGCGATTGGCCCTTTTATATGTTTGAACCCTGGTTCCTTATCATTCTCATATAGCCTAAGGCCCCGCAATTGGGCACCAAACTTCATATATATAACCCACCCCGAAGCCAAAAACCTTTTCTTTTCATTAAATTTTTTATTTTCATAACTTATAAAGGGTTTTCGTTGGTCCATGATTTGAAATAATCTCCACCGTTGATCTAAAATGATCAGAAGGATCGCACAATCTCGCATTGGGATATTTCAAAGGGTGCGTTAAATATTTTATTCCCCCTCCCCGATGGGCGATCTCTCGATGAGTTCTCCGTCGTTGATTTTCCCCGCCACATCTGGATCCAATGGCCCTTATCGCTCTTTCCCAAAGCCATTTCCTCCACTATGAACTCCTCCAATTCTTCCTCTGCCGTCGATCTGATCTGTAGATTGACGGTCCACAGCTAATTGCATCAGAACCTTTTTGGC
This sequence comes from Pinus albicaulis, assembly GCA_034641835.2. Taxonomy (NCBI): domain Eukaryota; kingdom Viridiplantae; phylum Streptophyta; class Pinopsida; order Pinales; family Pinaceae; genus Pinus; species Pinus albicaulis. Next base: position 539,426,259 of record CM076575.1, on the reverse strand, counting down.
CTTTTCCCTCCACTGATCGCGAAGCTCCAATTGAATCTGGGCCGTCTATGCCTTAAGATCTGGTAGTCTAGATCTTTCCCCGCCACCTTTGTTAAATTTCATACACCATGCTTTATAATGTTTTTTTGGCCAGATCTCAGCCGTTGATCTCTGCAGATCAACGACCCATATTGACCCTTTCTCTGCCTCGCATATATTTTTCATTTAACTCCAGATTTGATCTCAGCCGTCCAAATCTCTGATCCAACATCTCAAATTAAAACCACCCAACCTCATTCCACTCGCGCATTTTATCAATATCGCGCTCTCTCCACACCATTCGATCTGAGGCCCCAGATCTAACAGATGATGTGCATTTTCGCAAAGATTTATGCCCGAAGGTTAATACTCCAAGAGCTACGTGATATGGGTGGTATTGAAATGCCACGTGTCAAATGATAAAGCATATCTTGTTCGAAAAGTGAAAACCGCCTATTCCACTTTTGGCCGCGCGAAACCCGTGATTTTCTCACTCGAAACCACTTTCCCTTTTTTCCGTTGTGTTTCATCATGTGCAACCTCTGCCATTGATCTTTGTGGATCAACGGCCCCGATTTAATATCACTTTACATTATCGCCCTCTGCCTTTTCCAAAGGGCCTTCAATGAGCAATCACAGTTGTTGATCTCATGGGATGATCTCATCCGATGGCCCACGATCACCCGCGAAACCCCAATTTTCCTCATTGCATATTTCCTCCGCCCAAGGGATTTTCTGATATTTCCTTTGTATTTCTTCTATTTTTACAAAAAATTCCCCTTCTCCATTGTATTCACACGGTCGCTCCTGACTTAATTTTCACCACCACTTCTTCCAAACCGCCTCCTTTTCACCTTTGCGACAAATCTCCACCGTTGGATGCATTCATCCAACAACCATGCTCCTAACCGCTTCCTCCTAAGCAGTTTTACCCAAATATACACAAGATTTTCTAATTATTTCTTTGTTTGTGCAGGACTTTAAAGGTTTTTCAAATATTTTAAAAGAAAATGGAAGGCCAAGAGTGACGACTCTCCAGGCCTTTGTTTATCAAAGAAATATTTTTGCAAAGGTTTCTGTCAAGGTTTATCAATGCATCATGAGCATTGATACTATTATAAAGCCTCTGCGCACCTGCACATCAACAAGACACAGTGAATATTAAAAGAAATAGAGAGTATCAGTGTTGAGGACCAAATCAAACCAGAGATGAAGAATTGAAGCCGATTTACACAGTTTGGATGGATTACAGCTAAGATCGGAAAATCAAAAGCCTAATCCACCTAATTAAACACAGTTAAAGAACAAAAAGACAGAATTAGGTCAAATTTATCCTAAAACACACATAATCAAATCAAATTGACAGTGTTTAAAGAAAAATCAAAATATCTATCAGACAGAGGATGCCTCCACTGCCACATCAGAGGCTAATTGATTCCTCTCAGCTACCAGATTGCCACTTGTCGCCTCAAAGCATTCAACAGAGGGCCAAGTAATGAATAAAATAGAGGATATTTTCCTCAATACAACCAAATAGTTATTCCAAGCCAAACAGAGTTATTGCAAAGATGACATAGAGCCCAAATGTCAACAAAAGCTCCTCACTGAGCTTAATTCTTAATGTATAACAATTAATACAGAAGAAATATCTGTAAAATTCTCCATCGAGCCCCTCAAAGGCTGAGAAGTATTAATCTATATTAATTGAACCCTGAATATATTTTATCCTATCCCACCTCCTCATATCTTCTATAAATACTTCTGTAGAAGATGAAACAATGTTGGTTGCAGAACTTTGAAATATACTTGTGCTCGAATTTTCTATGTGTAAATAGTATTCAAAGGCTCTTGAAGCTCTGTTTGTGATCAAATAGTTAGGCTCAGAAGTGAAGATGATTGCTGAACTGAAACATTGGACCTGAATATTATGACTGGTTTGACATCAATAACAAGCTATTTCTTGGGATCCTAGTCTATATCACTGGTGAGGTGCTCCTTTCTGTGTAATTATTTTCCTTTTGTGTGTGCCATATTTTCCATTTATTCTTTGATAAATAATAGCAAGAATAGAGTTAGGATTTACTGTTTACAGTACCCTTCTCTGACTGATAAGCTTTATCTCAATGTTTTCCTCTAAATTGTTTATTTAAGAATGATTCAATACAGTTGAGCAGTTAGGAATGCTGGCGTTCCCTCGTCCTACTGTTTAATTTAAACATTATTCTTGAATGTTATTTTCATTATTTTATTATTAAAGTTAGACTAGAAAAGTGATGGTGTGCCCTGTTTTCTAGCTTCTTTCTCCAAAGGTAGATTCTGAGAGATTCCCTAAGTGTATGCTGAAAGTAGACTAGATTTAAAAGTATCTTATCTGATCTTAAATTGCACTTTATTTCTCTTATGTGTTTTCATCCCTTCTGAAGGTAATTATGTGGATTACTGGATTGTTTGTCTATTGAGTTTAATTTAATACGAACTTGCCCAAAGAGTTCTATGGTGAGCCCTGCCCTTTGGCCAGTTTTAAACAGTTACTTAAAAGGCTTTTCTTGTTTGGACAGACTATAAATCCTTGTTGAAATTATTATGTGTTTCCACCCATCCAACACTTTTATTGTTCCATTCCATCATTTTATCTCAAAATATCTTGTGAAATAGATGAATTTCTCCTTGGACCACTCTTGAAATTGTTGCTCAATTAAACCCTTTTATGACTCCATAGCCCAATGGACTAAAAACCAGCGTTATATCTATATTTTTAGCCAAAGCTTGTTCTAATTGCTTGCAACTTCACAGCTTTGAAAATCTTTCCATTTCAAGATTTTCCACTCAAATAATAATCATGCTCAACCATCCAAAAAAAACAAAAACCCTCGGTCTTCATAACTAGCCTAATATCATACCCAAAAAACCTTAAAGATAAATCAAATCTTTGCACTTATTGGAGAGATCCCTCTTTGGATTTAGGAGGGCTAGATCCTAGAATCCCAACATGGTTCAAGTGTTCTCTCTATAGTTTGACTTTTCCAATCTTACAAATTACAGGGAGCTAAAATTTCTGGCGACTCCACTTGGGAGTTCTGAGTCATTTTCTTTTTAAGGTAATCATAGGACATCATAAATTTGTTTCTAAGAACATTTGCTATATTTTCCAGTTCAACCACCAACAAATAAAATTTCTGGTGACTTCGCTGGGGACTGAGTCAAAATTTCATCTTAGGTTCCCTTAAAGACTTCATAAAAAACCCCTGAGTAAAAGTAGCCCTCTTCAAGCACTACCAAGAAAACGGTAATCATGATGAAACTTATTTGAATCAGTGACAAACTAAAGAAACCTTAGGATTCTCATAAGACCTTATCTAACCTTGAAGGATCAGCTAGCTTAGCCATAAGAGTAGAATTCCTTTGTATCGTAACTGTAGCTAAGTTTTGAAATAGATTTAGGACACTGTTAGAACCCATAGGACTGAAAAATAACTCAGAAAACCCAAAAATATTTCAGATTGGTATTTAATAAACATGGTGGTGGACCATAAAACCTTTTACCTCCAAAAGAGCTAAAAAATTCCACCTGGTGACTCCACAATCCTAAACAGACCTTAAGACTCCACTGGGAAGAACCATTATCATCATAATATAATTTACACTCAGTAAGAGGATTTTAGGATTAAAATTTTCTTGTTTAAAAATATTAGTTTACCTTTTAAAGACTATCATATCTGGTTAAAATTTTCTTTTAAGTTGGGTCTGAAAACACAGCATAGTGGCTCCTAGAAGGACTCATACTAGAGCCTACCCTGACCCAAACCCACCTGAGATAGTTGATAACCCTGAAAGTATCCTTAGGAAGTCTCCTAAGATTAAATCTTCAACTGTTTTCAGATCACCCTTGAGAGCTAATTCAGTTCCTAAAAATCTTGCAGCTCTACAACAATCACAAGTAGACTTAAGAAATCCATTTAGAACTAGGTCGCTTGATGATTTAGATCACCTATATTTAGAGTCTTCTCTTTCATCCCCGGATCAAAGTGAACATCCTAGTAGTAGAGAAACAACACCACCTGATTTACATTTCCTTTTCAATTTAGGTGTCTCTCATCCAAGATCAGCTCAGCAATCTATTCCTGGTCCATCCATATCTTTTCATCCTACATCCACTATCCAAACCACTCCACTTTAGCCCACCTTCCCTCTTGTTAATCCGCCTCTTGTAAATCCACCTCCACCACATATCATGGCAGCATGGTATGCTCCCTTAGTCCTTCCTGTACCCTTAGTCAATCTTCCACAGGACTATCAATCCAAAATACCATTTTATTATGCCATTAATGCTACTACTGCATCACAACATGTGGATAATATGAATGACTACCTTGACAGAAATTAAATTGACAATGAATCTATCAAACTTAGACTATTTGCTCAGAGTTTAGGGGGAGAAGTAAGAAAATGGTTTAAAGGCTTAGCTCCCCATAGTATCAATGATCTCCAAGCCTTCCATCATTCATTCTTAAAAAAATGGGAAGTAAGGAAGAATCCTCTTCAAATCCTTTTTTATTACAAAAATCTCCACAAAAACCCTGGGGAAAGTGTACAAGCTTACTGCACTAGATTTAATAGTGTGTATAATGCCCTTCCCCCAAATTTAAAACCTCCACAAGGCTCAGCGTTAGATAATTTTTCTGAAGGGTTTGACCCTAAAATGGCCTATCAGCTGAGAGAGAGAGATCCCTTAAGCCTTGAAGATATGAAAAAAGGGGCTCTTGCTGTGGAAGTTAATTTAATGGAGAAAAGAGCAAGAATGAGAAATGAGAAGAAAGTGTCCTTTAAATATGAATCCACCCCTTCCACATCCAGTTCAAATATGGAAAGAATGATGGAGGAGATGATGAAGAAAATGAGCATTCTTGAGAGAGCTCAAGCAAATCAAAACCAAACAGCTTGTCAAAACAGAAATCAAAACCAAAATCAGAATTTTAGGAGGAACCAGCCTCAAAATAGACCAAGGGAGGATGATCAACAGATCACTCCTCCTTTTCATCAAAACTATGTAAGTGAGGTTGAAGAAACATATGAGAAAATAGAGGAAGATGATATTAATATGCTGGGAGTAGATAATGATGACTTTTAGGTTCATTATGATAGAAAACAAGGTCTATGCACACCCTATGATGAAAAAAGAGATGATGATGAAAGCTATTATCAAGACATGGAGAATGTCATCATAGAGTCTCAAAAAGAGTATGACCTTCGATGTAAAACCAATCAAGAAACTCCCAAAACCAAAACCTTTGAAAAATCTTCACAAAACATCACTGTAAATAAACCCAAAATTGTAAAACAAAAGGACAAAATAGTGGCTAGAAATTCTGATAAAGGTAAAGAGAAAGGCACTCAAAACAATGTTAAACAGAGTGCAGACCTTAGTAGTGTTAGCACCTCAGCTAATACTCCTGTTAAAACAATTTTTTCAAATGTAAATAAAGCAAATAAGCAAACTGACTTTGCTGATAGGGTGGCAGTTAATAAGGCTAAGACAAGCACTTCAAAGAATCAAATTCCTTTTAGTTTGGAGCAGGAAATTTCCAGAATTAAAATCTTTGTTCCCCTTACTAATTTAGCTACCCAAAATGTATATAGATCTCAAATTTTAAAGGCTTTTAACATAGAAGAGAATAACGATACTGTCAATCTTAACGATGACCAACCAGAGCTTATATTCGGTCCTCAGATTGAAGGTAGATATCAAGAGGGACTTGTTCCTCCTTTTTATGTAAGTTTAAATGTTCATGACAAAATTTTGCACAACGCCTGCATGATTCAGGGGCCTCTCACAATTTAATTCCCAAAGCTGTAATGGAGATCCTGGGTCTTGATATCACCAGACCTTATAAAGATCTTTACTCCTTCGACTCAAACAGAGTAAAATGTTTAGGATTAATCAAAGACCTCTGTGTTAACTTAGCACAAATCCCAGCCAAATGTTTGGTAATGGATATTTTTGTGGCTGATGTGCCCCCAAAGTATGGTATGCTCTTATCTAGGTCTTGGGGAGCTAAGTTACAAGGGACTATGTAGATGGACATGAAATATGCGACCATCCCTGTTTTCAATTAGACAATAAGACTTTACAGGGAGTCTCATATGCAGTATATGGTTACTAGCCAAGACAAACCGCAAAATTCCCCTCTGTATTATGTAAATACAGGCCTCGATTCTTTTATCCTGTTTAATGATGAAACATTCACTGAGTAGGTGACTTTAACATAACTGATGGCCGATAGAGAGGAGGAAATCAACACAGAAGTGTCAAAACAGTTTGCTACATTTGAAAATTTTAGCGAACCAAACATTGGTCTTGAGCTTCAAATCGTGCATCCATTGCTTTTAAACCTTTACAATCAATAAAACAGTCCTCAACATAGTAAAAAACTTGAGGAATTAAAAAAAATTCAACAGAGTGTTGATACTCAAGAGCGATCTAAAAGCACGCTTGTTGAAGAGGATAGTAACCAAACTGAAGAACCTGAGACTAGTCATCTGTGGAATATGAACTTTGACGGGTCGTGCACTAGAAGCAATGCTGGTGCAGGGGTCTGGATATGCAACACTGAGAACAACCAAACAGAAATCCTTTCCTGTAGACTAAACTTTCAGTGTTATAATAACATAGCGGAATATGAATCCCTTATTTTAGGCTTACATTTGTTGAAGAAATTAGGAGCTAAAAGAATTAAAGTCCATGGGGATTTAGAATTAATTATTAGGCAAGTAAACATGGAATACAACGCTAATCACCCCAAACTTAGAGCCTATCGAAACGATGTCATGGATCTTTTGAAAAACTTTTGAGGAATCCTAATTGATTTTTGTCCCAAGAAGAAACAATAACGTGGCCCACAGTTTAGATTTTGTTGCTAGAACATGTTTAACACCATATGAAACCAAATAATGCATAACTCAAATTAAATTCAGACCAGTCGTTCCTGATAACAAGAAATATTGGAAAGTGTTTGACGGAGACAAACAAATAGAAGACTTCATGCAATTCAAAAATGAATTTGAACTACACAGTTCGGATTCAAATTATGAAACAGACTGCCCTAAAAAGAAAATTTTCTTGATGAAGAAGAAAAGTCTCCTGAGGTTGCTAATGTAAACATGTTATCTAGAAAACTTGATAATACAGCAGAAATGGTTGCAAAGTTAGAAACAGAGGACTTAGAAACCCTGCAATCTAAAGATCAGAGTTTGCCAAAAGGGCTGGCCCCTTTAGAAGATTTGTTTGATTTCAACAATGTGGCCAAGAAGCCAAAGCTGGAGCCTATAGAGATTGAATTTTAAGAGTGTAATATAGGCAGTGAACTAAAACCAATGATGATCAAACTATCTAAAATTTTATCAGCTCACATTAAACTAAAATACATAGAGATGTTTAAAGAATTTTCTGATGTTTTTGCGTGGAGTTACGAAGATCTGAAATCCTATGACATTGAAATAATTCAACACAAAATCCCTCTCAAGGAAAACCAAAATCCATTCAAACAGAAACTGCACAAAATAAACGTTGTTCAGTTACCTTTGGTTGAGAAGGAAATCAAGAAAATTCATGAAGCTCGTATTATTGTCCCTAGTGTCTAATCTAGTGTCGGTTAGGAAGAAAAAAAGAGAGATTAGGCTTTGTATAGACTTTAGAGACTTAAACAAAGCTTCACTCAAGGACAACTACCCTTTACCCAAGATGGACCATATTTTACAAAGGGTAGTTGGGTCCAAAAGAATTTCTTTGCTGGATGGCTACTCAGGGTACAATTAGATTTTAGTTCACCCTGATGATCAATTAAAGACAACATTTACTACACATTGGGGCACTTTCATGTATGTGAAAATGCCCTTTGGCCTAATGAATGTTGGTTCAACTTTTCAGAGAGCCATGGACATAGCATTCTCGGAAGAATTGGGCTACTTCATCATTATTTACCTCGATGATGTTACTGTTTTTTCAAAGACAGATGAAGATCACTTAACACATTTGAAAATAGTCTTCAAGAAATGCAGAAAGTTTGGGATATCTTTAAACCCTAAGAAAATGCTATTTGATCTCCAAGAAGGTAAACTTCTTGGACACATTATTTCAGAAGAGGGAATGAAGATTGACCCAAAGAGGATTGAGGCAATATTGCAAATCTCTCATCCTCGAAACATCAAGGAACTCCAATCTTTCATTGGAAAGATCAATTTCTTGAGAAGGTTCATACCCAACTTGGCTGAGCTCCTTAGAAACATTACAAACATGCTGAAGAAGGAGCAAGGGTTAAAATGGAACTTGGAAGCAAAGAATTCCTTTGAGCTGGTGAAACAAGCGTTAACCAAAACACCAGTTCTAATAAGTCCTAATTTTTCAAAAAAAAAATTATATTTTTCATTTGCGTCAGAACATCTAATAGCTTTTTTCCTTTTACAGAAAAATCCACAAGGACAACAGCAGCCTATTGCATTCTTTAGAAAGGCATTGAGAGATGCTCCTTTGAAGTATAACATCATGGAAAAACAAGCTTTTTCTTTGGTCAAGGATTTAAAATACTTCAGGGTAAACATCCTTCACTCGCACATCATTACCTTTGCCCCAAATTCAGTTGTCAAAGACATTCTAACATAGGACCCAGATGGTAAGAGAGGTAAGTGGATAGCTGTTATACTTGAATATGATTTAGAGATTAAGCCCACTAAACTCATCAAAGGCCAAGGTCTAGCTATATTGATGGTTGAATCAAATTTTGAAGTTCTTGATATTAATATGATAAATGCTTTAGATGAACAAGAGGAAATCTCAACTCCCATTGTTGAAAATCATTTTATGAATTCCTCTTGGTATGCTGATATATTATTTGTTTTTATTAATTTAAATACACTTCTCGGTTTATCAAAAACAAATGCAAGGTTTTTAAATTTAAAAGCTGTAAACTATTGCATTATAGATAAATGTCTTTATTGAAAAAATGCAAGTGGGATATTGCTTAAATGTTTTCCTGAGTATGATGAAGAGAAGGTTAAGCACGAATTCCATGAAGGAGAATGTGGAGGCCACCTCTACTGGAAGACAACAACCAACAAAATCCTAAGGGCTGGTTACTATTGGCCCACTCTCTTTCTTGATGTACACAAGATGATAATTGCCTGTCATAAATGTCAACTTTTTGAAGGTAAAAGGAAGCTTCTACCCTTACCTCTGCATCCAATCACTGTTGAAGCTCCTTTTCAATAGTGGGGACTTGACTTCATAGGAAAAATAAATCCACCATCATCTTCCCAGCATAAATGGATTCTCACTGCCACAGACTACTTCACCAAATGGATAGAAGCCATCCCTTCTAGGCAAGCCAATGATTCTGTCATCATAAAATTCATGGAGACTAATATCCTCTCTAGATTTGGCTGTCCTAGAAAGATCATCACTGATAATGTAGCAGCATTTAGATCCAAGAAGGGTTGAATTCTGTCACAAATATCATATTACTTTGGGCCATTATACTACTTATTACCCTCAAGGTAATGGGCTAGAAGAATCCTCAAACAAGAGTTTGGTGAACATAATCAAGAATTTTTTGGAGGACAACAAGAAGTTGTGGCACACTAAGCTTGTGCATGCACTATGGGCTGACAGATTGACATTGAAAAAATACATTGGAATGTCACCCTACCAGCGTGTGTATGGTACTAATGCAATTTTTCCAACCAGCCTTGGTGTGCCAGTTATGAATTTGATTCAATAGGTGCAGTCTGAAGACAATGACATGATCATAAGAATAAATCAGACCATTCACCTTCAGCAAACTAGAGAGGAGGTTTATAACAAATCATTACAAAAGCAGGACAACATCAAAAAGATTTTTGACAGAAGAACAAAGGCCAACAATTTCAATGTTGGGGAAAAAGTGTTAAAGTGGGACTCAAGGAGAGAAGACAAGGGCAAGCATGGGAAATTTGACAACTTATGGCTTGGCCCTTACCTCATTCATTCTGCTGCTGGTAATAATGCCTTTTTCTTGTAGGAGTTGAATGGAGCTGAATTGTTTGGGGGTCCTGTCAATGGCAGGATGCTCAAACATTACTTCTCTTGATCCTATCATGTTTTGAAAGCCTTTTTATCTTTTTCTCATTATAAATATTTCATCCACCATTGCATTCAAAGTTAGAAAAATCAAAAATACAAAAACAATGGAAGAAATAAAAGAGGGCAGATTGTAAAAACAATAAAGGTACAGTCCCATACCAAAAAAGAGAAATAAAGTCTGAAAGTGTGCAAGCTTAAATGCCACTCCTGAAAACACACTTCTAGTTAGTCATATAGCCTAATCTTGACTAATTAGTTTTAAATTTGTTGCTGATAGGTTAGTGAATTCGATTTTCCAAATAGCTTAATCTTGGCTTATCAGTTAAGAAGATTAGGATAGAAATTAAAGGTTCAAACAAGCTCAAAATCTGAACCTAAGTGTCCAAAAGAAGAATGACTCCTATCTGTTTTAATTTTGAGTCAAAAATAGAGGTAAACTAGCTCCAATCAGCCTAAAATATGAACTAGTTGATAAAGACAAGACAGCTCAAACACAAGCAAAAAACAGAGTTGAAGAAAAGAGAAGGTCGTGCTTAGAACTTTCAGATCTTAAGCCTCCCATTTTGATTTAATTTTTTGCAAAATAATATCTATGTGTAGCTTGTTGTTTATGCCATAGATCAACAACAAGTTGGACTGTTCAATCCTGACTTATATGTTTTTTAATTTCTGTTTTAGAAATTAGTGAATAAAATCTGTTAGACTGTTTATTCCTAACAGATTAGTAGATTAGGTAGAGAAGCATATGAACTCAACTGTTTAATATGAGTTCATGGAGAAATAAGAAGTAGAATTAGATTATATTTTTTGCTTTCAAAAGAATAAATGTTGTAAGAGAGTTTTCCAATCCAAGTGCACTCTAAAGAAGAAAAAATTTTATATCAGTAGGATTGGGTAGGTACAAATCTTGTATTGTTGAAGTTCCATTGTTTGTTCATGGCTGCTAATATTTTCGAAGCAAAAGAAGATCATCCAAGTAAATAAATTTACAGCCCAATGGATAAGGCACTGATCAGCCTCCAGAGAATGAAAATCTGAAGTTCTTGATGCCTTCAAGAAGGCACCATCCCCAAGTGGAGCCACTGTTAGCCACCTATAAAATTTGTCATATCAAATGGTGGCTAAAATATTTTTAGAGCCTTAAAGAAACACGTATTATTGCCAAAAATTTTATCTCTTGAAGTCTTATGAAGACATCTTATCCTCTGTTTAATCTTCATTTTTTTTCCCTTTTAAAATCAGAAATTCTGTTGTTTTCATGAAGAAAAGTCTGCTGCAAAAATCTCCATTTTTTCCCTCATTTTACTCCTTTTTTCCCTTCACCATTAACCTCATTTTATTCTCTTTTTTCCCATACACTTCCTCTATTTTTACTTATTCCCCTTTCCCCTTCATGAAAATCCCTTTTATAAGGTTTGAAAATCTTTTTTGAACCTTACCGAAACCCCCAAATCCATCAGAAAACTTTGAAAATTTCATAAAAAATAAGATTTTTTGACTTTAGGCTTAAGCCCCTTTGGGCTAAGTCCAAAAACCACTTCCCCACATATGCCCACGCCCTAGAACCAGGTGCTAACCCATTTGGGCACTTATCACATCGGAAACAATTGATGCATGCAAGTCTTTTTATCATGTTAAAACCTCTGATATGATTGGCCTTTGTTTATAAGCCTCGAGCCTTTTTTCGCTTCATATAACCCTTGGGCCCACAATCAGGCACTTGAAACTTGTAAATAAAGCTTCCCGATCATGTTTTCCTTTTGAAAATTCATAAAACACATTTTTCCTAAATTTTTGTCTAAACCCGCCAGTGCAGTGATTTTAAATTAAAAGGACCGTCGATCTTACAAAGTTGATCGACGGTCAACAGGATATCGCATCAGAGATTTTCTAAATGGGTAGATTGAAAAGGCCTACACCATAGTTCCGATGCGATTGGCCCTTTTATACGTTTGAACCCTGGTTCCTTATCAATCTCATATAGCCTAAGGCCCCGCAATTGAGCACCAAACCTCATATATATAACCCACCCCAAAGCCAAAAACCTTTGTTTTTCATTAAATTTTTTATTTTCATAACTTATAAAGGGTTTCCACTAGTCCATGATTTGAAATAATCTCCACCATTGATCTGAAATGATCAGACGTATCGCGCAATCTTGCATCGGGAGATTTCAAAGGGCGCGTTAAATATTTTATTCCCCCTCCCCGGTGGGCGATCTCCTGATGAGTTCTTTTCCATTGATTTTCCTCGCCAGATCCGGATCTGATGACCCTTATCGCTCTTTCCCAAAGCCCTTTCCTCCACTATGAAATCCTCTGATTCTTCCTCCGCCGTTGATATAATCTGCAAATTGACGGTCCACACCTAATCGCATCGGAACCTTTTTGGCCTTTGCCCCGTCGATCGTGAAGCTCTGATTGAATCTGGGCTGTCTATGCCTTAAGATCTGACGGTCTAGATATTTCCCCACCACCTTTGTTAATTTCATACACCCTACTTTATAATGTTTTTTTGGCCAGATCTCAGTCGTTGATCTCTGCAGATCAATGGCCCATATTGACCCTTTCTCTGCCTCACATATATTTTTCATTTAACTCCAGATTTGATCTCAGCCGTCCAAATCTCTGATCCAATGGCTCAGATTAAAACCACCCAACCTCGTTCCGCTCGCGTATTTTATCAATATCGCGCTCTCTCCCCACCATTCGATCTGAGGCCCCAGATCTAGCAGCTGACACGCATTTTCGCATAGATTTATGCTCAAAGGTTAATACTCGAAGAGCTACGCAATATGGGCGGTATTGAAACGCCACGTGTCAACTGATAAAGTATATCGCGTTCGAAAAGTGAAAACCGCCTATTCTGCTTCTGGCCACGCGAAACTCGTGGTTTTCTCACTTGAAATCGCTTTCCCTTTTTTCCATTGTGTTTCATCGCGCGCAACCTCTGTCGTTGATCTCTATGGATCAACGGCCCCAATTTAATCTCGCTTTACATTATCACCCTCCACATTTTCCAAAGGGCCTTCAACGAGCAATCACAGCTGTTGATCTCATGGGCCGATCTCATACGACGGCCCACGATCACTCGCGAAACCCCAAGTACCCTTCTCTAACTGATAAGATTTATCTCAATGCTTTCCTCTAAATTGTTTATTTAAGAATGATTCAATATAGTTGAGCAGTTAGGAATGTTGGTGTTCCCTCGTCCTATTGTTTACTTTAAACATTATTCTTGTTGGAACACCTAATCCTCTATGGGTAGGTGTGGAATGCAAAAAGTCACAATGGAGTCCAAGTGACCTTGGAATGTGAAATCAAGAGTCACACCATTGTACTATAAATGTACATCTTTGTATAATGGAAAACAAGAAAGCCTCACGCTTATCCTTCATTGTGTGTTGTTTCTCTTGTGTGTGCATTCTTCTTCCTCATACACCATGTGTGTGCTTCAACATGGTGTTTAACATGGTATCAGAGCGGGCGATTGCTGGCCCTGCTCCACTTTGAGTGAGCCATTTGTGTCTATGGCCTATGCATATCTGCAAAAATTGTTGGTTTTTTTGCAGCACTCAAGTGTTTGTAGCAGTCTTTTTGCCACATTCAGAAAGTGGTTTTGGAGAAGGAGCAGCATTCAGAAGAAGGAGCAGCATTCAGAAGAAAGAGCAGCATTCAGAATTTGTTTTGAAGAAGAGCCGCAATGTTGTTGAAGAAGCACATCTGAAGGTTTTCATTATAATTTTTCTCTGCAATCTCTGCATTTTAAATTTCTGCACCATTTTGGAGCTTCTGGAAAAGTTTTTAATTTGAGTTTCTGAAGAAGAAGAAGTTTCTGGTTTTTATTGCAAAATAATTCTGAGTTTCTACTGGATTTTTTGCTGCTATAATATTCTGGAAAATTTTGGGATTTTCATTGAAAAATTTCTGAGCTGCTGGACTACTGGAAAATTTCTGAGTTTTCTACTGCTGTTGGATTTGTTCTGCTATACATTTGAAGAAAAAAATCTGCTGTTTTGAAGCTAAAATTCTGTAATTGCACATTTGTGAAATCTCTGCTCCTGCTCTCTGCTTGCTTTTAAATTAAAAAAAAAAAAAAAAAAAAATTAAAAAAAAAAAAAAAAAACCTCTGCAACCCTTACGCTCCCTTTCAGATCCTCATACATCTCCCTGCGCTCTCACACTGCACTACACTCTACTGTTCGCTCTACCACTTACCTATCTCACCAACCCCATGGCCATACGGCCCCTTCAATACCAGCGCTCCCTCACCGCTCGACCTACAACTCCGGCCCCTCTCCCCTATCGATATACGCCCCTCCTCCTCCTTCAACGCACAGCTCCATATCTCCAAACGAGCTCCCACTTCATACCCCGACTCCATTCTTCCCACGCGGCCCTCATCCTACCCTTCTCCACTATAGCGCTCGCTCTACCCCCATACGCCTCTCGTCCCCCCTCCTTATTACTCCGCCCTGCCCACAGCGTACCCTCCTCACGCCCCTCCTCCCACGAACCTACACTCTTAACATCCCCCTCACATATCTCTCACCCGCTCCCACTTACCTCTCCTTTAAACTACGCTTCCACACTCACATACCTTACGCCCTTTTAAATTTGTTTTTAAATTTGTAAATCTTTTTTTAATTCCCCTTCCCCCATTTTAATTATCCCTCCCACCCCATTAATAATACCCCCATTCCCCTTTTAAATTAAAATCCCTCCATTAAATTTCTTTTTCCCATTCACTATATTTTTAAATTTTTTAATAACCCCCCCACCCATTATTCCATCCCATCCCTTTTTAATATTTCCTTTCATTTTTTTAATCGATTTTTATATTTTCCCACTTAATTAATATTTCCTCTTCCCTTTTTTAAATATTTAAAATCCATTTTAATTAATATTTCCCCTTCCCTTTTTAATTATTTAAAATCCTTTTTAATTAATCCCATTCCCCCACATTTTTAATTATTCCCATTTTTTTTTAATTAATTTTTAATTAAAAAAAAAAAAAAAAAAACAGCAGAGAGAGAGAGAGGAGAGAGAAGATTTGAACAGCAGAAAAAGAGGAATGATATGTGAGCAGAATTGAAGAAATGACATGGACTATACATATAGAAGAAGAAAGTGAAATTTGCATTTTGTGATTTGTGGCATTGAAGGGTGATTTTTTTGAAGAATTTTACATGTGAAGACAAGTTTGTCATCATTGCAAACCAGCTATTTGAAGAAAATTCAGCTGCCTTAAAGGCCTCTTGCATAGTGTTTTCAGCTGCAAATATTTTGCAGAGATATGTATTGAGCTGACATTGTATTTTGAGTGGAATTTCTAGCTTCTTCATAGTTGGAATCAGTAATTTTGAGTTGTTGGATTGTTGATTGCCCTCCATCATTTGAGGAGCACATTTTGTACTTTGAGAATTTCTTGAGTCAATTGTATTTGTTGTTGAATCACATTGTAACCGGGTGCATTTTCGGTTGTAGCTGACACCCTTTCATTTTTGAGCCTAAGTTGTTGAAATGGCCAAAATCAATGAGGCATTAGTGCTGTTGAATAACCTCATTCATTCGAATGTTGATGATGTGATAAAAATGAGCAAGGATGCTCTTTGTAAAATTCACAGTTGTTTGCAAGATGCACATGAAACGATTGAGTTTTTGCAGTTGGAATCTCAGCTCCAACAAGACGAACTTCAGCAAAAGAGTCACCATTCTGAACCTGTTTCTGTTCAGAAGATTGTAAAGGACTCTCATCAGAAGAAAGAAGACAAAGTTCCAGATTATTCCCATTCAGTTCATTGTACTAGAGCAGATGTACATGTAGATGCAGCAGATCAGCCTGCACTTCCTAAGCCCATCATCAGACCTTGGGAAGAGCTTGTCCACAACAAGCACCGAACTGGTGTTGGATATGACAAGGATGCGTCCTTTCATATTCCAGACTACACAAAGCCCATCAGATTTCAGAGTGTCGGATTCCTATATGACAGTTCACCTTCAGCTGTTCCAGATCCTGTTCCACAACAACATCAGATTGAGAAATGCCAACACTGTGATCGAGTTGGCCATATGAAAGATCACTGTTTTGATCTTCATCCATGCAAGCACTGTGGTCGGCACACCCATTCTTCAGACAGATGCTTCAGACACAAGCCTCCTGCAAGAACCAAGATTCATCTTGGATGGATCGCTTCTTGGAAATGGGCATCAGCAGCCAAGAAGATGTTTACGACACATGTTAGAACTTGTTCACGGATATTGAGCAAACTTGCAGTTGATTTTTCGCCATCATCTCACCTTGTCCCTGACAGGGGGGGAAATGGTGGTCATGTACAAGCTTCGACGACAGATCAAGCGAGCTTGAGCCACAATCTCTCATTCCATGTTCAGAGTTGTAGCCAGCAGTTCAAGCGAGCCTGAGCCACAATTCGTCATTCCGGATTCAGAGATGTAGCCAGAGATACAGATGCCCATGAGCATACCTTCGGTTGGTGGATAACCTAAAACCATCATCATTTTCGGTTGGTGGATAACCTAAAACCATCATCTTTGGTTGGTGGATAACCTAAAACCATCATTTTCGGTTGGTGGATAACCTAAAACCATCATCTTTGGTTGGTGGACAACCTAAAACCACCACAGGTAGTAGACCTCCCTTCTTTAGGTCGAAGGTCTCCCTTTTTTATGAGGGACAATTCCTCTAGCAGAAGCCTTCAGCTTCTTGCCAGTTTTGGAAGAGTTCCGGGAACTGCAACAAGTATTGCGTTCCAGTGTTTGTGGTCATCCTAAAACCACTTCTTTTTTCCAACATTTCAGAGAGTTGATTCAGCCCAAGTGCTGCCATGTATACTTTGCATATTTGTATTACAACTCTTTTCTTGGACTCACACATACCCCTTCGGATTAAGGGGGGATGTTGGAACACCTAATCCTACATGGGTAGGTGTGGAATGCGAAAAGTCACAATGGAGTCCAAGTGACCTTGGAATGTAAAACCAAGAGTCACACCATTGTACTATAAATGTACATCTTTGTATAATGGAAAATAAGAAAGCCTCACGCTTATCCTTCATTGTGTGTTGTTTCTCTTGTGTGTGCATTCTTCTTCCTCATACACCATGTGTGTGCTTCAACATGGTGTTTAACAATTCTTGAATGTTATTTTAATTATTTTCTT
The DNA here is from genome assembly GCA_034641835.2 of Pinus albicaulis. NCBI lineage: Eukaryota > Viridiplantae > Streptophyta > Pinopsida > Pinales > Pinaceae > Pinus > Pinus albicaulis. The sequence goes on along the minus strand of CM076575.1, from coordinate 539,408,951 downwards.
ATTAAAGTTAGAGTATAAAAGTGATGGTGTGCCCTGTTTTCTAGCTTCTTTCTCCAAAGGCAGATTCTGAAAGTTTCCCTAAGTGTATGCTAAAAGCAGACTAGATTTAAAAGTATCTTATCTTATCTTAAGTTGCACTATGTTTCTCTTATGTTTTTTCATCCCTTCTGAAGGTAATTATGTGGATTACTGGATTGTTTGTCTATTTATTTTACTTTAATATGAACTTTCCCAAAGAGGTCTATGGTGAGCCCTGCCTTTTGGCCAGTTTTGAACAGTTACTTCAAAGGCTTTTTTTGTTTGGACAGACTATAAATCCTTGTTGAAATTATTATCTGTTTCCATCCCTCCAACACTTTTATTGTTCCATTCCATCATTTTATCTCAAAATATCTTGTGATATAGATGACTTGCCCCTTGGACCACTCTTGAAATTGTTGCTTAATTAAACCCTTTTATGACTCCATAGCCTAATGGACTAAAAACCAGCGTTATATCTATCTTTTTAGCCAAAGCTTGTTCTGATTGCTTGCAACTTCACACCTTTGAAAATATTTCCATTTCAAGATTTTCCACTCAAATAATAATCATGCTCAACCATCCAAAACAAAAAAAGCCCTCGGTCTTCATAACTAGCCTAATATCATACCCAAAAAACCTTAAAGATAAATCAAATATCTGCACTTATTGGAGAGATCCCTCTCCGGATTCAGGAGGGCTAGATCCTAGAATCCCAAAGTGGTTTAAGTGTTCTCTCTGCAGTTTGACTTTTCCAATCTTGAAAATTACAGGGAGCTAACACAAACCACCAATCATTGGCTTCACCTAAAATATGAAGTGTTGCAATTTGGACAGCCTCTTCTTCAGCTATAGGATGTATCCTGAAAAATGCATCTAACTCTTTCCTCCAAGCCTTAACAGTGCTTGAGGAAGATCCATCAAATGTAGGCAAATAGAATCTATTTTGCCTCTTCCTTCTATTGATGCTAAAGGTTCCTCTTTCTTCTTTGATTTGGAAGAATTCTTGGAGAGTTAGACTCTCTTTGAATGCTCTATACTGTGCTCTGTACTCTTCAAGATACAAACTGAGAGTCTCATGAGTCTCAGGTTTTCTTCTTTCTTCATTTCTATACCCTTCACCTTCTCCAAAGAAAGTGGGCATAGTAGATCTATGAGGAGATCTATAATTCTATGGTTTTCTTCTTTACTGATACGAAGTGCTTAGATCTTCCTCATCAAATATTCTTCCTAGATCTTCTTTTTTCCTTTCCTTCTCCATTTGATTAAACTCCTTGGAGAGATCTTACATGGATCTAAAGAGAGGAGTGGAAAGACTGTAATCCTCCTTCATGATAGATCTCATCTATCTGCTTCTTCTTTTGATGCAAAAGATGAGGTGTCCACAAGCTGAGCCAAAGATCATGCTCTGATACCACTGTAATATCCCAAAGGGGAGAATGCAGTAATACTAAAACACAATATAAGAATTGCAACAAAGTAAATAATAAATCTATATACACATCAGAAGGCACAGAAATAGCTCAACCATTTTTTTATGTTGGAGGTGAAAAATCAAGTACAACAGTGCTCAAAATATGAGACACTCAAGCCACAAGGGTGGCCTAGAATGACCCTACAATGATTTCCCAAGAGGGATTGCGTAACTGCTGAACTGATGGAAGGTAAACTATGTTATCCCTGCTGCAACTGTTGGGACTACAACTGCTTGAAAGATATAAAGTCAAATCTAGGAGGAATGGGAGCTCCGATGATGCTGAATTTGTAGATCTCAGCTCAATGATGGATTCCCAAGATAATCCAAAAAGGGTTTCTCAGATCTATAAGTCTAAGAAAACCACCCTCTTAGGGCTTCAAATATATGTTGTTGGGAACACAAATATGAAGCTAGATCTGATTATATGATGGTTGTAATGATACACAATCATATCTATGCAAGAAGGGCTAACCCTTTCACTAGATCCTTGGGCTAAAAGATAAAGATCTAGCTCCTCCAATCTCCTCCACTGAAAATAACTGTTGGATGAACAACAACCTCAGAAAAATGCGTTGTCAAAGAGGGAGGCTCAATAGCCTACTGTTGGATATGTCAAATCAGCTCTTGAATGATGGAAACAGAGTATCCAATGTGAGGAGATAATCCCTCACAGGATTTCCAGCTGAAATACAGGAAACTTCCTTCCCCCAATAGATCTACAGGACTGAACTGCGCAATCCTTGAAGGGACTGATGCTGCATGGAGGTAAAACCCAATGGATTGAATTCTAGATGTAGATCTGCTGCTCCTGAAAGGTTGGATCTAAAGAACAAAGTGGTAGGATGAATCCTCCACTGGTTTCCTAGCTGAATGCTAGAAAAAACCTTTTGAAGATGCCACCAATGCTTAATAAGGAATGAAGAACAATCGTCTTTGGAGAGCTACTAAAAGAAAGAAGTGGGATTCCTGCTCGGGAACACCCTATGCTAAACAACACTGCAAACACTGCAAACTCTGCTAAACAGCCCAAGTCTGCATAGAAATGTCCTAAGACAAATCTAGATCTAAACAAATCAAGAAAGGAACAATCCAAAGCATGCCTTCCATTGTGCCTTCACCTTCATTATATGCATGAGCCTTCCATAGCCTAGGCCCACTCCAAATCTGTGTTGTACATGTGCACATAGTCTCCATGTTTGACTGTGTTGTGGCCTCATGTCCTCCATCAAGTTCACATGGGGTGATCACCCTCTCCATCATATGTGCATTAAATGCACCACTTCCTCCACTATCTTATCATAAGTGTTTCATGATATTATTTGAATGCACTATGATCTCAGTTGACCTTATCAAATATCCTCATGATTTTATATTTATCACCCATGATCCTATTTACTATTTCATCCTCCATAATCTATCTGAAAAATGAGACATTATCTCCATTAATGGAGTTGCTCCAGCACTCCATGATTTTAGATATAGATCTAGAATATCCACATACAGACATTAAAAGTGGATTTTATACATCTTTGATGTTTGTGGGTCCCTCCACCCTTTTATTTACTTAATTTATTAAGAAAATCAAGAACTCAAAGATTCCAAAAATGATGTGAAAAATTGGGAATATTACACAAAAAAAAGAATATTCCAATTAGTTACATGCTAATTTAGGAATATTACAATCCTCCCCTCCCAAATGTTGCTTGTCCTCAAGTAACTGCAAGGATAGAACTGAAGATCCTCCTCTCCTATTTCTTTATCATCCTCATATGATAATCTACTCTAATGAACAAGATGCTTTCTCATCAATATTTCTCCAAGTTGCTCCTCCGAAGTGTATAAGCTAGCCTTTGGTGATAAATCCAAATGGCCCTCACCATGTAGTAGTGGGATATCCATGGAGGAAACTATATGTTGTCTAAGGGCCTTCTTGAGGCATGGAATCTAAAATATATTAGGAACCATCATTCCCATGTGAATCTCCCATCCCCAAGCTATCATCCACAGAAAATGAGTCACCCTCCAAAATGACAACGCATAGAAAAACTCCTCCACCTTAGGCTCCTGTAATGTAGGTGGGCTGCATAGCTTAACTTGATAGACCAAATTGTCTATCCCACACTATCTCTCTCTCCACTTATGATAAGTGTAGAGTGGTTGTTGATTTTGGGCTGCAATAATGTTGCCTACAAGAGGCAAGAATAAAATTGGATCCTCAAAGATCCTCTCTCTATTGTCATGAATCATGTGTGCCCAAACCATCCCATATATGATGAATAGGACATCATCACTATTGTTGTGGATTTGTCGTACGGGTGTATGAAATTTCACAAGCTTAGAGAGTGTGGTCTACTCTCTAAACTATTGGTAACAGGCAGAAAGTGGGGGGAGCTCAAAAGCATAAAAATTAATGGAAATAGTATGTTGAAGTATGCTCTGACTAAAATAAAACTAAAAACACCAATATATAGAAGCTATATAGAGAGTTGCAAACAATAATAATGCAAACGATGGTTTGATGGCCTCTTCATATTAAACATTCAAAATGAAGAAGAAATTTTACCCACTTGCCAATGGGCACCTAGGCAATGGCTCTAGGTCCCGATGCAATGATGTTTCCTTCAAGCTCTGCCTCTAATGTAGTCTCACTCTCTCTCTCTATTGTGGTGGACTAAGATGTTGGGTGGCCAACTATCGAGTCCTCTTTAGCTCCAGCTCCGAGTCACACACAATGTTGGTGTTGCTTAAGGCAACTTTGGCCAGCATAACCTTGTGATCACCATTTGTTCATCTCTTGGTGGCTTTATATAGGTAAGCTTCAAATCCTCCTTCCCTCCCTTGGTACATGATGGATGGTGACCCAAGGGAGAGGTGTGATTCCATTGTGTGCTCACATAATGTCTAAGGAGGTGATGGTGGCTGTCCTTAGGCGGCTTTCACATAAGAAGTAACTATCCTTTGCTTGTTGTGGTCCCGGAAAGTGACTTTTTCCATTTCTAGGAATGCGTGCTTATCGGGAAAAAGGCACACATAAGGGCTCTTCTCGAAGGAAAAAGTGTGCATTTGAGCATTTATGACTAGTTAAAATTTGATTCTCTCAAAACCTTAGAGATTCTAAATACATCTTGATTCCATAATGTATTCCTGTCCTGTAAATAATTGGGCTCGAAATTAATTGATGTTGTCTTCTGTTGTACGATTTTGTAGTGTTAACAGATGCCCCCTAATGTGTGAGGTCTAGGAAGAACTGTATAGCTGAAATACATTATAGTTTCTTTTCTGTATTGTACGCAGAGAGAGAGAGACAGAGAGAGAGAGAGAGAGGTCTACGTGTATTTTGGAATTGAAAACACCTTGCACCATTTTCGAGATAACCATGGCCTAAGCGACCCCATGCAAGCAGAAAAAATATACAACATATTTACAAAATTTCAATGAGGCAGGCATGTCCCATGCTCATGATGCTATGGCTAGTTAAACAAAATTGATAGATACATGTGCTGTCTGTGCCACTACTGTGGTAGTGATGCTGGTGGTTGTTGACGACGACTGCTGACGCCCTTAGGGGCATTTTTTCTTTGATGATAGGTGGAATGTGGTACCCATATGCGTAATCTTGGTATGGCATATCATTGTGCCATGTGTGCATATGTACTGGTTGGGACCTTCCCGTCTAAGAATTGTTGTCAGAGACACTTATGAAGGCACAGGTCTTCGAAGGATCTTAGTCAAAGTGCAATGGTTGTAAGGTACGATACCATCGTGACATGAAATATTTTTCTATAGTTGAATGTCAAGAGGATCGATGACATTTTTGGATAATGATGTCTCCCACAGTGCCACCCGAGGGTACCCCATTTCATGGGGAGGGGTCATCCAAGGTACTGCTTCCTTTTTGGAAAAGAGGTGTTGAGGTCAACAAAAAGGAAGCCTTAAACAAACCATGAGTTACCTACCTGAGGGGTCGGGAATTGAGATATGATGGGTTTAACATAGGCATGTTGGTGAGTGGTGACTGAAAAACGAATGATGGGGATTCAGTGGCCCGAGGTTGAAGTATACTTGAGCAACTTGGCGGCAATCATAGGTATTTCTGAAGGAAAAATCCCTGGAGTCGTAGGACTTCTAGGGCGGGTGTGAACCGACTATGATTTTCATAATGGTGCGTGCATGGGGGGTGAAATAATTTGACCAAGGGATATGGGAGACTATTTCCATGGGATAAAATGTGAAATATGAGGGCGAAGTAGTGAAGGGCATCATTTGCGGTCTTTGTACACTTACCAAAAGAATAAAATAATGGGGTTTGGTTTGTACAAAACACAGAGACGGGTACCCCAAAACATGAAAGAGGGTCGCTCACTGAAGGTGTGAGGACGATGTTTTGTTGGGGGTAGGGGTCCCATTGGTTCGTATCATGTGCGGGGTTGATGAAGCAAAATATGTCGCATATGGGATCATGTTGATGGAGGTGTTAGCCACCTATAATATTTTTTCTAGCAAAAGGTGGCTAAGACTTTTTGAGCCTTCAAAGAAAAAAATTTATTACTAAAAAGTGTTGGCTCTTGAATACTCCTGAAGGCCTCATGCCTCTATCCAAAATCTTCATTTCTATTCCCATTTTATACTCAGAAATTCTGTTGATTTCATGAGAAGAAACTGCTGCAAAATCATCATTTTCCCCTTTCTCCCACTCAAAACTAACCTTCATTTGCTCCCCTTTTTTTTTTCTCGCCGTAAAACTCCTTTATTTTCATGATTTATCTTCTTCCCTTCATGAAAATCACTTTTACGAGGTTAAAGACTCACTCTTTAACCATACCGAAACCCCCTAATCCATTGAAAACTTGGAAAAATTTCATGAAAAATACATGTTTTTGCATAAGGGCTTGAGCCCCCTTGGGCTAAAGTCCTAACCACTTCCCCCACATGCCCACACCCTGGAACCAAGTGCTAACCCTGTTCGGTGCTCATTGCATCGGAAATATCCAAGTGTGCAAGTCTTTGCCATGTTCCGAAAGTTCCTATGCGATTAAGCCTTTGCATCATATATAAACTCTGATGCGATTAGCCTTTATACAAATATCCTATGGGCCCGCCTCCGACGCTTAAAACTTTGTAATATTTTTTCCTCAGTGGTATTTTCCTTTGTAAAACCCAAAAACCCATTTATCCAAAGTTTTGTTCCAATAAGTTAGAATCACATGTTGAATATAAATGGGTAGATTAAAAAGACCGATCGCGCAATCGCATCAGGATATTTAAATTGGTAGATTAAAAAGATCGATTGTGTATTCGCATCGGGATATTTCAATGGGTAGATTAAAAAGACCGATCGCGCAATCACATCGAGATATTTCAATGGGTTGATTGAAAGACCTAGCCCGTGGCTCCGATTTTGATTGGCTCCTTTGAATATATATGCCCCGGGCCCATTACGTTCCATATAACTAAAGGCCCCACAGTCGGGCGCCTATCCACTTTGTATATATATCCCACCCCGATCCATAAAAAACCTTTGTTTTAGTTAAACTTTGGGTTTTATATATTATAAGGGTTTTTTCTGCCGGTTCGTTTCAAAAACTAATCCTCGTCGTTGATCATGAGCCGATCAAATGACCAGCTCTCAATCGCATCGCATTTCTCAATCACTACGTTATATTTCTTCCCCCGATCGACCATTCCCCTGATTCACTCTCCACCGTTGATCTAATCCTGAGATCGACGGTCTGCGCCACATAGCATCGCAACTTTTGATCGGTGTATTTTCTTGCCACCCCCGATTGCGATCCCCCGATTGTGATACTTTGATTAGATCTGGACTGTCTACGTGTCCAGATCAGACGGTCCAAAATCACCCTGTCTCGTTCATTCCCCCACTCTTCTTTGACCTCTTCCAAATTAAATTTCCATCATTGGATGCTTTCATCCAACGGCTACGCTCCTTCCCCACCTTCTGAAGCAGTTAAACCTAAAAAAGCAGGATTTTCTAATATTTTGTGTATATTTGCAGGGATAAATGGTTTTTCGTTATAACAATGGAAAATTCAGAGGCTGGGAAAGATGTTTCATGTGCCTTTGATTCATCAAAAGAAGCCATTTGCAGGGTTCAAGATCTATTTTTCGTCGATGCTCTATGAGCATTGATGCCATGAAATCCTGCACAGCCTGCACATTGACAAAACATTGTGATTTAAATCACATTTAAAAAGAGTATCAGTTTTTGAAGACAGAGCACAACAGAATGAAGATTGAAGACAGATTTGCGGGGATTACGGCTAAGATTGAGTATGAAAAGCCTAATCCCTCAAATTAGAAAACACAGTTAAAAGAAAATCATAAGTGTTTAACAGACAGAAAGGCCTCCACTGCCACATTTGAGGAAAATTGATTCCTCCCAACTACCACAGAGCCACCTGTTGCCTCAAAGCATTCAAACAGAGACTGAAATTATTGAAGAAAATTAGATATTCGCCTCCATTGTAGCTAGGGAGTTACTGCTGCAAGGAAATAACTGCAGAAATATTTGCAGAGTTACTCCAAACATTACGCAGAGCCTCGAAGTCAAACAAAAGCCCCCACCGAGTTTAAATCATAATTGTAAAATAGTTAATGCAGCAAATCCACCTGTAAAATTCTCCATCGAGCCCCTCAAAGGCTGAGAAGTCTCGAATGTGTATTAATTGTCCTAAAAATATCTTTTATCAGATCTCACCTCCTCATTCTTCTATAAATACTTCTGTAGAAGATGAGAAACTGTTGGTTGTAGAACTTTGAAATACATCTGAGCTTAAACTTCTGAATGTAAATAGTGTTCACTGGCCCTTGGAGCTCTGCTTGTGATAGATAAGTTAGGTTGAGATGAGTATATTATTGCTAAACTCAAGCATTGGACTTAAAGCTATAACTAGTTTAGAGCATCAATACAAGCTGATTTATGGGATCCTAGTCTATGTTGACGGTGATGTTTTTCTACTTGTAATTTGTTATTTTGTTTCTGTTTTCACTGTGTTTCATTTTCTCTTATAAAGAACAACAATTCATAGAGTTAGGACCTACTTTATATCGGTAACCTTCTCTGACTGAAAATCTTTATTTATATTTTTTCTTTCAAACTCTATTATTTGGGAATGATTTAATTCAGTTTAAGCATAGGAATGCTGGTGTTCCCTTGTCTTATTTCCTTAGCTGAATATTATTCTTGAATGTTATGTTTAGTATTAGTTAAGTAGAGATGAAATATGGAAGATATGGTGTGCCCTGGTCCTAGTATTATCCCCAAAGACTGTCTGAATGTTTCTCTTGGAATGTGTTAAAAGATGGCTAGTTTAGAAGTACTTACCAGATCTTAGGTCATTCTGTGTTATCTTTGTGTTGGTCTTGAAAGTAACCAAGTAAAGAAGAGCTAGGAAAGGATTTGTGGTGAGCCCAGCCCGCTAGTTTATACTCCAAAAGTTGCCTTCAAGTTTCCCCTTTGGTTTAAAATGTTTTCTATTGAAAGTTTATCAAAGGCTGGCTAGTTTAAAAGTACTTACCAAATCCTAGTTTGCTTTCATGTTCTTCTTAAGTGTTTCTCAAAGGCTGGCTAGTTTAAAAGTACTTACCAGATCCTGGGCTGCTCGTTGTTCTACATCTGTTTAAATTTCCTTCTTGTTGTATCATTTCATTCCATAAATCAATCTTCAAAGAGATCCTTAGACATAGATGACTTGCCCCATGGACCACTCTTGCCTCTTTTTGTTCCAATTAAACCCTATTATGACTCCATAGCCCAATGGACTAAACCTGCAATTATCTATCTTCCTGGCCAAACCTTGTTCTATTTGCTTGCAACTTCTCACCTTTGAAACTCTTTGCACTTAGGACTTTCCACCTCAAACAGTAATCATGCTCAACCATCCAAAAACCAAAAAAAACCCCTGGCCTTCATGACTAGCCTAATATTATTACCCCAAACTTCAAAGACAAATCCATATTTGCACTTATTGGAGAGATCCCTCTCCAAATTCAGGAGGGCTAGATCCTAGAATCCAAAAGTTGGTTGAAACGATGTTTCTCCCTGAGATCGGACTTTGCCAATCTTGCTGATTACAGGGAGCTAACATTTCTGGCGACTCCGCTAGGAAACTACGTTGAATTTGCACCTTAGGTTCCCTTAAAACTTCATAAAAACTTGAGAGTAAAAGTAGCCTTTTCAAGCACTACCAAAGATAGGTAATCATGGTAAAACTTGTTTGAATCAGTGACAAACTAGGTAAAACCTAGGATTCGCTTAAGACTTTATCTAACCTTGAAAGATCAGTTGGCTTAGCCATAAGAGTAAAATGTCTTTGTCTCATAACCGTACCTAAGTTTTGAAACAAAATTAGGTTATTCTTAAAAACCATACAACAGAAAAATAACTCAGAAAAATCTAAAAATATTTCAGATTGGTATCCAATAAACATGGTGGTGGACCATAAAACCTTTTACCTCCTTAGGGGCTAAAAAATTCCACTTGGCGACTCCACAATCCTAAATAGACCTTAAGACTCCACTGGGAATAACCATTATCATTATAATATCATTCAAACTCAGTCAGAGGACTGCAGGATTAAAATTTGTGTAAACAGATTGGTTGACCATTCAAAGATTGTCATACCTGGTTGAACTTTCCCTGTTTATGTGGGTCTGAAAAACATAGCATAGTGGCTCCTAGAAAGATTCACACTAGAGCCTATCCTGACCCTGATCCACCTGATTTAGTTGATAACCCAGAAAGTATCCTTAGGAAGTCTCCTAGGATTAAATTATCAACTGTTTTCAAATCACCCTTGAGAGCTAATTCAATCCCTGAAAATCTTTCAGCTCTACAAAAATCACAAATTGACTTAGTAAATCCCTTTAGAGCTAGGTCTCTTGGTGATTTAGATCAGTTAGTGTCTAAGTCTTCACTTTAATCTCCTGAAACAAGTGAACATCCTGGTAGAAGGGAAACAACACCTCCTGATTTACATTTCCTTCACAACCTAGGTGTCTCTCATCCAAGATCAACTCAGCAGTCTATTCCTGGTCCATCCACTTCTGCTCACCCTACATCCACTATTCAAACCACTACACCTCAGCCCACTTTTCCTGTTGTTACTCCACTCCTTGTGAATCCACCCCCATCACATATCATGGTAGCATGGTATGCTCCCCTAGTCCTTCCTGCACCTTTAGTCAATCTTCCACAGGACTATCATTCCAAAATTCCATTATATGATGCTATCAATGGTACAACTGCATCACAACATGTGGATAAGATGAATGATTACTTTGACAGAAATGAAATTGATGATGATTCTGTAAAGCTTAGGTTATTTTCTCAGAACTTTGGGGGAGAGGTAAGAAAATGGTTTAAAGGTTTAGCCCCCCATAGTATTAATGATATCCAAGCCTTCCATCAAACATTATTAAACAAATGGGAAGAAAATAAAACCCCTCTCCAAGTCCTTTCTGACTACAAGAACCTCCATAGAAACACTGGGGAAAGTGTGCAAGCTTATTGCACTAGATTCAATAGTGTGTATAATGCAATTTCCCCAGAACTAAAACCTCCACAGGGCTCAGCTTTAAACAAGTTTCCTGAAGGGTTTGACTCTGACATGACCTATCAGCTGAGAGAGAGATATTTTTCAACTCTTGAAGATATGCAAAAGGGTTCTCTTTCTGTGGAAGTCAACTTAATGGAGAAGAGAGAAAGAATGAAAAATGAAAAGAGAGTGTCTTTTAGAGAGGAGAACACACATTCTACTTCGAACTCAAATATGGAGAGAATGATGGAGGAGATGATGAAAGAGATGAGCATAATTAAGATAGCACAAGCAAGTCAAAACCAAACTGCTCCTCAAAATAGAAACCAGAACCAAAACCAGAATTTTAGAAGAAACCAACCTCCAAACAGACCTAGGGAAGATGATCAGCTGATCACTCCTCCCTTTCATCAAAACTATGTAAGTGGGGTTGAGGAAACAGATGAGATAATAGAGGAAGAAGATATCAACATGCTGGGGGTAGATAATGATGACTTTGAGATTCATTATGATAGAAGACAAGGCCTATACACACCTTATGATGACAAAAGAGATGATGATCAAAATTATTATCAAGACATGGAAAATGTCATCATAGATTCTCAAAGAGAATATTACCTTAGAAGCAAAACCAATCATAAAACCCCCAACAACAAAACCTCTGACAAATCTTCACAAAACAACACTACAACCAAGCCTAGAGTTGTCAAACAAAAGGATAAAACAGTGGCTGTAAATTCTAATAACGGAAAAGAGAAAGGCACTCAAAACAATGAAGAACAGAGTGCAAACATTAGTAGTAGTAACACTTCAGCTAGTACTCCTGTGAAAACAATTGTTTCAAGTGTAAATAAAACAAATCAGCAAGCTAATATTGCTGATAGAATGACAGCTAATAAGGCTGAAACAAGTTCTTCAAAGAACCAAATTCCCTTCAGTCTTGAGCAGGAAATTTAAAAAATCAAAATATCTGTTCCCTTGACTAAGTTAGCTTCCCAACATGTATATAGGACCCAAATTTTGAAGGCTTTAAACGTTGAAGAGAATGAGGACACTATCAATCTTAATGATGATCAACCAGAGCTTATTTTTGGTCCTAAGATTGAAGGAATGTATCAAGAGGGACCTGTTCCTCCTTTTTATGTGAGTTTAAACATTCATGACAAGATTTTACACAACGCTATGCATGACTCCGGGGCTTCTCATAATTTAATTCCTAAAGCTGTGATGGAGAGCTTTGGTCTAGAAATAACCAGACCTTATAAAGATCTGTACTCCTTTGACTCAAGCAGAGTAAAATGTTTAGGATTAATCAAAGACCTCTGTGTTAACTTAGCCCAGATTCCAGCCAAATTCTTAGTCATGGATATTGTGGTGGCTAATGTTCCCCCCAAATATGGAATGTTGTTATCAAGATCATGGGGGGCTAAGTTACAAGGGACTATGAAAATGGACATGACCTACATGACTATCCCTGTTTTCAATCAGAATAGAAGACTCTACAGGGAGTCTCATATGCAATACACAGTGACAAGTCAAGAGAGACCACAAAACTCCCCTTTATACTCTATAAACATAGGCCTTGATTCATTTATCCTCTTTAATGAAGAAACATTAGATGAACAAGTAACTTTAACAGAGTTAATGGCCGATAGAGAGGAAGGGGTAAATACCACAAAACCATCAAAATAGTTTTCTGAACCTTTAAACAACAACAAACCAAATATGGGTCTTGAAATACAAGTCATGTGCCCTTTGCTTTTAAAACTGGACACTAAAGAAAATGTGCCTCCACTTAACGAAAAACCTGAAGAGTCAAAACAAACACAACTAAGTGCTGACATTCCACAACAATTAGAAAGCACAGTAGTTGAAGAGGACGGTAACCACGATGAAACTAAGAATAGTCCTTCGTGGAGTATGTATTTTTATGGATCCTGCACTAGAACTAACGCTGGTGCAGGTGTCTAGATTTCCAACACTGAAAATAACCACACAAAATGTATTTCCTGTACATTAAATTTTCAGTGTTCCAATAACATAGCGGAGTATGAATCCCTTATCTTAGGCTTACATCTATTGAAAAGGTTAGGAGCCAAAAGAATTAACATGTATGGCGATTCAGAGTTAGTCATTAGGAAATTCAACGAAGAGTATAACGCAAATCATCCCAGACTTAGGGCCTACTGAAATGATGTCATGGACCTTTTAAAAACATTCTAGGAGTCCAAATTGATTTTTTTCCCAAGAAAAGGAAATATTGCGGCCCACAATTTAGCCTTTGCAGCTAGAACATGCTTAACGCCATATGGAACCAAAGACTGCATAACTTAGATAGAATTTAGACCAGTTGTGCCTGATAATGAGAAGTATTGGCAGGTGTTTGACAATGACAAACAAATAGAAGACTTCATGCAATTCAGAAATGAATTTGAACTAAACAGTTTAGACTCAGACTATGAAACAGACTGCAAGGAAGAAAATTTTCTTGATGAAGAAGAACCATCTCCTGAACTGGCTAATATAAAACTGTTATGAAGCAAACTTAAAAAAAAGAAAGGAAAGGACTACAGAGTTAGAAACAGAGGAGTTAGAGACTCTGCACTCTAAAGATGAAAGTTTGCCTAAGGGTCTGGCCCCTTTAGAAGATTTGTTCGATTTTAACGATGTGGCAAATAAACCAAAACTGGAACCTGTAGAGACTGAAGTGGAAGAGTGTAATATTGGCAGTGAAATTAAGCTGAAAATGATTAAACTGTCCAAGTCTTTACCAGCTCACATTAAACTCAAATACATTGAGCTGTTTAAAGATTTTTCTGATGTTTTCGCATGGAGTTATGAAGATCTTAAGTCCTATGACACTGAAATAATACAGCACAAAATTCCCCTCAAAGAAAACCAAAAGCTATTTAAATAGAAACTACGCAGAATAAACCCTGTTCAGTTACCATTGGTTCAGAAGGAGATCATGAAAATGTATGATGCTGGTATTATTGTCCCTATTAGATATTTTGAGTGGGTGTCTAATCTGGTGTCTGTTAGGAAGAAAACTGGAGAGATCGGGCTTTTTATAGACTTTAGAGACTTAAACAAAGCTTCATTAAAATACAACTACCCTTTACCCAAGATGGATCATATTTTAAAAAGGGTGGTAGGGTCTAGAAGAATTTCTTTGCTTGATGGCTATTCAGGGTACAATCAGATTTTAGTTCACCCTGCTGATCAATTAAAGACAACCTTTACTACACCATGGGGCACCTTCATGTATGTGAAAATGCCCTTGGGTCTAATGAATGCTGGAGAAACATTTAAAAGAGCCATGGACATAGAATTCTCGAAGGAAATGGGCTTCTTCATCATTATCTATCTTGATGATGTTACTGTGTTTTCAAAAACAGATGAAGAGCACTTAGAACATTTAAGAAAGGATTTCGAGAAGTGAAAAAGGTTTGGAATATCCTTAAACCCTAAGAAGACACTATTTGGTCTCCAAGAAGGTAAACTTCTTGGGCACATCATTTCTGAAGAGGGTATAAAGATAGATCCAAACAGGATTGAGGCCATATTACAAATATCTCATCCTCGAAACATCAAAGAGTTGCAGTCTTTCATTGGAAAGATTAAATTTTTGAGAAGGTTCATCCCCAACTTGGCTGAGCTCCTTAGGAATATCAAAAACATGTTAAAGAAGGAGCAAGGGGTAAAATGGACCTTGGAAGCAAAGAAGTCCTTTGAACTGGTGAAACAAGCATTAACCAAAACACCGGTTCTTATAAGTCCTGATTTTTCAAAAGATTTTTATATTTTTTCATTTGCATCAGAACATACTATAGCTGTTTTCCTTTTGCAGAAAAATCCACAAGGACAAGAGAAACCTATTGCATTCTTTAGTAAGGCATTGAGGGATGCCCCTTTGAAGTATAAAATTATGGAGAAGCAAGCTTTTGCTTTGGTTAAAGCTTTGAAAGACTTCAGGGTCTACATCCTTCACTCACACATCATTTCCTTCATCCCAAAATTAGTTGTTAAAGACATTCTAACACAGGGCCCAGATGGTAAGAGAGGTAAGTGGATTGCTATTATCCTTGAATATGATTTAGAGATAAAACCCACTAAACTCATCAAAGGCCAAGGCCTAGCTAGATTAATGGATGAATCAAATTTTGAAGTTTTTGATATTAATATGATTGATGCTTTGGATGAACAAGAATAATTCTCAACTCCTATAGTTGAAGATCATTTTATGAATTCTCCTTGGTATGCTGATATTATTTATGTTTTGCTTAATTTAAATACACCTCCTGGTTTGACAAAAACAAAGGCAAGATTCTTAAAGTTAAAAGTTGTAAACTATTGCATTATAGATAGATGTCTTTATTGGAAAAATGCAAGTGGTCTATTTCTTAAATTTTTTCCTCAGTTGGATGCAGAGAATATTAAGCACAAATTCCATGAAGGAGAGTGTGAAGGCCATTTATACTGGAAGACAACAGCCAAAAAAAAATTGAGGGCTGGTTTATACTGGCCTAGTCTTTTTTATGATGTGCATAAAATGATCATTGCCTGTCACAAATGTCAAATTTTTGAAGGCAAAAGAAAACTGCTACCCCTACCTCTACATCCAATCACTATTGAAGCTCCTTTTCAACAGTGGGGACTTGAATTCATAGGAAAAATCTATCCCCCATCTTCTGCCCAACATAGATGGATTCTCACCGCCACAGACTATTTCACTAAGTGGATAGAAGTCGTACCTTGTAGGCAGGCCAATGATTCAGTTATTATAAAATTCATGGAGACTAACATTCTCTCCAAATTTGGTTGTCCTACCAAGATTATCACGGATAATGCAACAACATTTGGATCAAAGAAGATGGTTGAGTTCTGTCATAGATATCAGATAACATTGGGGCATTCCACGGCCTATTACCCTCAAGGTAGTGGACTAGCAGAATCCTCAAAAAAAAATTTAGTGAACATAATCAACAAGCTGTTGGAGGACAACAAAAAGTCCTAGCACACAAAGCTAGTTCATGCACTGTGGGCTGATAGATTGACTTTGAAGAAATATATTGGTATGTCACCTTTTCAGCTGGTGTATGGCACCGATGCAATTTTTCCAAAAAGTCTTGGTGTACCAGTAATGAAGTTGATTCAAGAGTTACAAAACGAAGATAATGACATACTCAGAAGAATAAATCAGACAATTCATCTTCAGCAAACTAGAGAGGAAGTTTATAACAAGGCATTGCAGAAATAGGACGACATTAAAAAGCTTTTTGACAGAAGAACAAAGGGCAGCCAAGATTGGGGAATTTTTTTTAAAATGGGACTCAAGGAGGGAAGAAAAGGGAAAACATGGAAAATTTGACAACTTATGGCTTGGTCCTTATTCTATTCATTCAGCTGCTGGTAACAATGCATTTTTCTTGAAGGAGTTGAATGGAGCAAAATTTTTTGGGGGTCCTGTCAATGGTAGGATGATTAAGCATTAATTCTCCTGATCAATGCTATGTTTTGAAGCCTTTTTATCTTTTTTCATTATAAATATCTCATCCACCATTGCATTAAAAGTTAGAAAAATCAAAAATACAAAAAACAAAGAAAGAAATAAAAGAGGGCAAAATTGTGAAAACAAGAAAGGTATAGCGCCATACCAAAAAAGAGAAACAAATTCTGAAAGTGTGCAAGCTTAAATGCCACTTCTGAATAACACACTTCTAGTTAGTCAAATAGCCTAAACTTGACTAATTAGCTTTAAATTTTCTGCTGATAGGATAGTGAATTCAATTTTCCAAATTGTTTAATATTGGCTTATCAGTAGATAGCTTAGGATAGAAATTAAAGGTTCAAACATGTTCAAAATCTGAACCTAAGTTTCCAAAAAAAGATGACTCAAATCTGTTTTATTTTTTCTGAGTCAAAAAGAAGAAAATATGGTTCTAATTAGCTCAAAATCTGAACCAGAGAAAAAGGAGAAATAGCTCAAAAAAGAGCCAAAATAGAGCTGTAAAGAGAGAAGGCCATGATGAGAAATTTTCAGATCTTAAGCCTTCCATTTTGATTTATTTTTTCTGTAAAATAAATGTCTGTGTGCAACATGTGTTTGTGCCATAGACCAGCTTCAAGTTAGACTGTTTAATCCTGACTTGAATGCTTTTTAATTTTCTGTTGTAGAAATTAGAGAATAAAATCTGTTAGATTGTTTAATCCTAACAGATTGATAGAATAGGTAGAGAATCATATTGGCTCAGCTGTTTAATCTAAGTCCATGGAGAAATAAGGAGTAGAAATAGATTAGATTTCCTACTTTCAAAAGAATAAAATGTTGTGAAAAGAGTTTTCCAATCCAAGTGCACT
Organism: Pinus albicaulis; assembly: GCA_034641835.2. NCBI lineage: Eukaryota > Viridiplantae > Streptophyta > Pinopsida > Pinales > Pinaceae > Pinus > Pinus albicaulis. The sequence goes on along the minus strand of CM076575.1, from coordinate 539,391,542 downwards.
CTAATGAAGAAAAAATGCTAGATCAGTAGGATTGGGTAGGTAGAAAGTTTGTATTGATCAAGGTCCATTGTTTTCATAGCTGCTAATATGTTTTTAGAGAAGATCATCCCAGCAAAGGAAGGGCAGCCCAATGGATCAGGCACAGGTCAGCCTCCCAGAGAATGCAAGTCTGAAGTTCTTGATGCCTTCAAGAAGGCATCATCCCCAAGTGGAGCCACTATTAGCCACCTATAATATTTGTTATAGCAAAAGGTGGCTAAGACTTTTTGAGCCTTCAAAGAACAAATTTTATTACTAAAAATTGTTGGCTATTGAAGACTCCTGAAGGCCTCATGCCTCTATCCAAAATCTTCATTTCGGTTCCCATTTTAAACTCAAAAATTCTACTGATTTCATGAGAAGAAACCGCTGCAAAATCATCATTTTCCCCTTTCTCCCACTCAAAACAAACCTTCATTTTCTCCCCTTTTTTTTCTCTCCGTAAAACTCCTTTGTTTTCATGATTTCTCCTCTTCCCTTCATGAAAATCACTTTTACAAGGTTGAAGACTCATTCTTTAACCATACCGAAACCCCCTAATCCATTGAAAACCTGGAAATTTTTCATGAAAAATACATGTTTTTGCATAAGGGCTTGAGCCCCCTTGGGCTAAAGTCCTAACCACTTCCCCCACATGCCCACACCCTGGAACCAAGCACTAACCCTGTTCGGTGCTCATCACATCGGAAAGATCCAAGTGCACAAGTCTTTGCCATGTTCCGAAAGTTCTAATGCGATTAAGCCTTTGCATCATATATAAACTCCGATGTGATTAGCCTTTATACAAATATCCCATGGGCCTGCCTCCGGTGCTTAAAAATTTGTAATATTTTTTCCGCGGTGGTCTTTTCCTTTGTAAAACCCAAAAACCCATTTATCGAAAGTTTTGTTCCAATAAGTTAGAATCACATGTTGAATATAAATGGGTAGATTAAAAAGACCGATCGCGCAATCGCATCGGGATATTTAAATGGGTAGATTAAAAAGACCGATCGTGCAATCGCATCAGGATATTTCAATGGGTAGATTAAAAAGACCAATCACGCAATCGCATCGGGATATTTCAATGGGTTGATTGAAAGACCTAGCCCGATGCTCCGATTGCGATTGGCTCCTTTGAATATATATGCCCCAGGCCCATTACGTGCCATATAACTAAAGGCCCCGCAGTCGGGTGCCTATCCACTTTGTATATATATCCCGCCCCGATCCATAAAAAACCTTTGTTTTAGTTAAAATTTGGGTTTTATATATTATAAGGGTTTTTTTCGCTGGTTCCTTTCAAAAACTAATCCCCGCCGTTGATCATGAGCCGATCAAACGACCAGCGCTCAATCACATCGCTCTTCTCAATCGCATTGCATTTCTCAATCGCTGCGTTATATTTCCTCCCCCGATCAGCCATTCCCCTGGTTCATTCTCCACCATTGATCTAATTCTAAGATCGACGGTCTACTCCACATAGCATCGCAACTTTCGATCGGTGTATTTTCTTGCCACCCCCGATTGCGATCCCCCGATTGCGATCCTCCGATTAGATCTGGACCGTCTACATGTCCAGAACGGACGATCCAAAATCACCCAGTCTCGTTCATTCCCCCGATCTTATTTGACCTCTTCCAAAACAAATCTCCATCGTTGGATGCTTTCATCCAATAGCTACGCTCCTTCCTCGCCTTATGAAGCAGTTAAACCTGAAAACACAGGATTTTCTAATATTTTGTGTATATTTGCAGGGCTAAATGGTTTTTCGTTATAACAAAGGAAAATTCAGAGGCCAGGAAAGACATTTCCTGTGCCTTTGATTCATCAAAAGAAGTCGTTTGCAGGGTTCAAGATCTATGTTTCGTCGATTCTCTATGAGCATTGATGCTGTGAAATCCTGCGCGGCCTGCACATCGACAAGACACTGTGATTTAAATCACATTTAAAAAGAGTATTAGTTTTTGAAGACAGAGCACAACAGAATGAAGATTGAAGACAGATTTGCGAGGATTATAGCTAAGATTGAGTATCAAAATCCTAATCCCCCAAATTAGAAAACACAGTTAAAAGAAAATCATAAGTGTTTAACAGACAGAAAGGCCTCCACTGCCACATCTGAGGAAAATTGATTCCTCCCAGCTACCACAGAGCCACCTGTTGCCTCAAAGCATTCAAAAAGAGGCTGAAATTATTGAAGAAAATCAGATATTCGCCTCTAGTGCGGCCAGGGAGTTACTGATGCAAGGAAATAAATGCAGAAATATCTGCAGAGTTACTCCAAACATTACGCAGAGCCTCGAAGTCAAACAAAATCCCCCACCGAGTTTAAATCATAATTGTAAAACAGTTAATGCAGCAAATCCACCTGTAAACTTCTCCATCGAGCCCCTCAAAGGCCGAGAAGTATCGAATATGTATTAATTTTCCTAAAAATATCTTTTATCAGATCTCACCTCCTCATTCTTCTATAAATACTTCTGTAGAAGATGAGAAACTGTTGGTTGCAGAACTTTGAAATACATCTGAGCTTAAACTTTTGACTGTAAATAGTGTTCACTGGCCCTTGGAGCTCTTATTGTGATAGATAAGTTAGGCTGAGATGAGTATATGATTTCTAAACTCAAGCATTGGACTTAAAGCTGTAACTAGTTTGGAGCATCAATAAAAGCTAATTTATGGGATCCTGTTCTATGTTGACGGTGATGTTTTCCTACTTGTAACTTGTTATTTTGTTTCTGTTTTCACTGTGTTTCATTTTCTCTTATAAAGAACAACAATGCATAGAGTTAGGAACTATTGTATATCAGTAACCTTCTCTGACTGAAAATCTGTATTTATATGTTTTCTTCCAAACTGTGTTATTTGGGAATGATTTAATTCAGTTTAAGCATAGGAATGCTGGTGTTCCCTCGTCTTATTGTCTTAGCTAAATATTATTCTTGAATGTTATGTTTAGTATTAGTTAAGTAGATATGAACTATGGAAGATATGGTGTGCCCTGGTCCTAGTATTATCCCCAAAGACTGTCTGAATGTTTCTCTTGGAATGTGTTAAAAGCTGGCTAGTTTAGAAGTACTTACCAGATCTTAGGCCATTCTATGTTATCTTTGTGTTGGTCTTGAAAGTAACCAAGTAAAGCAGAGCTAGGAGAGGATTTGTGGTGAGCTCCGCCCGCTAGTTTCTACTCCAAAAGTTGCCTTCAAGTTTCCCCTTTGTTTTAAAATGTTTTCTATTGAAAGTGTATCAAAGGCTGGCTAGTTTAAAATTACTTACCAGATCCTATTTTGCTTTCATGTTCTTCTTAAGTGTTTTTCAAAGGCTGGCTAGTTTAAAAGTACTTACCAGATCCTGGGCTGCTCTTTGTTCTGCATCTGTTTAAATTTCCTTCTTGTTGTATCATTTCATTCCATAAATCAATCTTCAAAGAGATCCTTAGACATAGATGACTTTCCCCATGGACCACTCTTGCCTCTTGCTGTTCCAATTAAACCCTATTATGACTCCATAGCCCAATGGACTAAAACCTGCAATTATCTATCTTCCTGGCCAAAGCTTATTCTATTTGCTTGCAACTTCTCACCTTTGAAACTCTTTGCACTTAAGACTTTCCACCTCAAACAGTAATCATGCTCAACCATCCAAAAACAAAAACAAACCCCTGGCCTTCATAACTAGTTTAATATTATTACCCCAAACTTCAAAGACAAATCCATCTTTGCACTTATTATAGAGATCGCTCTGCGGATTCAGGAGGGCTAGATCCTAGAATCCCAAAGTTGGTTGAAACAATTTTTCTCCCTAAGATCGGACTTTGCCAATATTGCTGATTACAGGGAGCTAACAGGAGGTATGGCGGGCCAAATGCGGTGCGCAAAGGTGTGCTCTCAATCTGCTTGTACAACCTGATCATCCGGCAAGGGGGTTGATTTTGAATGGTGAACTTGACCTTATGCATGATATGTGGATGGGCATGAGGTGCTTCCCGGACTAAAATGGCATGGCCATGGCATCACTTGTGGGGTGATGTCTGGTCTACTTTGGATGACGATCGCCATGGAGGGGAGGCTCTACTGATCATCGTGGCCATTTATCATATGCAGGGTGAGGTGATGATAAATGTGGTCGGGTATGAGGACCCTATGGTTTATTTCTAATGGAGAAATGATGTCAGGATATGCAAAGTTCTATAGGACTCTATCATGCTGGGGGTAGAATGATACATGCTCCAGAACTTTCAATGGATGGTGCTGTGAATGGTTTGCGGGTTATTCCTGCAAAAAAAAACTACCTCAAGTGAAAGCATCTTCTTTTCATCCAAATTTATTGAAAAAAATGAATTTTGGAAAGGAAGATGGGAGGGTGCATACCTGCCGGTGCTTGAAAAAATATTTTTCTGGAAAGCAAATGCGGGGCATCGATTTCGTTCGGCATGGTATACTGACGATGGTTCAACATACAGTTTGTAGAACAGACCTTCTGATTTCCTATTATGGACCTCCGAAATTCTGGAAAAGGGCGAAAAATATGGAACTATGTCCCTAATCCTATTCATTTGTATTTGCTGATTTTTGGGAGATCACAGGTGATTGCAGAGCCTTTCTTGTCATTGCGGTCAGCCTATGTACCGGGGATTAGCAATATTATGCCGAGGAAACTTTCATCATGTCCTGCATTTCAATTTTTTCAATTTGGTGATGTTGGGGGCCGTAAAAATTGGATTTGTATGGCCTCAAAGGGGCTTTTTGTTCTAGATTGTGTGGGCGATATAGGAAAAGAAGCGCCCCCCTTACGCTTATTTTCAAGGAACAACCACGTGAAGGTGCGTTTTTCCCTCCTTTTTGCGCGCAAGGGCACGCTTGTGAACGAAACAGGTGCACAAGGGCGCACTTGTATGAGAGACAGGCACGCAAGGGCAGGGTTTTGGTAAAAACTTGGGTTTTTGTTGTCCCTTTTGATGTTTTTCCTGTATACTGATGGGTGATTATTTCTTGGTAGGATGGTGTGGAGAGAGAGAGATTGGCCCAAGATCTGGACCGCTCTGGCTGTTGATGCTACAGTGCGCTATCAGTTGGTCGCATGGGGCCTTCTGAAATTTGCTGAGAACGATTTCCTTCGGTCACAGGACCGATTGTTACGTTATATCATACAACATTGGCGCAAGAGGCGCAATATGTTTGTCCTGAGGGGGACGAACTTGATTATCTGTCCAAAGACAGATATATACTCTATGACCAGATTACTGCCTCAAGGCGAGGCGCTGAGGTATCCACTCCCTGCTGGACAAGTGAACATGGAAAGGTTCCAGAGGAGGCATTGCGGTGGTGCGCCTCTTACTAAGGGATGCATCAATATTGCATCAGTAAGGGATGTGGCTGAGAGGTGTGCTCTGGCCAATATTGTGTGACTAGCAGGGTCATTTGCTCCACATCGGGCACCAGGCCCACAAGTGAGAGTTTTACGTTATTTGAGGAACGGGAATTTTTTCGATTTCGCTTGTTTATGTTTTGATGGTATGGTGTCACAACTGAACAGGGTCCAACATGGATCCAAATAATTTGCGTACGCTAGCATCTTGTGCAGCATTATGTACAAGAGGGTCGTGCTGATGAGGCTTGTTGTGGCAGTGCCTACTGGAGGGCCGAGGGAGCCATGCATGAGGAGGTGGGCTCCGGTGATGCCACGCATCGGTGGTGGCATGGTGGGTCATTATTAGAATGACATGAAGGAGGCCTCATTCGATGCCAACCCGTAGATGTTTTTTCCATACCCGTACGTGGGGATGGATTTTCAGGGTGATCCCGATATCGGTCTCCCTTTTGGTTATGTTTGGGGTCCTGTAGGTATGTGCTATATTTCTGCATTTGTTTGATTTTTTATGTACTTTGAGTGTTTTTTATTGAAATTGACATTATTCTGGTTACTTGTGCAGATGTTGGTGAGGTGGGATGCCCAGTGGCCCGACTGGTGGGTCATGATCTTCTGCCATGATTGCAGGGTGGTTGGGGAGGAGGGGCTGCAGGTGGACTGGGTGGTGTCGGTGGACCTAGCGGGGATGGTGCTGGCCCTTCTGGTGAGGGTAGTGGCTCAGCTGTAGCTGAGGTAGTGGCAGAGAGAGCTCGTGCGGATGCGGCTGAGGCGTGCATCAGAGTACTTACGGCTGAGGTGGCTGCTATAGAGAGCTTCCGGGGTCGAGTGGATTGTTTTACCGACAGGGTGCCTCCCCAAGGTTTTATGGATGATCTCGAGGAGGTTTGGTGATGGCCCGCAAGAGGGATTACCAGCCCACTCTTCGACGGGTAGTTGTCGCAGTGGTGTCAGTAGCTCCGATGTTGGCACCAAGAGCAGTGGTGGGCCTAGGTGCTCCTCTTGAGGGGGTACCCCCCTAGAGTAGCTTTGTACACAAGGAAAGCACTCATTATGAGGATGATTCCCTTATTTTTGATGACCCTTGTATCTTTGGGCTAGCCAATGATACTATTTTTGTACTCAGATACGCATATATATATATATATATATATATATATATATATATATATATATATATATATATATATATATATATATATATATATATGAGATATCTTTTTGCAACTCTACATGGTGTGCTATCTATTTCGTTTTATTGATTTTGTGTTATGCTGATGAATATCTATGTTTTTGGTTTTTCATGTATGGTGGTTTATTCATGATGTATTCCAGTCTAGAATATTGTTAGTTATGCAATCAGCTGCTTGGTTTTCATTCCTTGATACATGTGAGAATTTAATGTAATCAAATTTTCTGGTTAATCTTTTGGCACGCAAATATTTTCTAAAGAGGTTTGCGTCTCTCATTTCAAATGTTTGGTTTAACAGTGATACCACTAACTAGGAATCTAGGTATACATTCATATGGCGGATGCCCTGATGGAGGGCCTCGCACATAAGTCCGATAATGGCATCATATTCTACCTAATTGTTGGTTTTTGATCCGATGCGCACATCGTTTGAACACAGTGGTGATCGGTCAGGGTGGTAGATGACTCAGGCGGCTACAGCTAATTTTTGAGACCGTCGCGATGCTCAATCAGCAAATCCAAAATAGGGTTCAAGTTGGTGATCAATGGTGGCACTTTGAGCGCATTTAGGTTTTTGGGTCAAAAATATTTTGGTATTGGGATTTTTGTATACTCTAACTCTAGGTGATAAGGGCTACTGGGGCCCTTATGGTAGAACTTCTTGAGGTAAAGGTCGTTGACAAGGTTAGTGAGGTAGGTCCTGTCTAGTTCCGTCAAGATGTATGCCCCCTACTGAAGAAAATGTTTGTGATATAGGGCCCTTTCCACAAGGTTTCCAACTTTCCTGGCCCTAAGGCCTCTTTTGCGACATCATAGCAAAGGACTAAGTCTCCCTCGGTAAATGAGTGAGGGGTGATGTGGCGGTCGAATGATGCTTTTACCCTTTTCTGATGGGCCTCATTGTGTTGCAACGATTGTCACCTGCTTTTGTCAACTAGCTCTAGTTCTACTGGGTGTTGTTCTAGAGGCTGGGTGTCATCAAGGAGTTTGATGGTGGTATGCAAGTTTGGGATCTTGAGTTCTATGGGGATCACGTCTTCGATCCCATATACTAAGTGGAAGGGAGTCAAACCAGTGGATGTCTTAACCACCGTGTGGTATGCCCACAGGGCGGAGAAGAGCATGTGGTGCCAGTTGGTTTTGTGGTTATTCACCATGCACTGTAACATAGTTTTGAGTACTTTGTTAATGGATTCTACCTATCCATTGGACTGGGGGAAATATGGTGAAGTGAATTCATGGGTTAATCCAAGAATATGAGATAGCTCCTTGAAGACTTCGTTATCGAAATTCTTTCCGTGGTCGGAAACTAACTCTTTAGGGACGCCAAATCGGGTGATCACGTGGTTGAACAAAAATCGAGCAGCGGTTTCTAATTTGTTGTCGTATGTGGGCATGGCCTCGGCCCAATTGGTGAAACAGTCAACAACCATGATGATGTATTTATGGTTGCTTGATGAGGCTGGGTTACAAGTCATGAAGTTGATTCCCCACTTACAGAAGGGGCTGGCTATTATGACAGGATGCAGAGGGACGGGTGCTCCTCTTGCCTTGTGGGCAAAGCGCTGGCACTGCTCGCATCTTTTGACTACCATGATACAGTCGTGAAATAGGGACGGCAAAAAATATCCTACTCATAGGACTTTTTGGGTGGTAGCCATTCCGGATAGGTGGCCACCGCATTCACCTATGTGGCAGTCGTTCAGGGCTTGCTTTGCTTGATTGTGAGTGAGGCATCACCACAATATTATATCGATGCCTCTTCTATATAAGACATCTCCCATGAGGAGGTTGTTAGCCACCCATAAAAATTTGTCAGAAAAAAAGGGTGGCTAGATTTGTGACCAAGCCTTCAAGTGAACATTTCCTTTGAAAATATATCATCCTTGAAGCCTTGTCATTACCAATAAAATTTGTCATACCAAATGGTGGCTAAAACATTTTTGGAGCCTTCAAGGAACAATTTTTATTGCAAAAAATGTTATCTCTTGAAGACTCATGAAGACATCTTGCTATTTGTCTAAATCTTCACTGTTGTTTCCTTTTTCCCAACTCAGAAATTCTGTTGATTTCAAGAAAAATACTGCTGAAAACACCATTTTCCCTTCCCTCCACCACAAAAATAACCTTCATTTTTACCCCTTTGATTCCCCATGAAATTCCTTAATTTTTCATTTCTCTTCTTTTCCCCTTCATAAAATCCACATTGCAGAGTTTAAAACTCCTTTTTTAACTCTGCTGAAACCCCCAAATCCATCCAAAAATCCGCAAAAAATCATAAAAATACACTTTTTTGTATTACATGCTTAAGCCCCCTTGGGCTAAGTCCTAAACCACTTCCCCATTATATGCCCTGGTGCTAGAACTAGGCGCTAAGCCATTTAAGCGCTTATCGCATTGCAAAATTCAGAGCGCGCAAATTTGTTTTGCCATGTTAAAAGTTCCGATGTGATTAGCCCATTGTTTTATATAATCCGATCATATTATTATCCCATATAACCCTTGTGCCCACAATCGGGTGCTAAAACCTATTAATAAACCTTTCCCGATGCTCATTTTCCTTTGTAAATAAAAAAACCCACTTTTCCCTAAGTTTGGTCTAAACGCGCCCATATGAAGCTTTTTAATAAAAAATGGGTAGATTGAAAGACTTGAACCAAATTTTCCGATGAGATTGGGCCCCATTTGTATAAACCCCGCTTTACTCCATATAACTTCACCCAGGACCAAGAGTTAAAGTCCCAAACACCAATCGCATCGATAAAATTCCAAATGGTTAGATTGAAAACACCAGGGCTGACTTTCCGATGCAATTGGCCCTTATGTATATAAATCCCTGGGCCTATCGTATTCCATAAACCCACGGCCCCGCAGATGGGCACCTATCCTTTTCATATGTATATATCCCACCCTAATGCATAAAAACCTTTGTTTTATGTTAATTTTTGGATTTTTCATATGTTTCAAAGGGTTTCTGCCGGTTCACTTTTAAAACAATCTCCGTCGTTGATCTTGAGCCGATCAAACGGCCAGCGCATGATCACATCGCAAGATTTATTGGGCTCATTTTTGTGTTCCCTTCGATTGGCATTCCCTGATGGATTTTCCGCCATTGGATCTATCCACCATATCCCAGATCCAACAGTCCACATGCGCTTCGATCATTAGCCTTGCCTCCGCTTCAGAACCCTCTGATTCATTTCTCACCGTCGATCTGATCTGCAGATCGATGGTCAGCACTCAATCGCATCAGCGCTATGAAAATTCTTCCCCTTGCCGATTGAATGCCTCTGATTGCATCTGGACCATCCACGTGTCCAAATTGGATGGTCCAGGTCACATTTCCTGACTTTGGTCTAAAAATATGTAGCCTTGCTGATAATGTTTTTTGGCCAATCCTGGCTGTTGATCTCTGCAGATCAACGGTCCTACTTCAACTTTTCTTCGCCTGTATATTTTTTGTTTTAAACCCTAGATTTAATCTCCACCATTGATCACCTAATCAGACGACCCATAATGAATCCGCCCTCCCCGCTATCTTCCTACGCATCTAATCCATATCGCACTCATTTTCCTCCATCAGATTTGAGGCCCTAGATCTGACGGCCCACATTCCAAGTCACGTAACTTTTAGCACGAAGTTTATTTTCCCAAAGGGCACACGAAATAGGTGGTTTTCTGATGCCACGTGTCGGGTTGGGACGCATATCACGTTCCAAAAGGCAATACTGCCTACCAGCCTTTTTCTCACATGAAAACAGTTGTTTTGCAACCCAAAACCACTTCCCCTCTTTCCTTTATGTTGCATCGCGCGCCTCCTCAACCGTTGATCTCGTTGGGCTGATCTAATCTGACGGCCCACGTTTTTCCTGAAGCCCCAATTTCGTTTCCTTTGTATTTTACCCCCTCCAAAGGAAATTTTTCCTATTCCCTTGTTTTTCTTCCATTTCTTTGAAAAGTGACTCATTCGCTTTGTATGATCACAACTGATCCCCACCATTGATCTCTGCGCTATCAACGATTCTGACTTATTTCTTCCTCTACTCTTCCTTTAACCTTCGCAAATAGATCAACACTGTTGGATGATGCCATCTAATGGCCACGCTCCTCCCCACACCCTCTGAAGCAATTTTTACCCAATAAACACAGGATTTATTAATATTTTGTGTGTTTTGCAGGTTTCAAATGTTTTTTCCATAATAATAAAGGAAAATAAAGCCAAGGGTGAAAGAACTACAAGGGTTCAAACTCCACATCTCGTCAATACTTCATGGGCATTGATCCCATATGAGCCCTATGCAGCACTGCACATCAACAAGACACACAACAATGCATTAAATAATTAAAAGAGTATTAGTGTCGAAGAAAAAATACAGCAGAACATAAGATTGAAGACAATTTGGGGATTACGGCTAAGATTGATTATCAAAATCCTAATCATTCAAATTAAAAACACAATTAAATAAAATCATAAGTTTTTATCATACAGAAAGGCCTCCACCGCCACATCAGAGGCCAATTGATTCCTCTCAGCTACCACAAAGCTGCCTGTTGCCTCAAAGCTTTCAAACAGAGGCCGAAGTTATTAATTAGAGAAAATATATTTTCCTCAGTGTAGCCCAACAATTAATTCTGCTAAAGGAACTTAATGAAAAAATATCAGTAGAGTTATTACTACATGAAACGGAGCCTTAAAAGTCAACAAAAGCTCCCACCGAGCTTAAATCTTAAATGTAAATCAATTAATACAGTAAGAATATCTGTACTCTTCTCCATTAAGCCCCTTAAAAGCCGAGAATTCATTAGTATGTATTAATTTCCCTGGGAGATCTTTTATCAGATCCCACCTCCTCATTCTTCTATAAATACTTCTGTAGAAGATGAGAAAATGTTGGTTGCAGAACTTGAAATATACTTGAGCTTGAGACTTCTACTTGGAAATTATGTTCATGGGCTCTTGAAGCTCTGCTTGTGATAGATTAGTTAGGTGGAGAAGTGAAGGTGATTGCTAACATGAAACACTAGACTTAAAGTTGTAATTGGTTTGAAGCATCAATACAAGCTAATTTATGGGATCCTGGTCTATGTTGACGGTGATGTTACTTCTTATTGTAAATTTTTATTTTATTTTTGTTTCCACTTTGTTCATATTCTCTTATAAATAACAGCAAGCATAGAGTTAGTATTTACTGTATATCAGTACCCTTCTCTGATTGATAAGCTTTATCTAAATGTTTTCTTCCAATATGTGTTGTTTAGGAATGATTTAATTCAGTTTAAGCAGTAGGAATGTTAGCGTTCCCTCATCCTCCTGTCTTAGCTAATTGTTATTCTTGAAAGTTATTTTCATTTCATGTTAAGTAGATATGAACTAAGGAATATATGGGGAGCCCTGGTCCTAGTTTTATCCCAAAATACTTACTAAAAGTTTCCCTTGGAATATGCTGAAAGCTGGCTAGTTTCGAAGTACTTACCAGATCTTAGGCCATTCTTTGTTATCATTTGTGTTTTCCTTCGTGTTTTAAATGTTTTTCTATTGAAAGTATATCAAAGGCTGGCTAGTTTTGAAGTACTTACCAGATCCTGGATTGCTTTTATTTTATTCTTAATTGTATGTCAAAAGATGGCTAGTTTCAAAGTACTTACCAGATCTTGGACTGTTCTTTGTTCTTCATTTGTTTAACTCCCCTTCTCATTGTATCATTTCATTCCATAAATCAACTTTAAAGAGATCCCTAGACATATATGACTTTCCCCATAGACCACTCTTGAACCTGATTGTTTCAATTAAAACCCTATTATGACTCCATAGCCCAATGGACTAAAACCTGCAATTATCCATCTTTTCAGCCAAAGCTTGTTCTATTTGCTTGCAAATTCTCACCTCTAAAACTCTTTCCATTTAGAACTTTCCACTCAAGCCATAATCATGCTCAACCATCAAAAGCAAAAAAAACCCCTTGGCCTTCATAACTAGCTTAATATCGTCACCCAAAACCTTGAAGATAAATCCATCTTTACACTTATTGGAGAGATCCCTCTCCGGATTCAGGAGGGTTAGATCCTAGAATCCCAAAGTGGTTGAAATGGTGTTCTCCCTACTGTCGAACTTTGCCAATCTTGCTGATTACAGGGAGATAACATTTATAGTGACTCCACTGGGGAATGAACCCAGAATCTCTGGTTCCCTAAAAAAATTAATAAACCTTGTGAGTAAAAGCAGCCTTTTCAAGCACTACCAATCAGATGGTAATCATGATAAATCTTGTTTGAATCAGTGAAAAACTAGGTAAACCCTACCATTCTCATAAGACTTTATCTAACCTCTCAAAATCAGCTGGCTTAGCCATAAGAGCAGACTATCTTTGTCTCATAACTGTAGATAAGTTTTGAAACAGATTCAACACACTCTTAGAAACCACACAACTGAAAAATAAATCAGAAAATCCAAAAATATTTTCAGATTGGAATTCAATAAACATGGTGGTGGACCATAAAACCTTTTACCTCCAAAAGAGCTAAAAAATTCCACTTGGCGACTCCACAATCCTTACAGACCTTAAGACTCCACTGGGAAGAAACCTTATCATTGTAATATCATTCAAACTCAGTTAGAGGACTGTAGGGTTAAAATTAGTGTAAAACAGATTAGTTAACCTCTTAAATACTATCATATCTGGTTGAACTCTTCTTGTTTGCTAGGGTCTGAAAAACACAGCATAGTGGCTCCTAGAAAGATTCATACTAGAGCCCATCTTGACCCTAACCCACCTGAGATAGTTGATAACCCAAAAAGTACCCTTAGGAAGTCTCCTAAGATAAAATTTTCAACTGTTTTTAGATCACCCTTAAGAGCTAATTCAGTTCCTCAAAATATTTCAACTCTACAACAATCACAAGCTGACTTAGTAAATTCATTTAGAACTAGGTCATTATATGATATAATTCAGCTAGACTCTGAGTCTTCACTTTCATCCCCGGAAACAAGTGAACATCCTGGTAATAGAGAAGAAACACCACCTGATTTACACTTCCTTCACAATTTAGGTGTCTCTCATCCAAGTTCAGCTCAGCAATCTACTGTTGTTCCATCCACATCTGTTCACCAAACATCCACTGTCCAAACCACCCCACTTCAACTCACTTTACCTTTTGTTAATCCACCTCTTGTGAATCCACCTCCACCACATATCATGGCAGCATGGTATGCTCCCTTAGTCCTTCCTGTACCATTAGTCAATCTTCCACAGGACTATCAGTCCAAAATTCCATTATATGATGCTAGTAATGCTAATACTGCATCACAACATGTGGATAAGATGAATGAATACTTTGATAGAAATGAAATTGATGATGATTCTGTCAAGCTTAGATTATTTTCTCAGAGTCTGGGGGGAGAAGTAAGAAAATGGTTTAAAGGTTTAACCCCCCATAGTATCAATGATCTCCAAGCCTTCCATCAGACATTCTTAAACAAATGGGAAGTGAAGAAGAATCCTCTCCAAGTCCTTTCTGATTACAAGAACCTCCATAGAAACACCAGGGAAAGTGTCCAAGCTTACTACACTAGATTTAACAGTGTATATAATGCACTTTCCCCAGATCTAAAACCTCTACAAGGCTTGGCTCTAAACAAGTTTACTAAAGGGTTTGACCCCAAGATGGCCTATCAACTGAGAGAGAGAGATCCTACACCTCTTGGAGATATGAAAAAAGGAGCTCTTGTTGTGGAAGTTAATTTAATGGAGAAGAGAGAAATAATGAAAAATGAGAAGAGAGTGTCCTTCAGAGAGGAATCTACCCCTTCCACTTACAGCTCAAAGGTGGAAAAAATGATGGAGGAGATGATGAAGAAAATGAGCATCCTTGAGAGAGCACAAGCAAGTCAAAACCAAACTGCTCCTCAAAATAGAAACCAGAACCAAAATCAGAATTTTAGAAGGAACCAACCTCCAAACAGAACTAGGGAAGATGATCAATAGATCACTCCTCCATTTCATCAAAATTATGTGAGTGAGGTTGAGGAAATAGATGAAATAACAGAGGAAGATGATATCAACATGCTGGGAGTAGATAATGATGACTTTGACATTCATTATGATAGAAAACAAGGTCTTTACACACCTTATGATGACAAAAGAGATGATGATGAAAGCTATTATCAAGACATGGAAAATGTCATCATAGAATATCAAAGAGAATATGACCTTAGAAGTAAAACCGGTCAAAAAACTCCCACCACCAAAACCTTTGACAAATCTTTACAAAACAACATTGCAACCAAGCCTAAAGTTGTCAAACAAAAGGACAGAATAGTGGCTGTGAATTCTGATAAAGATAAAGAGAAAGGCACTCACAATGTTACAAAATAGAGTGCATATCTTAGTAGTACTAAAACTTCAGCCAGTACTCCTGTTAAAACCATTTTTTCAAATGTAAATAGAACAAATCAGGAAGCTGATGTTGCTAATAGAGTGGTAGTTAACAAGGCTGAGACAAGTTCTTCAAAGAATCAAATCCCTTCAGCCTAGAGAAGGAAATTTCCAAAATTAAAATCTATATTCCCTTGACTGAGTTAGCTTCCCAGAATGTATATAGGACCCAAATTTTGAAGGCTTTAAGCATTGAAGAGAATAATGATACAGTCAATCTTAATGATGACCAGCCAGAGCTTATTTTTGGTCCAAATATTGAAGGTAAGTATTAAGAGGGACCTGTTCCTCCCTTTTATGTGAGTTTAAACGTTTATGACAAAATTTTGCACAACGCTATGCATGATTCTGGGGCTTCTCATAATTTAATGCCTAAAGCTGTGATGGAGAGCCTGGGTCTTGAAATCACCAGACCTTATAAAGAACTTTACTCCTTTGACTTGAGAAAATTAAATTTTTAGGTTTAATCAAAGATCTCTGCGTTAACTTAGCATAGATTCCAGCCAAATGCTTAGTCATGGATATTGTTGTGGTTGATGTCCCCCCAAAGTATGGAATGCTATTATCAAGATATTGGGGGGCTAAGTTACAAGGGACTATGTAGATGGACATGACCTATGCGACTATCCCTGTTTTCAATCAGACTAGAGGACTTTACAGGGAGTCCCATATGCAATACATAGTTACAAGTCAAGACTGACCTCAAAACTCTCCTCTGTATTCTGTAAACACAGGCCTTGATTCTTTTATTTTTTTTAACGATGAATTGTTTAGTGAAAAAGTCATTCTAACATAATTAATGGCCGATGGAGAGGAAGAGGTGAACACCATAGAAGTTTCAGAACAGTTTGCTGCATTTGAAAACTCTAGCACACTGAACACTGGTCTTGAACTACAAGTCATGTGTCCTTCCATGTTAAACCTTGATAGTCAAGAAAGAAACCCTCAACACAAAGAAAAACCTGAGGAGTTGAAACGAATACAACTAAGTGCTGATATTCCACAACAACCCAAAAACACTTTAGTTGTAGAGGATGGTGCCCAAGATCAAACCGAAACTAGTCCTCTGTGGAGTATGAACTTTGACAGGTCATGCACTAGAACTAATGCTGGTGCAGGTGTCTAGATATGCAACACTGAAAACAATCACACAGAGAGCATTTCATGTAGATTAAACTTTCACTGTTCAAACAACATAGCAGAATATGAATCCCTGCTTTTAGGCTTGCGTTTTTTGAAAAATTTAGGAGCCAAAAGAATCAAAGAATATGGGGATTCTGAGTTAATCATTAGGCAAGTCAACGGAGAATACAACGCAAATCACCCAAGCCTTAGGGCCTATCGAAATGATGTCATGGACCTTTTAAAAACTTTTGAGGAGTACCAGATAATTTTTATCCCAAGAAAAAGAAATATCGCGGCCCATATCTTAGCCTTTGCAGCTAGAACATGCTTAACGCCATATGAAACCAAAGACTGCACAACTCAGATAAAATTTAGACCAGCCATTCCTGATAAAAAAAATATTGGCAGGTGTTTGATGGAGAAAAACAAATAGAAGAATTCATGCAATTCAAAAAGGAATTTGAACTTCACAGTTCGGATTGAGACTATGATACAGACTACAATAGTGAAGAAAATTTTCTTGGTGAAGAAGAACCGTCTCTTAAGGTTGCCAATATAAATATTCTGTCTGGAAAAATTTAAAACAAAATAGAATTGACTGCAGATTTAGAAACAGAGGAGTTAGAAACCCTGCAGTCCAAAGATCAGAGTTTGCCTAAGGGTCTGGCCCCTTTAAAAGAGTTTTTTTATTTTAACGATGTGGCCAAGAAGCCAAAACTGGAACCTGTAGAGACTGAAGTAGAAGAGTGAAATATAGGCAGTGAACTTAAACAAATGATGATTAAACTGTCTAAGACTTTACCAGCTCACATTAAACTCAAATACATAAAGTTGTTTAAAGAATTTTATGATGTTTTTGTGTGGAGTTACGAAGATCTTAAATCCTATGACACTGAAATAATACAGCACAAAATCCCTCTCAAAGAAAACCAAAAACCATTCAAGTAGAAGCTGTGCAGAATTAACCCTGTTCAGCTTCCTTTGGTTGAGAAGGAAATCAAGAAAATGTATGAAGCTAGTATTATTTCCCCTGTTAGATATTATGAGTGGGTGTCTAATCTAGTTTCAGTTAGGAAGAAAACGGGAGAAATCAGGCTTTGTATAGACTTTAGAGACTTAAACAAATCTTCATTGAAATACAACTACACTTTTCCTAAGATGGATCATATTTTACAAAGGGTGGTAGGGTCTAGAAGAATTTCTTTGCTTGATGGCTACTCAGGGTATAATTAGATCTTAGTCAACCCTGATGATCAATTAAAGATAGCCTTTACTACACCATGGGGCACTTTCATGTATGTGAAAATGCCCTTTGGTCTAATGAATTATGGTGCAACATTCCAAGGAGCCATGGACATAGCATTCTCCGAAGAGCTGGGATACTTCATCATTATATACCTTGATGATGTTATTTCTTTTTCAAAAACAGATGAAGAGCATTTAGAACATTTGAGAATATTCTTCGAGAGATGCAAGAAGTTTGGGATATCTTTGAACCCTAAGAAAACACTATTCGGTCTCCAAGAAGGTAAACTTTTTGGGCACATTATTTCAGAAGAGGGTATTAAGATAGATCCAAAGAGGATTGAGGCCATATTGCAAATATCTCATCCTCGAAACATCAAGGAGTTGCAATCTTTCATTGGAAAGATTAAATTTTTGAGTAGGTTCATCCCCAACTTGGCTGAGCTCCTTAGAAACATTACAAACATGTTGAAGAAGGAGCAAGGGGTAAAATGGACCTTGGAAGCAAAGAAGTCCTTTGAACTAGTGAAACAAACATTAACAAAAACATTGGTTCTAATAAGTCCTGATTTTTCAAAAGACTTTTATATTTTTTCATTTTCATCAAAACATACAATAGCTGCTTTCCTTTTACAGAAAAATCCGCAAGGAAAAGAGTAGCATATTGCATTCTTTAGCAAGGCTTTGAGAGATGCCCCTTTGAAGTATAACATCATGGAAAAACAAGCTTTTGCTTTGGTTAAAGCTTTAAAAGACTTCAGAGTATACATCTTGCACTCACACATCATTGCCTTTGTCCCAAATTTAGTTGTGAAAGACATTCTAACACAAGACCCAGATGGAAAGAGGGGTAAGTGGATTGTTGTTATTCTTGAATATGATTTAGAGATAAAACCCACTAAACTCATCAAAGGCCAAGGTCTAGCAAGGTTGATGGTTGAATCCAATTTTGAAGTTCTTGATATTAATATGATTGATGCTTTAGATGATCAAGAGGAAATCTCAACTCCCATTGTTGAAGACCATTTTATGAATTCCTCTTGGTATGCTGATATTCTTTATGTTTTTCTTAATTTGAATACACCTCCTAGTTTGACAAAAACAAAGGCAAGGTTTCTAAAGTTGAAAGCTGTAAACTATTGCATTGTAGATAAATGTCTTTATTGGAAAAATGCAAGTGGGATATTGCTTAAATGTTTGCCTGAGTTTGATGTAGATAAGGTTAAGTACGAGTTTCATGAAGGAGAGTGTGGAGGAAATTTATACTGGAAGACAAAAGCCAACAAAATCTTGAGGGATGGTTACTATTGGCCTACTCTCTTTCTTGATGTACACAAGATGATAATTTCCAATAGTGGGGACTTGACTTCATAGGTGAAATTCATCCATCATCTTCAGCTCAGCATATATGGATCCTCACTGCCACAAACTACTTCACTAAATGGTTAGAAGCCATTCCTTGTAGGTAGGCCAATTATTTTTTTATCATAAAATTCATGGAGAATAATATTCTCTCTAGATTTGGCTGCCCTACCAAGATCATCACTGATAATGCAGCAGCATTCGGATCAAAGAAGATGGTTGAGTTCTGTCACAAATATCAGATAACATTGGGGCATTCCAAGGCCTATTACCCCCAAGGTAATGGACTTGCAGAATCCTCAAACAATATTTTAGTGAACATAATCAAGAATTTGTTGGAAGACAACAAAAAGTCTTGGCACACAAAGCTTGTGCATGCACTTTGGGCTGACAGAATGACATTGAAGAAATCTATTGGCATGTCACCCTACTAGCTTGTGTATGGCATTGATGCAATCTTTCCTACCAGCCTTGGTGTGCCAGTTATGATTTTGATTCAAGAGGTTCAGTCTGAAGACAAGACATGATCAGAAGGATAAATCAGACTATTCACCTTCAGCAAACCAGAGAGGAGGTGTATAACAAAGCATTGCAGAAGCAGGACAACATTAAAAAGCTTTTTGACAGAAGAACAAAGGCCAACAATTTTAATGTTGGGGACAAAATTTTAAAGTGGGACTCAAGAAGGGAAGACAAGGGCAAGCATGGAAAATTTGAAAACTTATGGCTTGGCCCTTTTCTCATTCATTCAACTACTAGTAATAATTCTTTTTTCTTACAAGATTTGAATGGAGTAGAATTGTTTGGGGGTCCTGTCAATGGAAGGATACTCAAACATTACTTCTCTTGATCCATGTCATGTTTTGAAAGCCTTTTTATCTTTTTTCTCATTATAAATATTTCATCCGTCATTTCATTCAAAGTTAGAAAAATCAAAAATACAAAAACAGTGAAAGAGAGAAAAGAGGGAAGATTGTAAAAACAATAGAGGCACAACCCCATACCAAAAAAGAGAAACAAAATCTGAAAATGTGCAAGCTTAAATGCCACTCCTGAAGAACACACTTCTAGTTAGTCATATAGCCTAATCTTGACTAATTAGCTTTAAATTTACTGCTGATAGGATAGTGAATTTGATTTTCCAAACTGTTTAATCTTGGCTTATCAATAGCTAGATTAGGCTAGAAATTAAAGGTTCAAACATGCTCAAAATCTGAACCTAAGTTTTCAAAGAGAGATGACTCAAATATTTTTAATTTTCTGAGTCAAAACAGATGTAAAACTGGTTCTAATTAGCTTAAAATCTAAACCAGATTATAAGGAAAGAACAACTCAAACAAAAGTCAAAATAGAGCTATAAAAAGATGAAGGAAGTGCTTTGAACTTTTAGATCTTAAGCCTTCCATTTTGATTTAATTTTCTGCAAAATAATATCTATTTGCAGCTTGTTTTTTATGCCATAGATCAGCATCAAGTTAGACTATTCAATCCTGACTTGTATGCTTTTGAATTTCTGTTGTAGAATTTAGAGAATAAAAATCTGTTAGACTGTTTAATCCTAACAAATTGGTAGATTAGGTAGAGAAGCTTATGGAATCAACTGTTTAATCTGAGTTCATGGAGAAATAAGGGGTAGAATTAGATTATTTTTATGCTTTCAAAAGAATAAAATGTTGTGAAAAGAGTTTTCCAATCCAAGTGCACTCTAAAGAAGAAAAAATGTTAGATCAGTAGGATTGGGTAGGTAGAAAGCTTGTATTGATGAAGTTCCCTTGTTTTCCATGGCTGCTAACATATTTTCAAAACAAGAAGATCATCCAAGCAAAAAAAGACAGCCCAATGGATGAGGCACTAATCAGCCTCCCATAGAATGTAGGTTTGAAGTTCTTGATGCCTTCAAGAAGGAACCATCCCCAAGTGGAGCCACTGTTAGCCACCAATAAAAAATTTCATACCAAATGGTGGCTAAAAAATTTTTGTAGCCTTCAAGGAACAAGTTTTATTGTGAAAAATGTTATCTTTTGAAGACTCATGAATACATCTTGCTATTTGTCTAAATCTTCACTGCTGTTTCCTTTTTCCCAACTCAAAAATTTTGCTGATTTCAGGAAAAAATACTGCTGCAAACACCATTTTCCCTTCCCTCCACCACAAAACTAACCTTCATTTTTACCCCTTTGATTCCCCATGAAATTCCTCAATTTTTCATTTCTCTCCTTTTCCCCTTCATAAAATCCACCTTGCAGAGTTTAAAACTCCTTTTAAAACTCTGCTGAAACCCCCAAATCCATCAAAAAATCCTCAAAAACTCATAAAAATACACTTTTTTGTATTACAGGCTTAAGGCCCCTTGGGCTAAGTCCTAAACCGCTTCCCCATTATATGCCCTAGTGCTAGAACCATGTGCTAAGCCATTTAAGCACTTATTGCATCGCAAAATTCAAAGCGCGCAAATTTGTTTTGCCATGTTAAAAGTTCCGATGTGATTAGCCCATTGTTTTATATCCTCCGATCATATTATTATCCCATATAACCCTTGTGCCCACAATTGGGCGCTAAAACTTGTTAATAAACCTTTCCCGATGCTCATTTTCCTTTGTAAATAAAAAAACCCACTTTTCCCTAAGTTTGGTCTAAACGTGCCCATACGATGATTTTTAATAAAAAATGGGTATTTTGAAAGACCCAAACCAAAGTTTCCGATGTGATTGGGCCCCATTCATATAAACCCCACTTTACTCCATATAACTTCACCTGGGACCAAGAGTTAAAGTCCCAAACGCCAATCACATCGCAAAAATTCCAAATGGTTAGATTGAAAAGATTAGGCCCGACTTTCTGATGCGATTAGCCCTTATGTATATAAAGCCCTGGGCCTATCGCATTCCATTAACCCACGGCCCTGCAGACGGGAGCCTATTGATTTCATATGTATATATCCCGCCCTGATGTATAAAAAACTTTGTTTTATGTTAATTTTTGGGTTTTTGATATGTTTCAAAGGGTTTCTGCCGGTTCACTTTTAAAGCAATCTCCGCCGTTGATCTTGAGTCAATCAAACAGCCAGCGCATGATTGCATCGCAAGATTTATCAGGCTCATTTTTGTGTTCCCTCTGATTGGAATTCCCCAATGGATTTTCCGCCATTGGATCTATCTGCCATATCCCAAATCCAACAGTCCACATGCGCTCCAATCATTAGCCTTGCCTCCGCTTCAGAACCCTCCAATTCATTTCTCACCGTCGATCTGATCTGCAGATTGATGGTCAGCGCTCAATCGCATCGGTGCTGTACAAATTCTTCCCCTCACCAATTGAATGCCTCCGATTGCATCTGGACCATCCACGTTTCCAAATCGCATTTCCCGACTTTGGTCTAAAAATATGTAGCCTCGCTCATAATGTTTTTCGGCCAATCCTGGTCGTTGATCTCTGCTAATCAATGGTCTTGCTTCAACTTTTCTCCACCTGTATATTTTTTGTTTTGAACCCCAGATTTAATCTCCACCGTTGATACCCTGATCAGACGACCCATAATGAATCCGTCCTCACCGCTATCTTCCCATGCATCTAATCCATATCGCGCTCATTTTCCTCCATCAGATCTGACGGCCCATATTCCAAGTCGCGTAACTTTCAGCACGAAGTTTATTTTCCTAAAGGGCACGCGAAATAGGTGGTTTTCTGATGCCACGTGTCAGGGGGGGGATGCATATCACGTTCCAAAAGGCAATACCGCCTACCCGCCTTTTTCTCATGCGAAAATAGTTTTTTTGCAACCTGAAACCGCTTTCCCTCTTTCCTTTATGTTGCATCGTGTGCCTCCTCAGTCGTTGATCTCCTTGGGCGGATCTAATCTGACGGCCCACGTTCATCCCGAAACCCCAATTACATTTCCTTCGTATTTTACCCCCTCCAAAGGAATTTTTTCCTATTTCCCTTGTTTTTCTTCAATTTCTTTGAAAAGTGACTCATTCGCTTTGTATGATCACAATTGATCCCCACCATTGATCTCTGCACGATCAACGGTTATGACTTATTTCTTCCTCTGCTCTTCCTTTAACCTCTGCAAACAGATCTACACCATTGGATGATGCCATCTAATGGCCACGCTCCTCCCCACACCCTCTGAAGCAGTTTTTACCCAATAAACGCAGGATTTCTTAATATTTTGTGTTTTTTGTAGGTTTCAAATGTTTTTCCCATAATAATAAAGGAAAAGAATGCCGAGGGTGACGATCCGCTGGATTTCTATTTATCAAAGGGAAAGAACTACAAGGGTTCAAACTCCACATCTCGTCAATACTTCATGGGCATTGATGCCATATGAGCCCTATGTGAAACTGCACATCAACAAGACACACAGCAATGCATTAAATAATTAAAAGAGTATCAGTGTCGAAGACAAAATACAGCAGAACAAAATATTGAAGGCAGTTTGGGGATTACGGCTAATATTGATTATCAAAATCCTAATCATCCAAATTAAAAACACAATTAAAGAAAATCATAAGTGTTTATTAGATAGAAAGGCCTCCACCGCCACATCAAAGACCAATTGATTTCTCTCAGCTACCACAAAGCCACATGTTGCCTCAAAGCTTTCAAACAGAGGCCAAAGTTATTAATCAGAGAAAATATATTTGCTTCAGCACAGTCCAACAGTTAATTCTGCTAAAGGAACTTAATGACAAAATATCAGCAGAGTTATTACTACATGAAACAGAGCCTTAAAAGTCAAAGAATATATGTACTCTTCTCCATTAAGCCCCTCAAAGGCCGAGAAGTCATTAGACTGTATTAATTTCCCTGGGAGATTTTTAATCAGATCCCACCTCCTCATTCTTCTATAAATACTTCTGTAGAAGATGAGAAAATGTTGGTTGTAGAACTTGAAATATACTCGAGCTTGAGACTTCTACTTGTAAATAGTGTTCACGGGCTCTTGAAGCTCTGCTTGTGATAGATTAGTTAGGCTGAAAAGTGAAGATTATTGCTAACATGAAACACTGGACTTAAAGCAATAACTGGTTTGAAGCATCAATACAAGTTGATTTATGGGATCCTGGTCTATGTCGACGGTGATGTTATTTCTGATTGTAAATTTTTATTCTATTTATGTTTCCACTTTGTTCATCATCTCTTATAAAGAATGGCAGGCATAGAGTTAGGATTTACTATATATCAGTACCCTTCTCTAACTGATAAGCTTTATCTAAATGTTTTCTTCCAATATGTGTTGTTTAGGAATGATTTAATTCAGTTTAAGCAGTAGGAATGTTGGTGTTCCCTCGTCCTCCTGTCTTAGCTAATTGTTATTCTTGAAAGTTTTTTTCATTTCATGTAAAGTAGAAATGAAATAAGGAAGATATGGTGAGCCCTGGTCCTAGTTTTATCCCAAAAGACTGACTGAAAGTTTCCCTTGGATGGCTAGTTTCGAAGTACTTACGAGATCTTAGGCCATTCTTTGTTATCATTTGTGTTTTCCTTCATGTTTTAAATGTTTTTCTATTGAAAGTATATCAAAGGCTAGCTAATTTTGAAGTACTTACCAGATCCTGGATTGCTTTTATGTTATTCTTAAGTGTATGTCAAAAGCTGGCTAGTTTCAAAGTACTTGCCAGATCTTGGACTACTCTTTGTTCTTTATTTGTTTAATTCCCCTTCTCGTTGTATCATTTCATTCCATAAATCAAATTTAAAGAGATCCCTAGACATAGATGACTTTCCCCATAGACCACTCTTGAACCTGATTGTTTCAATTAAAACCCTATTATGACTCCATAGCCCAATGGACTAAAACCTGCAATTATCCATCTTTTCGGCCAAAGCTTGTTCTATTTGCTTGCAACTTCTCACCTTTGAAACTCTTTCCATTTAGAAATTTCCACTCAAGCCATAATCATGCTCAACCATCCAAAACAAAAAAAAAACCCTCGGTCTTCATAAGTAGCCTAATATCATCACCCAAAACCTTGAAGATAAATCCATCTTTACACTTATTGGAGAGATCCCTGTCCGGATTCAGGAGGGCCGGATCCTAGAATCCAAAAGTGGTGAAACCATGTTCTCCCTGTTGTCGGACTTTGCCAATATTGCTGATTATAGGGAGCTAACATGATTTATTAATCTTTGAAAATTGTTTCCCCTGTTGTTCATAAGAAGAACGTTTTTTTAAAGGCCCGCATTTCCCTCATTTTACCCCTCCATTTGCATTTTCATCATTCCCCCATATCACTTATTTTTCCCCTTCTGTTTATCCCCTCATTCTCCTGAAAAAATCCCTCCACTCACCCTCTTTCTCATATAATCTTCTTTAAACTTTAAAGAATCTCTTTTTTTGTGGTTTAGAGGCCCTTTTTCCTTTTATCGGAACCTCCCGAAATTCTCAAAAAGGCTTCATTTTGGCCTAATTGCCCCTTTTTTTAGATATAGACCTTTAGCCCCTACAGGCTTAAGGCCTAGCCCCTGTGTTCCATGCAACCTCGTGCTATGACCAAGTGCTAAGCCCTCATCGCTCATCGCAATCGAAGTTTCCTTTTCCTCACCTTCCCTTTACTCTTCAAATCTTCCAATGTGATAAGCACCTTTTCTTCTGCCTTCAGTGCTTCCATTTTCCACAAAACCACATTTTTTCCTTATAATTATCCCCCACCATCGCAATCGCAAAGTGTTGGGTCCCTTTGTTCTTTTCTTTTTCACCCAGTCCCTCGACCTCCACCTGCTACATGACAAACATTACACGTCACCGCATGGCCTACCATGTCTTCTTCCTCTGCATCTCTGCGCCTATCACGTGCGACCCGAACCGTTCGATCAACACCCCATGATCTGATGGCTCAAACTCCATATCGCATAATTTTGGGACACTCCCCGATATTGCGCAACTCTTACGCGATAAAAGCGGTTTCGCATATCCACATGTCAATCAATGAATGGAATCATGTTCCTTTTGGCCCAAACTGCTTACTGCCTTTTTTCTATGTGATAAACACCAGTGGTTTCCTAAAACCATTTTTCCTCGTTTTCGTGCCTTTCCACCAATTTGAACCTAGTTTTCACCCTCCGCCATGGTTTTGACCCTTTGGCTGCTGCATTCACCATCTTCGCACTGTTCCTTCGCCATCCCAAGCCTCTATTGTAGTTATACCCTGCACGCAGGTTGTATTTAACTGGTTTATCTTATGTTTGCAGGTTTAATGATGGTCCTTGCCAGTTTACCCCACAGTCACGAAAGGTGACATAAATGCTCAGGGTGGCAACCCTGTGGCATAATTAAATGCAAAAGGAGCCAGCAGGGATATGTTTCACGTCTCAAACAGTGTAATATGACCATTTTTCGCACGACCGAACCCGCAAACACCAAGGTCACCACTGCAGAGAATCAGAGTTAAAGGATTAAAGGGATTAGCGCATTACATTTGAGGCCTAATCCACAATTACAGACAAAGATGCAGTTCAAATACCATGAAGAATATCAAGGAAGCTCAATGAAGTTTAAAGCACAGGTTAAATGAAAGATAGTGATTAAAGCAGCACGTAAGATATATCAGCAGAACATTCCTTTTACTGAAGAAAGGACCAATTCCTACTACCCATTCTCCATTCTTCATCAAGCCCCATAACAGTTATTATTCTGACAGAAAGTCCTAAGAACTATCAGTGCATTAGTTATAAATCATGGAAGATCTGAAAGCTAGTTTGTCTACCTTACTTGTCACAGAGGATTAAACAGAGTACTACAGCCATAAAAGTATTTCAAAGAACATACCCTAAGAGTTACAGTCAACCTGACAAATACTCCTAATTCATCTAAAGGGTACACTCAGTTAATGTAAACCCATTAAGCAGAGTGGGCATCCGAATACTCCTTCCCCTCTATCTTAATGAGTCATTTAAGTCCTATCTACCACTACTATCACTCATTCACTATAAAAGCTCATCAAAAACACACTGTGCGGGGTTGGAAATTAACTGATTGTAAAATGTTTATTGAGTTCAAATCCCTGAGTATTTTTTGTAAATAGGCTGAGAGATGATTTCTAGATGATATCAAGCTATTGGACAAGAATGTATGTAACTGGTTTTTCTCTGCTAATATGGCAATCATGTTCATCGGATCCTGATCTAAGTCATTGGTTATGTGTTTCTTCTCTGTTATTGTTTTCTCACTGTGTTACATTATGTTTCATTTTCTCTGATAAGAAACCAACAATTTTAGCTTAGGATATACTACTACAAGTACCCTAATGCTTCCTACTCTTTCTTATGATCAATGTTTTTTGCCTTTGTGTATCTTAGAACAAATTCAATATAATTTAACCAGTGAAGAGTTGGTTTGCCCATGCTTACTGATGTATGAATTTATAGTTTGTTTCTTTTGTGTTCTTGTAGGGTTCAGCTGAAAGATATTAGGAAATAGGGAGATTTAGTGTTAGCCCTATCCCCTAAGTACCCTTTCCAATAGTTAGCCTTTCAAAGATCCCTTGGAGTTGAGTGTCAAAAGTAGGGAAGGTTAAAAGTCTTTCTCTAATCTTAGATTTCACTCTGTGTTTGAAATTAAGTGTTTTCTACTGTCTGAAAGTAGTCAGGAGGACTGTTGGGGGTTGATCATAGAAGTATAAGGTGTGCCCTATCCCTTGACTCACTCCGAAGTTGTCACCTTGAAGGGCTTTCCTTGTTATTCCCATTCATTTCCTTATTGTTTCATCCCATGCAATCATCTTAAGAGATCGTCTAATTTAGATGACTAGCCCTTTGAAAGCCTGGGATATTTGAATTTCAAGTAAACCCTTTTATGACCCCATTGCCCAATGGACTTGAATTATATTTGAATTATCTCCCCATTGCCTAAAATCCTTCACTACTAAATTCCTTTACCTTACACTAAACCCTTCTGTCAAGGTTTCCCAACCAAAAAAGCAAATCAAAAAACTTTGTGCTCTATAACTAGCCTAACACCTTAATTTGACCCTAAAGATATATATTTCTGTATCTTTATAGAGAGATACCTCTCTGGATCCAGGAGGGCTAGATCCAGAGATCCCAAAGTGGCTTGATGTTGTCTTGTCATTTGGTATTTCCAAACTGCCAAATCACATGAACCCCAACATAATGGTGACTCCACTGGGAGTAATCAAATGGCCTTAGTTTGTTAGTTTATTGCTGATGGTGGATAGAAACTTGCTTCAAAACATTAGAAACCCTCCACCTAGTGACTCCACAGTTCCTAAATGACCAAATGACTCCACTAGTGATCAGTAGGCCTGTTGATTATCTCTGTTTCCAAAAGACTCCACTGGGAGTCCAGTTTCATTACACCATCATCCATATTAAAGGAAACTATGAGTATCATTTTTCTTTGATCAAATCTGTTTGCCTCTGAATATTTTCATATATGGTCTGAAATATTCTTAAAAGAGGTGGGTCTAATCCTGGCTTCAAGAAGCATATATACTAGAGCCTACCCTAACCCAAATCCCCCTGAGATAGTTGAAAACCCAGAGAGAATTCTCGGGAAATTTCCTAAAACCAGTGTTTCAACCATTGTCAAACAGATTACAAGAACCAATTATACCCCTGAAAACTTTCCATCTCTTCCAAATACTTTAGGTGACTTAACTTTCCAGAGAAATCTACCAAGAACTAGGTCACTGAGTAGTATTGACCAAATAGAGTGTGAGCCACAGAGTCCAGCACACCATAGTGTCCAAAATACTGACAGCAGAGGAACCCCTTCATCAACACCACTTGATATACACATTATTCATAATTTTGGGTCCTCTCACCCCAGATTTTCTCATCAATCTTTTTTGTCCCAAACATTTTTTCGACCTATACATCTGTCATACATACCAACCCACTCCATCATCTTCCACCTATAATTAATCCTCCTTTCCCTCCAAATAATCCTGCCATGGCAACATGGTATGACCCCCTAGTCCTACCTTCTCAATTAGCTACCTTACCCCAAGGATATCAGACCTCTCTTCCATTATATGAAGCCACGGGCTCAATCATGGCCTCACAGCACATGGACAAAATGAATGACTACTATGATAGAAATGAGATAGCTGATGAAAACATTAAGCTCAGGTTGTTTTCTCAGAGTTTTGGGGGAGAAGTTAGGAAATGGTTTAAAAATCAAGCTTCAAATAGCTTCCAGGACCTCCCTGCCTTTCATCAATTATTTCTAAACAAGTGGGAAGTCAGGAAGAACCCTATCCAAACCTTGTCTGAATATGAGAACATTAAGAGAAATGTGGGAGAAGGGCTGCAAGAATATTGTGCTAGGTACAATAGTATTTACAACACTTTACCAGCCCACATGAAAACTCCTCAGGGGTTAGCCCTCATGAAGTTCCTCGATGGATTTGATCCTGAGATGGATTACCAACTAAGGGAAAGAGATTATAACACGTTAGAAAACATGCAGAAAGGGGCAGTGAGTGTGGAGGCAAACTTAATTGCCAAAAGAGCTAGGATGAGGGCTGAAAAGAAAGTAACCTATAGGGAATACACCACAGCTTCTACATCTGATTCCAAATTAGATAATATAGCCAAAAACATGGATAGGCTAGAAAGAATGATGGAGAAAATGGTTGTGCAATAAAATGCCCAGAATAGGAATCAGTCTCAAAACCATAACCAAAAATTTAGGAGAAACATCCCACCCATAAAACAGACGGATTTCGATCAAAAAAACAGGCCCCCATTCCAAGAAAATTTCCTTGATGAGGATGAGGGAATAATATAAGAATCAAAGGGAATAGACATTAACATGATAGGAGCGGCTAACAAGGATCCCACCTTTTTCATAGAAGACATCCAAGCCTTATACACACATTGTGAAGATGAAGGGTTAGAATCTGAGGACTATAGGTTAGGATTCGAGAATGCCATCATGCAGGTCCATGAACAATATGAGCTCAGAAGCAAAAAGAGCCTAGAAACTCCCAAACCAAAGGCCTCTGAAGTTACTATCAAGAAAAGACTTGAAAAGACTGCTAAATAAACTGTTGAAAACAATAAAACAACAGATGGAAGTTCTGGAAAAACCAAGGGTAAGAGCACCCAATCCACTGATAAACCAAGTCAAGAACCTAGCAGCATTAGCATTGCAGCTAATTCCCCTGATAAAACATTTTCAAATAATGTACATAGTGAGAATCAGCAAGCTGATTTGGCCAATAAAATAGTGACCAACAAAACATATCTGAACCTTTCAAAGAGTCAGTTTCCTTTCAATTTGGAAAGTGAAATTGGCAAAATCAAAATTTCTATGCCTCTCACTGAGTTGGTCACCCAAGATGTATATAAATGTCAAGTATTGAAAGCTTTAAACTTAGGAGAGAACAATTACTCAGTCAACCTAAATGATGATCAACCATCTCTCTTATTTGGCCCAAAAATTGAAGGGAAATTCCAGGAAGGAGTAGTGCCTCCTTTCTATGTCAGTTTAAATATCCATGAAACAATCCTACACAATGCTATGCATGACTCAGGGGCTTCACATAATCTTATTCCAAAGGTGATCATGGAGAGATTAGGCCTAGAGATAACCAGACCATATAAGGATTTATATTCTTTTGACTCTAGCAGAGTAAAATGCTTAGGCCTGATCAAAGACCTCTATGTAAATTTGACCCAAATCCCAGCCAAGTGTGTAGTGATGGATGTTGTAGTGGCTGATGTAGCTCCCAAGTATGGCATGTTGCTGTCAAGATCATGGGGTGCTAAGCTGCAGGGTACAATGCAAATGGACATGACATATGCCACTATCCCTGTTTTCAGCCAACTTCGAAGACTCTATAGGGAAGAACACATGAAGTTCATGGTGAGCAGCCTAGAGAAGCTAGAGAATTCCCCTCTTTACTCTTTCCATATAGACCTAGACTCTTTTATCCTTTACAATTATGATTTTACTAATGATCAAGAGCTAGAAGATAAAAATTTAAACAGTAGAGTAGAAGATACATATCCAAACATAATGACAACTCTGGAAATAGAGGAAAAAAAGGGGGAGGTGCTTGAAAGGTCTGTTGAGTTAGAAAATTAGAATAATCAAAACCACGACTGTAGAGAGCAGATTACCCATCAGCCTGCTAACCTCAGGAAACAAGATGACAGTAAGGATGAAACTGATAATGAATCTGCAAACAGTCCCTTATGGAGCATGAGCTTTGATGGGTCTTGCACTAAGAAGATTGTAGGAGCTGGGGTATGGTTGCACAATACTGAAAAAAATCATGCTAAAAGCCATGCATTCAAATTAAATTTCAAATGTACAAAAAACATAGCAGAGTACGAGGCACTCTTCTTAGGATTACATCTATTGAAAAAACTAGGAGCCAAGAGGATAGTTGTTCATGGAGACTCAAAACTGGTCATCGAAAAAATAAATGGAGAATACACTGCCAAACATCCCAGGTTAAGGGCATATAGAAATGATGCTATGGATTTTTTAAAAAAATTTGTAGAATATGAGCTGGTATTTGTCCCTAGAGGTCAAAACATACTTGCAAAAGAGTTGGCTTGTGCTGCTAGCTCATGCCAAAGACCTCTTAATGACAAACAGTTCATTGTTAAAAAAAAATACAGATCGACAATCCCAGATAATGAAAAATACTGGCAGGTCTTTGAGGGTGACAAACAGATAGAGGATTTTCTGCTTTCCAGAAATGAGTTTGAATTGCCTAATTCTAACTCTAAATCCAATAAATATTGTTTGGATAAAGAGCCCCCTGATGAAGAAAAACCATTCCCTATTGCAGAAATAAACATGCTAACCAGAGAATTCAAAAATACAACAGAAGAATACATAAACACAGATAAGGAAGACATAGAGGTACTGCAGTCCAAAGACAAAGGCATACCCAGGGGACTAGCACCCCTTGAAAACCTCTTTGATTTTAATGATGTGGCAAAGAAACCAACAATAGAACCCATTGAATCTAATATTGAAGAATGAAACATAGGCAACAAGGACAAGCCTAAGATGATCAAATTATCTAAGACATTGCCAACCCAGATCAAAATGAAATACATTGAGTTATTTAGAGAGTTTGTTGATGTATTTGCTTGGAGCTATGAGGATTTGAAAGCTTATGATACAGAGACAATCCAGCACAAAATACCATTGAAAGAGAACCAGAAACCTTTTAGGCAGAAGCTGCGTAGAATAAACCCTGCACAGTTGCCTCTGGTAGAAAAGGATATTAAGAAAATGTATGATGCTGGGATCATAGTCCCTGTGAGGTTTTCAGACTGGGTATCTAACCTTGTGGCTGTAAGGAAAAAGACAGGAGAAATAAGGTTGTGTGTCGATTTCAGAAACTTAAACAGAGCCTCATTGAAGGACAATACCCCTTGCCCAAAATGGAACATATCCTACAAAGGGTAGTTGGTTCCAGGAGGATTTCCTTGCTAGATGGTTTCTCAGGATATAACCAGATATTGATTTTTCCTGAAGATCAACTGAAAACAACCTTCACTACTTCTTGGGGCACTTTCATGTATGTGAATATTCCTTTTGGGTTAATTAACGCAGGTGCCACCTTTCAAAGAGCCATGGATATTGCCTTCTCAGAGGAAATAGGGTACTTCATTATAATTTACCTCGATGACATTACAGTTTATTCCAAAACTGATGAACACCTTAAATATTTGAAGGAAGTTTTTGAGAAATACAGAAGGTATGTGCTATCTTTAAATCCCAAAAAGACAGTGTTTGGTCTCCAGGAAGGTAAAATTCTTGGTCATATCATATTTGAAAAGGGGATTAAAGTAGACCCTAAAAGGGTTGAGGGTATATTGTAGATTAGTCACCCTAGGAACATCAAGGAATTGCAATCTTTCATTGGAAAGATTAATTTCTTGAGAAGGTTCATACCCAATCTTGCAGAACTCCTTAGAGACATGAAAAATATGCTAAGAAAGGAGGTAGGAGTTATATGGACTCTAGAATCCAAGAAGTCCTTTGAATTGGTAAAACATGCACTCACCCAAGCACATGTTCTCATCAACCTTTATTTCACTAAGGACTTCCTCATATTCTCATTTGCATCAGAGCATACTATGGTTGTTGTCCTATTACAGAAAAATCTAGAAGGACAAGAGCAGCCAATAGCATTTTTCAAAAATGCATTAAGAGATGCACCTCTGAAATACAATATCATGGAAAAACAATCCTATGCATTGGTCAAAGCTTTGAAGGATTTTAGAGTTTATACTTTACATTCTCATGTTATTGCCTTCGTGCCTAATATAGTGGTAAAAGACATTTTGTCACAAGATCCAGATGGCAAAAGAGGGAAGTGGATTGTTGTGATACTAGAATATGATTTGGAAATCAAACCCACTAAACTCATCAAGCGTCAAGGCTTAGCTCAATTAATGGATGAATCTAACTTACAAGCCCTTGGCATAAATATGGTTGATGCATCAGATGAATAGGAAGGATTACCAGCTCCAATTGTTGGAGATAATTTCCAAAACTCACCTTGGTATGCTAATATTGTACATGTGCTTGTTAATCTTAATGCCCCTCCTGGTCTATCCAAGACAAAGGCAAGGTTTTTAAAGTTAAAATATAGGAATTATTGTATTTTGAATGAATGTTTATATTGGAAAAATTCCAATGGTTTATTGCTTAAATGTTTGCCTGAGATGGATGCAGATAAGATCAAACATGAGTTCCACGAAGGAGAATGTGGAGGCCACCTCTATTGGAAAACCACTGCCAATAAAATCATTAGAGCTGGCTATTACTGGCCCACCCTTTTCCAAGATGTCCACAAAATGATAGTTTCCTGCCACAAATGCAAAATCTTGGAGGGTAAAAGAAAACTCCTCCCTTTACCTTTGCAACCAGTCACCGTTGAAGCTCCTTTTCAACAGTGGGGCCTAGATTTCATTGGAGAAATCCACCCTACTTCATCTGCACAACATAAATGGATACTCATAGCCACTGAATATTTCACTAAATGGATAGAGGCCATCCCTTCTAGGAATTCCACAAACTTAGTCATCATAAAGTTCCTTGAAGACCATATCCTATCTAGATTTGGCTGCCCTAGGAAAATTATCACTGACAATGTTGTTGCATTTGGTTCCAAAAATATAATTGAGTTTTTCCACAGATATCAGATTGTACTTGGTCATTCCACTACTTATTACCCTCAAGGTAATGGGCTGGCAAAATCATCAGACAAAATTTTGGTGAACATCATCAAGAAGCTGCTGGAAGATAATAAAAATTCATGGCATAATAAGCTAGTGCATGCTCTTTGGGCAGACTGATTGACAACAAAGAAATCCATTGGAATGTCTCCCTATCAGCTAGTTTATGGAGCAGATGCAGTATTCCCTACCAGTTTAAGGGTGCCAGTGATAGAATTGGTCCAAGAAATACAGTCAGAAGAAGAAAATATGGTGAGAAGGATCAATCAAACCTTACATCTCCAGCAAACAAGAGAATAAGTCTACAACATAGCTCAGAAAGTAAAAGAGAATATCAAAAGGTTGTTTGATAAGAGGACAAAGGCCTGTGATTTCAAAATTGGAGACAAGGTACTCAAATGGAACTTTAGGAGAGAAGATAAGGGTAAGCATGGAAATTTTGACAATTTATGGCAAGGCCCTTACATCATTCAATCTGCCATTGGTCCCAATGCATTTTTTCTGCAAGAAATGGATGGTACAGACTTGTTTGGGGGTCCTGTTAATGGCAGGATGCTCAAGCATTATTTCTGCTGAAATCCAGTTCAAATTTTTCACTTCCATTGTAAATACCATTGCTTTGTTTTGTTTTGAAAAGAAAAGAAAAATATACAAAAATAGAAAGAGAAAGGTTCAGACATGCTCAAATCCTGAACCTATGAAGCATTAAAAATAATGGATCTAATCAAATCAAAATATGAGCCAAAGGTACGAAAGGACTAGATCTAATATGCTAAAAAATTGAACCAACAAAGAAGAAAAAGGACAGCTCTAACAAGACCAAAACCAGAGTTGGAAGGAAGAAAGAAATGACTTGAAAAAGCTCAAAACTTGAGTCATAAAAATAATGAAGAATGCTGGTGATTTTCAGATCTGAAGCCTTCAAATTTTTGTTTTTAAATTTCTGCAAATTTCAGTCCATGAGCAGCTTGTCTTTATGCCATGGGCCCATAGAAAATTAGACAGTCTAATCCTGGTTTGGCTGTGTTTCAATTTCTGTTTTAGAATATAGAGAATGGAAATCTTCCAGACGGCTTAATCCTCGTAGATATTAGTTTAGGTAGAGAAGCTATGAGTCCAACTGTTTAATCTGGTCTCATGGAGGAATAAGGGTAGAATTAGATTAGTTTTTTCTTTCAATAAAAAAATATGATGTGAAAGGTCTGCAAGTCTAAGTGCACCTTGAAGAAAAAAAATTTAGGACAGTAGGATGGGTAGGTAGTTGTTTGGGAAAGCTTTGCTGCTAATATAGTGCTCATCACTTATGTGGCAGCTGATCAAAGAAGAAAATATGGTCAAGTACCAGGCTCTGGCCTGCTTCCAAATATTTTATTTGAGATTATTGACACCTTCAAGAAGATGCCATCCCCATGTGGAGCCACTGTTAGCCACCCATAAAAAATTTTCAGAACAAAAGGGTGGCTAAATTTGTGACCAAGCCTTCAAGTGAACATTTCCTTTGAAAATCTATCATCCTTGAAGCCTTGTGATGTATTAATCTTTCAAAATTGTTTCCCCTGATGTTCATAATAACAATGTTGTTTTAAAGGCCCACATTTCCCTCATTTTACCCCTCCATTTTCATTTTCATCATTCCCCCATATCACTTATTTTTCCCCTTCTTTTGATCCCCCCATTCTCCTAGAAAAATCCCTCCACTCACCCTCTTTCTAATATAATCTTCTTTAAACTTTAAAGAATCTCCTTTTTATGGTTTAGAGGCCCTTTTTCCTTTTATCGGAACCTCCCGAAATTCTCAAAAAGGCTTCATTTTGGCCTAAAATCCCCTTGTTTTAGATATAGGCCTTTAGCCCCTGCAGGCTTAAGCCCTAGCCCCTGTGTTCCATGCAACCCCGCGCTATGACCAAGTGCTAAGTCCTCATCTCTCATTGCAATCGGAGTTTCCTTTTCCTTGCCTTCCCTTTACTCTTATAATCTTTCGGTGCGATAAGTGCCTTTTCTTTTGCCTTCAGTCCTTCCATTTTCCACAAAACCATGTTTTTCCCTTATAATTATCCCCCGCTATCACAATCACAAAGCGTTGAGTCCCTTTGTTCTTTTCTTTTTCTCACGACCCCCTGATCATGCGATGTAATCCTGACCGTTGATCTGAGAAGATCTACAGCCATCGCATCACCCAGTCCCTCGACCTCTGCACGCTACACGACAAACATTACACGTCACCGCATGGCCCAACATGTCTACCGCCCCTGCATATTTGCGCCTATCACGTGTGACCTGCACCATCTGATAAACACCCCACGATCTGACTGCTCAGACTCCATATCACGTAATTTTGTGACCCTCCTTGATATCGCGCAACTCTTACGCGATAAAATCAGTTTCCCATATCCACGTTTCAATCAATGAATGGAATCACGTTCCTTTTGGCCCAAACTGCTTACTACCTTTTTGCTACGTGATAACCACCAGTGGTCTCCTAAAACCATTTTTCCTTTTTTTCACGCCTTTCCACCAATTTGAACCTATTTTTCCCCTCTGCTAGGGTTTTGACCCTTTGGCCGCTGCATTCACCATCTTCGCACTGCTCCTTCACCATCCCGAGCCTCTGTTGCAGTTATACACCACACGCAGGTTTTATTTAACTGTTTTATCTTATGTTTATAGGTTTAATGATGGTCCCTGCCAGTTTACCCCACAGTCACAAAAGGTGACAGAAATTCTCAGGGTGGCGACCCTGTGGCATAATTAAATGCAAAAGGGGCCAACAAGGATATGTTTCATGTCTCAAATAGTGGAATATGACCATTTTTCGCACGACCGAACCCTTAGACACCAAGGCCACCACTGCAGAGAATCAGAGTTAAAGGATTAAAGGGATTAGCACATTATATTTGAGGCATAATCCACAGTTACAAACAAATATGTAGTTCAAATACCATGAAGAATATCAAGGAAGCTCAATGAAGTTTAAAGCACAGGTTAAATGCAAAATAGTGATTAAAGAAGCACAGAAGATATATTAGCAGATAATTCCTTTTACTGAAGAAAGGACCAATTCCTACTGCCCATTCTCCATTCTTCATCGAGCCCCATAATAGTTATTATTTTGACCGAAAGTCCTAAGAACTATCAGTGCATTAGTTATAAAGCATGGAAGACCTGAAAGCCAGTTTGTCTACCTTAATTGTCACAGAGGATTAAACAGAGTACTACAGCCATAAAAGTATTTCAAAGAACATACCCTAAGAGTTACAGTCAACCTGACAAAGACTCCTAATTCATCTAAAGGGTACACTCATTTAATGTAAACCCATTAAGTAGAGTGGGCATTCGAATACTACTTCCCCTCTGTCTTAATGAGTCATTTAAGTCCTATCTACCACTACTATCACTCAATCACCTATAAAGTCTCATCGAAAACACACTGTGGGGGGTTGGAAATTAACTGATTGTAAGTTGTTTATTGAGTTAAAATTCCCTGAGTAGTTGTTGTAAATAGGCTGGGAGATGATTTCTGGATGATATCAAGCTATTGGACAAGAATGTATGTGACTGGTTTTGCTCTGCTAATATGAAAAGCATGTTCATCGAATCCTGATCTAAGTCATTGGTGATGTGT
The DNA here is from genome assembly GCA_034641835.2 of Pinus albicaulis. NCBI lineage: Eukaryota > Viridiplantae > Streptophyta > Pinopsida > Pinales > Pinaceae > Pinus > Pinus albicaulis. The sequence goes on along the minus strand of CM076575.1, from coordinate 539,353,996 downwards.
TTCTTCTCTGTTATTGTTTTCTCACTATGTTACATTATGTTTCATTTTCTCTAATAAGAAACTAGTAATTTTAGCTTAGGATATAATGCTGCAAGTACCCTAATGCTTCCTACTCTTTCTTATGTTCAATTTTTTCTACCTTTGTGTATCTTAGAACAAATTCAATATAATTTAACCAGTGAAGAGTTGGTTTGCCCATGCTTATTGATGTATGAATTTAGAGTTTGTTTCTTAGATGTTCTTGTAGGGTTCATCTGAAAGATATTAGGAAATAGGGAGATTTAGTGTTAGCCCTATCCCCTAAGTCCCCTTTCTAACATTTAGCCTTTCGAAGATCCCTTGGAGTTGAGTGTCAAAAGCAGGGATGGTTAAAAGTCTTTCTCTGATCTTAGATTTCACGCTGTGCTTGAACTTAAGTGTTTTCTACTGTCTGAAAGTAGTCAGGAGGACTGTTGGATTGTTTTCTTTGAAGTTAGCCTCATCAGGGGTGTTGATCGTAGAGGTATAAGGTGTGCCTTGTCCCTTGACTCACTCCGAAGTTTTCACCTTGAAAGGCTTTCCTTGCTATTCCCATTCATTTCCTTATTGTTTCATCTCATGCAATCATCTTAAGAGATCCTACAATTTAGATGACTAGCCCTTTGAAAGCCTGGGATAATTGAATTGCAAGTAAACCCTTTTATGACCCCATTGCCCAATGGACTTGAATTATCTTTGAATTATCTTCCCATTTCCTAAAATCCTTCACTACTCATTTCTTTTACCTTACGCTAAGCCCTTCTGTCAAGGTTTCCCAACCAAACAAACAAATCAAAAAACTTTGTGCTCTATAACTGATCTGAAATTGTGAGAACAAAGTATTTCTCATACAGAGATTGACAATAGGGGGCTTTTACTGGTTATTTCACCTTTACTAGAAAGGATGAAACCAGAAGCTCCTGGCCCACAAATTGGCTCTGCCTAAATAAATAAAATGTAAACACTGAAATAGATCCGATCAATGAAAGTATTTGTTTCCATGCAAAGTATTCATTAATAAAAATTTTGTGTGAATAAGCAATTTTAAGTATTCTGCAAATGAAGTAATGTGGTTTGAAGTTGAACTAATGAGTTTTGTTCACTGTATAATGCTGCTTGGGAAAAGTGTACTTATGAAAAGTTATTGTTTAATGTAGCAGAATCTGAAATATAAGAGAAAAAATACACAGCATGACAGTAAGCATTTGTTTAAGCAGTTCACCCCTCTCTTGGGCTACCTCTGTTGGGTCCAAAAACCTCTAATTAGGCTTTTCCCTTTTTCATTAATGCTCAAAATATGAATTACACTATGTAGAAAGACTCAAAAGGAAAAATAAGATGCATAATCAGAAACAGAAGGCTGAAATCAGTATAAATCGACTATTCATTCACCTCCATTGGATGAGTATAGTCCAAAACAGTTGATCTTTCATTAGGCCCTGGTGGCTCCACAACCAAAATCTCTGGTAAAAACACTGATAGATTTCCTTGATGGCTCTGCAAACACTCCCAACAGCTCCAGAATGCTTTAATACCCCAAAATAAAAATAAAAATTGTCCCAAATGGACTTCCCTAGCCAAAGTTATGGCTAACTGAAGTTTTCCCAGTGTCCCCTAGAAAAACTCTAGCTAAATCTGGCTAACTGCCAGATAGCCCGAGAAAAATGGAGTTCGGTGCTAAATTTAGGGAATCGCCAATCTAATTTCCAGTTGAGGGCAGCTTACAAATAGGGCCACATGACCATAACCGTCGAAAAATGTTTAAAAAACTTGAGTTTAACATGGCATAACATAAGGTTCCAACCATATCATAAAACACTCCGCTCTGGGCACTATATACGCGGGACCACTTCCCACACGTTTAAACGCGCCTTTCAAAAATTCAAATAAATTTCCACGCCAATGGTTTAACAAACCAACCACGTGGTCCAACGGTGTAAACGCTCCGTTTCCATTGGATCGACCCATGTTCTAATCCTGCCGCGCTCAAACAAATATTTGAACCATATTTCAATCCACCTTGGGGCCACGTAGCGGCCTCCAGGCTGGCCACGTGGCGCCCTTTCATTGGTTTCCACTGGAATATTCTGCAAAATATTCTGTGGAATATTCTTTTTTTAATAAAAATAATTTTTATAAAGTCAAATTTGGCATTTTTTTAATTGAAATTGGCAAACTTCAAAGCTGAATAACTTTCTCATACGGCGTCGGTTTCCAGTGTCGTTTGCGTCTATAGGATCATTTTTCCGAGCTCTTTTCAGTCCATCTAGTTGATACCAATTCTGAGCAACTTCTTTTTTGAGCATTTTTCTACAAGAGACTTGATCTCCTGATCAATAACTAGCCTAACACCTTCATTTGACCCTAAAGATATATATTTCTTTATATTTATAGAGAGATCCCTCTCTGGATCTAGGAGGGCTAGATCCTAAGATCCCAAAGTGGTTTGATGTTGTCTTGTCATTTGGTATTGCCAAATTGCCAAATCACAGGAACCCTAACAGAGGTATTGAGGGGATTGTTGGCATATGCACCAACGGTCTTCTCGTGTGAGCTGAGGTTTGAACTTTTGGGTTTGCAAGAATAGGATAATATCCCAATACCAAGGGTTTTCGATTGCTACAAAGAACAGGTGTTCATTAGGTAGCAAATCGTTTACTGGTGATCCTTTGGAGTCTCGTGGGAGGTCGATAATGAAATCTGCTAGGGAAAGTTCCTTTTTGCTTTTGGGAGAGCGAAACTGTAAGTTGTATTCTTGAATAATGAATATCTAGCAGGCATACTTGTGGTTCATTAGTCGACGTGTGAGTAGGTAATTGATGGGATTAGTATTTTCTATGACCGTGGTTGTTTTTAAGATGATGTAGTGGCAAAGTTTCTGTACTGCATGGATTAATGCTAGGGAAATCATTTCTTCCAGTTCATATCTTAATGTGGGGCCTGACAGGGTTTTAATAACGTAATAGATTATGTGATCCCTCCCATATAGGCCCTCCTGGACCAATACTCCAGCCAACGTGGAGTTGGAGGCTGATAGATACAAGATATAATCCTTGTTATAGTCTGGGGGACTGATAAGTGGTGCTGAAGATAATGTTTCTTTCAGTGCGTCGAATTCTTATTGGGCATGGTCATCTCATTTAAACAGAATGTCCTTGCGAAGGAGGCGTAGGAACCCTTGAGCACAGGTGGCATAATCTGGGACAAAGCGTCTCAGAAAATTGGCCTTTCCTTGCAGGCTTTGGAGTTTCCTGAGGGTTCGAGGTGGAGGGACTTCTTTAATGGCTTGAAATTTTAAAGGGTTGACTTGAATCCCTTACTGGGACATGATAAGACCTAATAGTATTCCTGCGTTGACGCAGAAGACGCACTTAAGAGGGTTCAAGCACAGGTTGTATTTACAGCATTGTTGGAATACCAATCATAGATCCTCGAGATGGTCAGAACGTTTCTTGGAGTGTACCGTAAGGTCATCTAAGTAGGTGAGGATAAGGTGTGCCAAGTCATGAAATATGTAATTCATGGCCCTTTAGAAGGTGGCTTCGTCATTTTTTAGGCCAAATGGCATTACCTTGTATGCGAATGTGCCCTACAGGGTGGTGAACGTATTTTTGTACCGATCTGTATGGCAGATCTGGATTTGATTATATCCGGAGAACCCATCCATGAAGGATAGAGCCTCATGGCTAGCACAAGCATCGATAACTTGGTCGATGAATGGGGTGGGATAATTTTCTTTAGGGCAAGCTTTGTTCAAATCTCGAAAATCAGTGTAGATGCGTATGGTGTCCTATTTTTTCATGACAGGAATAGGGTTAGAAACCCAAGATGTATAGGCGATGGGGTAGATAAACCCGCCTTTGTGAAGCTTGTCAATTTCTCATTTTATTGTTTCTGCCTTTGATGGGTGAAGTTGGCGTTGTTTTTGGTGGATTGGGGTTACATCTGGCCAAGTGTCAATATGGTGCTCTACAATTGTAGGACTAAGCCTAGGCATTTCTGAGTAGTCCCAAGCAAAGATATCTCGATACTCTTGTAATAATTTGGTATAAGAGGTTACCTCTTCTGGAGAACATGCTGCCCCTAGCGATATTTCTTCGACCTTTGATGGATTTTGAGATATGTTCACCTTGATGGTAGGTGAAATATTCGACATATTTCCCTCCTCAAACACATTCAGCGTGGGGATGGGGTTTTTAAACCAGTCCACCTTTCCTGACGGTAGAAAGTCTTTTGATTCGATCGCATAGATCTCTGGTTTGGTTGTCTTGTCAGGACTGACTGTCTTCCTAGGAAGAAACAACGAACGGTGATGCATTGCATCCCATGGGTAATCAGGCTCCATCATGGTTTCTAGGATATCCTCATCCAAATGAAATAAGGTCTCAAAGGGGGATTGTTGCTTCGTATGTTTAGACTGAATGGGGGTGATCCTGGTGGAGCTAGTTAAGAAACATGACACAGATTCCATCATGGATGTGGTGGAACTAGATGCTATTGATAGAGTGCAGACAGATTGGGTCTGTACTATCGTAGGGGAAGTTGCTCTTATAGTTTTAGCTGTCTCGACACCTAGGGTAGATGAGCAAACAGCTCGAGTCATGGTTCCAACGCATGATGTCATGAACCATATGTGGTGTGTCGCATCATCGGTGTTCGGCAGGGGACGGATTTCCCTAATTGGTTGTCTTCTGGGTGGCCACGACGGGGTGGATTTATTTGTCACATCCTCTTGGGTCGTCGAACTGTCCATGGAATCCCAGTCTGCACCGTCTTCTTGGGAGAGGTAGATGATGGTCGATCGCATACAGTCTAAAGTTGTGTGAAATCTTGGCACACAGTGACAATGACGTACAGGGTGGTTGTCTCCACATATCTGGCATGAATAGTGAATATCCATGTTAGCGTGGTACACTACATGGACTGGGTACCATCGTTGGAACATTTCCAAGGCTGGGCAGTCAATGATGAAATAATCAATTTCATCGCAAATTACATACCTTTCGACTGGGGGAGGTGGTATGGCAGGGGGTCTTTCGAGTGATTTTCGCTCTTCCTGCAGGTACATGATGATATGTGACTCATCATTGATAGACTAGATGGAGGGATCATCTTGATAGGATCACTCAACCGCATGTAAGGCATCCCTATATCATGGTATTTCTAGACAATGGTGGGTATAATGCCCATAGGTGTCACAGAGTGCGCATGCGTGATTGGTGCACAATGGTTTTCCTATACTGTTGGTGGCAAGTTCCTTTTTATGGGAACGTCATTTTGAGGTGCCTGCCTCGCAACCGAGGAGTGGTTTTAATTCATCCAACTTCGGGCATATGTGGGTAGGGTGTCCTATGACATCACATATAGCATAGGCTGATGACTTCCTTTGCATGGTGGGAGTCACCACTCTCTTTCCTTTCTTGGCGATTTTCTTGGTCGTGGTCACCAGTTTTGCAATGGGAATTTCCCTTGTGGGGGTGGTTTCGACTACTGCTTGGGTAGGTTGGGGCTGCTGGGGACAGGGGGGATTTAACCCAAATGCAGTAATGTTGGTAGATGTTGTTCCTGGAGGGGGAAAAAGATACCACACTGTGAATTCCAATGATATATTAGGTAATACCAGTGTTTCCATGACCTGCTGGGAGGTGAAGCCAAGAGGTTGGAAGAAGAAAGGAGTTTGGGAGGTGGTGTAGACTAGGGAGGCTGTATTAGCTGATGCCTTGGTGTCATTACTGCTTGATTCCATGTCCTGACTAACCTCAATGCTTGATGTGGACATCATGCATAACAGGACCCCTGTGGCATCCAAAGATAACTCAGGGATAATGGGAGGATCTCCTAGGAATGACCCTAGGACGGACGATGGTTTGAATTGGCCAAGGCCATATTCTTCATACCGTGAAAGACCATCTATGGTTGTATCTACAGAGGGTAGAACCATATCTGTGTTGATCAAGGGACTCTTTTCACTATGCATCAACTAGTCTACTGTGATGATTCGATCCTCGTGGGTGAACATCATGATGCAGAAGATGGAGGATGCTATGGCAAACATGGCATACATGTAACTCCACCCAAGGAGTATGTTGTAATCCAAGTGAGCATCCAAGACTTCGATGTCTATGTGGACCGTCTTGCCAGCTAAACAGACCAGTACATTTTGGAAGAGAGCGATGGGGGTCAAGGGACGACTGTCGTATGCTTTGAGTGTGATGACAGAAGGTTTAAGTTGAAGGGCTCCTAAATTCTGCCATACATTCTTTGACATGATGCATGTGGATGCAACCTCGTCAATGACACATCAGTGAATAGTGATATTTTGTACCAATACCGGTATCTGGAAGTTGACCATGGAGGGAATCCTAGGGGTGGCTTTGTCTAAGTCAAAAGCCATCATGCATGTGTCGGTAGGGTCGACAGCGCCTAATGTGGAAAGTAGGGATTTTCGTTGCATTAGGCATGACTGCAGTACTTCCAATGCAGACATAGTAGCAGGTGACTGAGCTAAATCGTTTACGATGCTGTAATTGTGGGTCACTTTGGAGTAGTTACCTGCTCGCCTATTATGCCCTTTTACCATTTTTGGCAATGGTTCCAAAGGAATCTTTGGAATGGTTAAAGGTGTAGTCAGCATGCTCATACTAGCCCCTGACGTACTACTGTCAGGTGGGGTGTCCAAGCTGTGATTCCGAGTTTGGAAAAACATTTCTTCCCCAGCCATGTAAATTTCATGTTTGTTTTTCCTGTAATCATCAGGGTTTTGCTGCTGAGTGCTAATTGTTCCTTGATGGGGGAAGGGTTTTTGCATAACCGCAGTTGTCTGGGAAGATCCTCCTTGTCCTCAGTTACTCTGAAGCTTTTTAAGCTCAGGGAGTTTGGGACAATGGTGAGTATAGTGCCTGTACTCACCACATATTGAACAAGAATGGTTTGTTCATAGAGGTGGCCTTTTGCCTTGCCTTTGGGCATTGCTTGGCTCCTAGTTCTGATTCCGGTTGGAGTTAGCTCCAGCCTGGGATTGCGGTGGGCACTATTGGTTGATGCCCCCCCATCCAGGGTTCCCTTTGGGCTTGTTTTTTTCCTTTCTCTTAACCACGTTAGGAATATAATTCTCCTAATCATACTGGTGTGGTTGATTTTGGGACGGCTGCACAAAGTTCACCTGTGCATTGTTTTGCTTGGGTGGGTTATGTGCTTGGGACAGAGCATATTGTTTTCACCTGGCCGTTGGGGGGGAGTTCTTCCGTCAGTTTTTCTTCCTGTGTATTGGGTCCCCTCAGCCGGAGGATAAAGTTCTCCTTAGTGATACGCTTGCACCCTATTAGTCAAATTTTTCTGTTGCATATGATGACTTTGAAATCCAGGTTGAGACATGTTCTGGGTAGACCCATGTGTGTAACCGAGATTCTGATTGCTGCTGCCTAGGTACCCTTGGGTCATTGAACCAATAAGTCCGTCTGCAGAGTTAGACGGGCCTGAAAATTCTTGATAAGATTGCAGGCGCAGGGCATTGGGTAGGATATTGTATATGTATCTTGATTGCGTGTAGATCAGTTCAAGCTGTTGGGCTTTATTGATTGTGTCCTCTTCGGATGTGGGGTTACATTGCGCCACATCCTTTGAAATATCTGTAGTCAGAGTTTTCAAGAATAAATCTAAAAGGACTCGGTCGTCAAGTTTTTCTTTTCATAAACTGCGACGCCGTCTCCACTCATGGAGATGTTCTGAAATATGGGTAGAGGGGGATTGTCTGAAATGAGTCAGTAACTCCATTCCAAAATCGTGGTGAATGGGAAACTGAAATTATGTGAGGAATGTGGTAGCGAGGGAGCTAAAGCTTCCATGTGAAGCAAGAGGTTGCTCCACATACCATTTCACGGCCACTCCCATAGGAGTGCGTTGAAATAGCCTCAACCAAATAGTATTGTCAATGATGTTATTCGATGAGCACCATAGGTGAAAGGTCATTATATGATTTCCTGGGTTTTCTGCTTGCTTGCCTTCAAAATTTGGTATGTCTGAAGGGAGCTTCATGGGCATGGGAGGCCAATTGAGGTCATGTGTAATGGGGTCATTCGGGATCTTGGTCAAATCTGGTAGATTCAACGCTGCTAAGAAGGGTGACTAGGAGGTTGATGCCATGGCAACGTGTGAAGACACAAAATTTTGGTTAAAAAGAGGGTTAGTTTTTGACGTACCCTGTTGTGAATTCAGCTGGCTTCCCATATGGGTTGCACTCCTCTGGCCCCCAAGGGATGAGGGGGGAGTGGTGTGCAATGTGGTGTTGGGAGACCGACTAGGGTTCCCAACTAAGGTTTCTCCCAGAAAGGAGGAACCAACCACTGTGGCAATGTTCTGTCTTTAACGCCTAAATGGCGAAAGACCTGGAACCCCTCCCGGTAATGGGGGGAGGTCCAAAAGATGCCTGGAATAATGAGGTTCTATTGGAACCGTTTGAGTGTCAACCAGGTTAGGTTTTGGAAAAAAATTGAGGGGATCAAGTCTGTGATCATGACAAATTTATGGCCACATACATAAAACAAAGTGAAAATGAAATGAATTTTCCTTTAACTTAATCTATGTGATCAATCAAGAAAAAATGGTTTTATTTGTTTGCATGTGATACTCAAAATCCTAGAAGACCTAATACGTCCTCACACACTCAAAATTAACTAGGCCTTGAGAGGATTTATTGCGAGTGTTGGCACAACGTCCCGTAAGAGCTGGCGACGCTCCCAGTCAGCCGAAGAGAATCAACCAAGGTAAGGGTAGAGGGTCTAGTGCTTGCCTGCACCATCACCTATAGGGTAAAGGATGCCCTAGTTTTGGCCACTAAGGACCATCATCCCATGTGAGCGTTTTAGTCTTGGGCTTCTTGGTAGTCAGCTAACAGTACCGAGTATTAGCCGGGTCAGGTAGCCCCAACTGATACTGCACGCACTGCACCTAAGCCTAACCCCCTCTGAATCGGGTCTCTGCCACGCTCGGGTTTTCTTTTCCGTGGATTGATAGGTAGATTTTAAATATCCCTAAATACATAGCTTCTATGTTTCAATGTGAAGTGTGATCAAGACGGCTTATTGGATGCCTACCCCCTTGATCCTACCTTAATCTATAAATTCTCTTGTGGCCCCTGTGGGGAGAATTTAGTAAGTTGGTTTAAGTTATTTTTAGGTGGCTTTCTTTTCTTAGTGGGTGAATGTGTGTGAGTGTATGGTGAAAAATATCATAATTTGAACATATGGATATCGGTGATCCTTTACAAAAGTCCCCTAGTTAAACTATGTGACATTGTTCCTTGCTCAAATGTAAACAATTTGCAGATAATGGGCTGCTTCCAAATCTTCCTAGTTATTCTATGTGAGTGACCAAAGGGAGATGGAAAATCAAGAATGTAGAGAATTCATATGCTTGTCTAGGGTAACCAAATGGTTCAAAGACAACATATATTACTTGCTCTAATTGGCGATTCGATCCTAGTCCCGCAATTTCCTAAATGCAAAAATTGAATTTAAACTAAACAATTTCTACACTAGCTTATGCATGTGTGGTCATGAGCCACTTACTTGGACTAGTTAAGCTAAGTGTGCATACCATAATGTGAAAAAAAAAAAAATTGTTTGGAAAGAAATGATTAATTCGCCCCCTACTTAAACTATGTGAACACTTTTTTTCAAAACCAACTTAAATGAAAACTAACTAAATGCCTACAGAAAGCAGCAAAAAATGAGTTCTTAGAAGCTGTGGGGTATCAACACAGGTGTTGGCAGATACATTAGGGGCTGCCCAACACACTTACAAGCAGAAAATAGGGGGAAAAAATCTCTTTGCAATTTGCACAAAAGCCCTTGACAGGTGCGCCTTCCTGCATGCAAGTCACTCTTGAACGCGCGCAATGCGCCTCTGTGAGGAAAAAATGCACACAAAAATCCTACAAGTAAAAATATTAGAGCTTCCTTCTTCAATCTATCACCTCAGTGAGTCTAGGGACTGCAAGATGGGTTAGAGGACTATCAACTCCACTCCAGCATAGACAAAGTGTATCCTGCAAAAGATGGCACAACCACATAAACTTGAAACATGTCAGCGGAGTCGCCAATCCTGTTGTTGTGGATTTGTCGCAGAGGTGTATGAAATCGCGCAAGCTTAGAGAGTGTGGTATACTCTCTAAACTATTGGTAACAGGCAGAAAGTGGGGGGAGCTCAAAATCATAAAACTTAATGGAAATAGTATGCTGAAGTATGCTCTGATTAAACTAAAACTAAAAACACAAATATATGGAAGCTGTATAGAGAGTTATAAATGATAATAATGCAAATGATGGCTTGATGGCCTCTTCTTATTAAACGTTCGAAATGGAGAAGAAATTTTCCCCACTTGCCAAAGGGAACTAAGGGAATGGCTTTAGGTTCCAATGCAAGGATGTTTCCTTCCAAGCTCTGCCTCTGATGTAGTCTCACTCTCTCTCTCTCTACTATGGTGGACTAAGATGTTGGGTGGCTAACTATCGAGTCCTCTTTAGCTCCAGCTCTGGGTCACACACAATGCTGGTGTTGCTTGGGGCAACTTTGGCCAGCATAACCTTGTGATCACAATTTTTTCATCTCTTGGTGGGTTTATATAGGTGAGCTTCAAATCCTCCTTCCCTCCCTTGGTACATTATGGATGATGACCCAAGGGAGAGGTGTGATTCCATTGTGTGCTCAAATATTCTTTTTTGTGCTCACATAATGTCTAAGGAGGCGTTGGTGGCTATCCTTAGGTGGTTTTCACATAAGGAGTAACTATCCTTTTCTTCTTATGGTCTTGGAAAGTGACTTTTTTCCATTTCCAAGAATACGTGCTTATTGGGAGAAAAGGCGTGCAGAAGGCACTCTTCTCGAAGGAAAAAGCATGCATTTGAGCATTTATGAATAGTTCAAATCTGATTTTCTCAAAACCTTAGAGATTAAATACATATTGATTCCATAATGTATTCCTGTCCTGTAAATCCTTGGGCTCAACATTAATTGATGTCGTCTTTTTCTATACGATTTTCCAGTGTTAACAGTCACCATATGGCATCCAAATGAGAAAGATACAACGCAGTTTTTCTAACTGTTGCCCCAAAACATAATATTACAAGTTGTCTCCCAACCATTTTCTAGTTGTGCATGTCATCTCATCTACTAGAAAATAGTAAATGGCATTGTGTATCAATTGAGCATAAATAGAATAGCACAACACTTGCCAAAAGCCATAAAATAAATGGCTATCTCCCTCACTGATGTTGGTCTAAAAATACCATGAAGCCCAACTAGAATCTTTCCCTCTAGTGGAGCAATTGATTGTATATAAATGGCAAGAAAATGCAAATACTGTGTTAGATGATCAATAAGTGAAAAAACACAACTCTTACCATGTACTAAGAGTAGGTTGGTAATGAGATCTATGGATGATCTCTCCATAGTGTTCTGATATGTCTCCATGAGACCCTTGTGAATGGAAAGGAATGAACCACTTGCTGCATGAAAATCCTTCTTCTTATGATTGGAGATCAAAGTCAAGAAGATCATACCATGGTAATAGACATCTCCATCCACTACTCATTCACTCTCATCTCCCACTTGTCCATCAAGTGCATCATACGTGAAGTGATCTTGGGAACACTCCATCAAAAAACCCAAGATCCTAAGTGACAGCGTCATTGGCCTTTGTAATAAGGCTCCTATCATCTCATAGCTCAATTATTTGACATACTAAATGCTAAAGGAATATACCATAATGTTGCTATACATGGGAGATTCCTTCCAAAGTGGAAGTGCCTCCTGATCCTCCAAAGCTACGGATTAGCCCCTTTGCACCATGATTGTGCCACCATCTACTCCTAAAACATCATGCAAAGTATGGGAGTAAATAATCCCATACTCTCCCAAGAGTATCCAAAGCAACAACAACTCTTGTTGCCTCCTCATCTCCTCATCATACAGGTCATGTAGTAACATCATGATGATTGACTTATAGAATGCCCCAGACAACCAAATACTCTACTGCCATAACATATGGGTGCCTTGCAATGCACCAAAACATAACATACATTTTGAAGGAGGATATGTCATATTCTGGCCAAACTCTTTTAAGAGTAGCCAGTGCAGCCAGGCCTCCTACTGCCCTATGTCATAGATCTGCAAGTGGCTCACCAACCTATTGCTCACCATCCTCACCCATCCATATAAATGTGGGTGTCTCCTTCCATGCTAAAAATTGGTATCCCTCCAATGGATAATACCTTCCTTCCAAATTAGATTACTACCTTTGCACTTCATGGCATGTTGAAGTACAACCTCCTGGAGATCTCCAAATGAAGATCACTCATCAATGACCAAGTTGACCCCATAAGGATCTAAACATGATGTAGGAAAAATCTTCCCATTGAGCTGTGAAGTGCTCATCAAGAAGTAAGATCTATAATAATGAGAGATATAATCCTTCATAAGGTGTCTTCCATCAGTCATTTTCCTATCCAATGTCACACAAGTATAATGGTCATCAGAATGTCCCAATAATATCTGGGCCCCCAACTCATCATTGTTTCTCAATGACAACGTTGTTGATCTCCATTATGGTGTATATTTTGTCTCACGATCATGCACAATGCTGAACATACAATTCTAAATTGGATTTCCTAGGATAATGCTCATCCTATCGTCCAAAATTATACACTCCAACAAAAAGTGTTATGTGCAGCTCATTAATGAATAACCAGGATGAATACATATCTCTTCCTTGAACAATTCAAGGGTCATATGCGTAGTGATAGTATGCTTCTCCAAATCAACAATGTTTTTTGACCCTAGGTCATGCATTTTCCCTAATGGCATGTTCCCACAAACCTCCATATGATTTTCTGAAATAATAGGAAGTGGAAATGTTTGCATACCTTGGTAAAGTTTGGGAACATCTTGTACTGCTACAAGGGTTACTCTCTCGAGTGTAATGACCCCTCTAATTACTGGTCAAGATGATGGATGCTCCTCTACTACTGTACGAGTGTTTTTATAAGTCTCCTTCTCCTCATGCATCTTCAGAATAGTTCATGGGACTCTAAATGTCAAGAGATCAAGACCAATTTTCAAAGGTGCAAGTGTTCTTTCTCCTGATGCAAGTGCTCCTGCAGCAAGTGGTGGTGAAGGTCTCTTCTCCTATGATTTCTTCTTGTCAAACTTCTTGATTAGCCTTTGAGTTAAATCTGCATATGCAGTCACTCTTGCATGACTCAAATGGATGAACCACAAAATGTTTGCTTCACCCTAAAAGTGCAGCGCTGCAATCTCAGCAAATTCTCTTTATACTACTGGATGTAGAAGGAAGAAAGAATTTAAATTCATTCCCCAAGCCCTTGCTATGCATGTGGATGACCCATCAAATGAAGACAATAGAAATCTATTGTGCTTCCTCCTTCCATAACTGCAAGGTCTCCTCTCTTCTTTGAGCTGAATGAACAGTGGCAGAGTTAGATTCTCCTTGAAATCCCTTAATTGAGACTTGTACTCTGCAAGATAATCACTTATAATCTCATGCATAGCTCTTTTAGGGGAATAAATGGCGTTGATCCAGCCAGTGTGATGACCTATAATAGGAGTTCTCTTTTTCCACCCCACCTATGTTCCACCCCATGCCCGTGCCACCCCACCTATGTGCCACCCCACACCCATGCCACCCCATGCCTAATACCTTTGGGTTCCACCTAATCCAAAAGGTTTCAAGTCCATTAAATGGAGATAGTAAAGTTGAGTCAAGGAATGGTCAAGGAATTTTCAATGGAAGATTAAGGTTTAAGGCTGAAGGCAACCTTAAGGTTCTAGGTTTCCTCCATCTCCATGCCTTTCATCTTCTTCTTCAAAAGAAAATGACATAATATATTTATTTGGAGCTCTATGCAATACCAATTCTTTCTTCTACTGATAGGAAGTGGATGGACCTTCCTCATATTGAAGCCCTCTATAGGTCTCATTTCATATCTCCTCTTTCATTTGCTTTACCTTCTTGTAGAGATTCTTCATAGATCTGAAAAGTGATGAGACGAAGCTCATTATTTCCATCTTTATATATATCTTCTTCTTCTTATAGAATATTGGTTGAAACTCACAGTCTGAGCCAAGATTATGCTCTGATACCATTTTAATATTCCAAAATGGAAAATATAGGAATATAGAACATGTGCAGCATTCCAAACTAAGAAAAAAAGGAATATAGCACTAAAGTCTAGAAAATGCTAGAAATGTTCTGAAACTAGAAACTACATTAAGAATTCATAATCATGAGTAGCAGACAACTAAATCATATCATTAAGGATAAAAAATAATGTAAGTACACATTGCTCCAAAAGGAATTCACTCAAGCCACAAGATGGCTGAAATACACTAAAGAAATCTAGCATTGGAAAGTATAACTGTTGTTGCTGGAAACTGTTGCTACTGTGAAGAATATCTTTGTCCGGAAGGTTGTTGGAGTACTCAGAATGATCTGATATTTTAACCACGGATTCTACTTGAATAACACATAAAACCTAGAAATGGTTTGGCCAGATTCTAAGTTTCGATTTTCAGCCCTTTTTGGGTTGCCCATTGCACCCCTGCTGACTGACTTACACACTCCCTAGGAATGACTACTGATATGGGGCTGAAGAAGTGATCTATAAGCTACAATAGCATGCAATCAAATAAATAGATGAAGGGTTGGTCCCCTCACTGGAAAATAGGGTCAAGAGCTTGGGTACTTGACCTCCCACTGCAACTGCACTGGAAAATAACATAGTTTCTAGAGGCATTAGGGAATTTTGAGGTCTAAAATGGGCCTCCTAAGAAAAATGTACAAGTAAAATAAACTTTATAAGGACCAATAGGATTCACGATGGTGATGTCAACCATGGGATTTGATTCACCATTTTTGGAGTGAAAAAATTAAAAATAATAAAATAATAAAACTACTTTTTCAACTCATATTTTGAACTTATTGTAGGTTTAACCCTGAACAGAAATTATCTACACACGAATCTTATAACAGAAAATAAACAATAGCGAGAGCATAAAACATAAAACAGATAAACACAGATATTTTTCCCTGGATCCCAAATTGGGATGACCAGCTTGATTTTTCATTATATTCCTTTTAGTGTTACAACCCATATATATACATGCCGAAGCATACATAAACCCCAATCCATTAACCCTGGATTAGAACATAACTGTAGTTCCCTTGACTGGATCTACAAAATACCAGGGGTCAAAAACCATCGTACCCCAAAACCATGTGCAAACTCATGCACAAAACATGGGTGGGTCCGCATATGAGTGGGACCGCATACGAAAAAAAATTTCACCAGGGCGCTGCCGCCCCCCCCGTGACCCCCCTGCTGTGCCCAGCGCAACGTACAGCACATGGGGCTAGTCGTGGAAAGAATATAACACATACCCAACACTTGTCTCCCTAAGGGTTTACTAAAATTTCGAGCGGGAATACTCGTTGGATGAAAAATTTAATTCCACATCCAAGGAGTACACATATTGCATACTTTTGATGGACCTTGCTACACAAAAAATGAGAAATACATTAAAAAGAAAAACATGATTGAAATCATGTCTTTTTATGTATTTATCATTTTTCGTGTAGCAAAGTCCATCAAAAGTATGCAACATGGGTACTGCTTGGATGAGGAATTAAATTTTTCATCCAATGAGTATTCGCACTTGAAATTTGAGTAAACTCTTAGGGTGATAAGTTCAAAATACGAGTTGAAAAAGTACTTTTTTCTTTTTTCCCTCTAAAATTTGATGATGTAATCAAATCTGATTTTATTATTTCCACTATTATTTTATAATTTCCTTAGGAGGCCTGTTTTAGACCTCAAAATTCCCCTATTGAGACTGCGATGTGGATGAATGTTGTTGCTTGGCCTGGTGCCAAAATATGAAATGAAGCCTTGATGACTTCCTCACAAGCTTATGGATGTAAGGATGATCCCTCCAATGGAAAACTAGCTCAGAAATTGGATATCTCTCTCCTCCACTGCTACACCTTGTAACACAACACAACTATGAACATAAGCTACACTGTAGCTGAAGACTAAAGCTTGGCCTGATGCCTGGATGTGGACTATATATCTAAATAATCTCTCCTGAGTGGGATGAGTATGGGATGTTGAAAATTCAACAAGATGATGGAGCTTAGTGAAATGAAGTCGCCTTCACTAAGTGGGCCCGCAGGGTATTTTTGGCGCAAAGTCTATTTTTAGACTATGTCTATTTTTAGACATATGGAGCATGGTCTAGGAGTTGTAGTATGTTATTCTTGGATGATTGTTCGAGTTGGTAAAAATAGATGGACCTCTATTTTTAGACATTTGGGTGGTGTCTATTTTTAGACTGCCAGGCTAAAAATAGAAAAGTCAAATATTATTTACCCTTAATAATATTTGGACTATAAACTTCAGTTTATCCTCTTGCAGCACTTCAGTTTGAGCTACAAATGTGGCCCATGCATCTGACAGAAGGAATTATGCTATTCCTAGGGGTTTGGTGAGCTCATGCATGGTTGAATTCAGTTAGAACTCAAGTGGCGGAGTTTGGTGGAGTTGATGAGACAGTTGGTGGAGTTGTGTTCGGGTTAACTTAGTTGAACTAGTTGTATTTAGTTTAACTGGCTAATACACTAGAGATGAGTGGGGTGAATCAAATATTATTTAATTCACTAAATATTAACTCATTATTCAACTAAAGAACACATCAGTTGACCGCAGTGCATGGACAGTTCAGTGAAGACCAGTGGAAGAGGTAGATGAAAGGGTGAGATTGCTATTAGTTGTGACATTAGTTGTGCATGAGATTTGCATAAGCATTCAAGGAGATTTCCAATGAGGATTGTGCATATCAAGCCAAGGAAATTCAAACTTGGATCTCTCATTACACCAACTTTGATTGCGCAGTAGAGGCAGGCAAAGAGTGGAGGAGTTTTGAACCCGTGACTTGTTCAAAACTGAACTAGTTTGTGTGTAACTTGTGGAGATAGTACTGAGTACTTGTGAGGATTATTGTGCTATGTATTGTTACATGTTCTCTTCTATTATAATATACAAAATAGCTAGGGGTTTTCAGCTATAATCTTTCCCCATTACATATTGTGTTTATGTGCGCATGCGACTGTTTCTATTTCCGCATATTGATGATCAATTGTAGAAGAGGTTATGTGTTATGCATGAATTCGAATTAGTGTGTGACCAGGATAATATCAGTGGATAAATCTTCATTATTCAGAAAATTTCTACATGGTATCAGAGTGAATTGATCATTGGGATCTATTACAGTGATTACAATTTTATTTCGGTAGACTGAGTCTGTAACGGGCCAGGTAGCCTCTGGACCCATCCTTTCTTTGAAAGGTGATATATCCAGTAAATGCCCCTACAGTCGATCTCTGTGCTAGAAATAATTTGTTCTCACAGATCCAGAAGCAGTTGGTTTTTGAGCTTGGAATTCGAATTTTGCAGCAGATTGTTTTCTTGGTGCCAGAGTTGAAATGTCTTTCAACGGTTTGCGACTTGAGTATGCCCTTGAGGGCAGTTCGAATTATGTTGCATGGAAAGACCGGATGGAGGCGGTATTAGATGATAATGGGCTGAAGGAGTTTGTAGATATGGATGTCCAAAAGCCTACTGATCCTGCTGAAGTTGAGGCTTGGCAAAAGAAGATGGCGAAATGTCGAAGGATTCTGTTGGAGGGCGTGAAGGATCACATTGTATCCAGCCTGCATGGAAAAGCTTCTCCATATTTGATGTGGAAAGCGTTGACGGATCTATTCCAGAGCAAGAGCGACCAAAGGAAGCTGGCGCTCAAGGATAAACTCAGAAACATTAAGATGGAGAAAGGCGACAGTATCGCCAAGTACCTCACGAAGTTCACTCAATGCAGAGATGAGCTGGGAAGTGTGGGGGTGACTGTCGATGATGAGGACTTGGTGGACCTAGCTCTCCTTGGTCTTCCGAAGAGTTGGAATTCCTATCAAGACTCTGTTAATGGTTGGGAGAAGTTGCTGGGATGGGAGCGACTTTGGTCGAATCTCATGCAAGAGGAGATAAGGCAGACTACCAGGGACGGATCTTCATCAAAGGCATCTGATGAAGAAAATTGCGCTTTGGCTGCCAAAGCAAAGAAGGGGAAGAGCAAGAAAGCTTCTCAGTCTGGTGCGAAAGGCAAGAAGCAAGACATGTCCAAGGTGAAGTGTTTTCACTATCACCAGCACGGACACTATGCCACAAATTGTCCGCAGAAGAAGAAAAATAAGAAGGCTGCTGGATCTGCAGCGGGAGAGGCATTGGCCTCCCAGTTCGAACTGGATTTTTCACTAATCACATGCTTGGTCTCAAGTGTGATGGGATCAGTATGGTTCTTGGACAGTGGTGCGTCATTTCACATGACAGGAGATCGGGATCTATTTTCAGATCTGGAGGAAAAATATCTTGGAGTGCACATCGAGATGGGCGATGATGGTAGATACAGTGCGACCGGTATCGGTACCATTTCCTTTGAGAGGGAGTCTGGTAAACCCTTTGTATTGAAGGAAGTATTGCATGTTCCAGGATTGATGAAGAATCTGATCTCTGTGGTGATGTTGGAAGACAAGGGGTACGATGTGGTCTTCAGCGAGGGAAAGGCTTTCATGCGCAGTAAGACAACTGTAGAGGCCTGGAAGATAGGGGTTCGAGTCAAGAACCTTTATCAGTTGCAAGTAGATGGTAGCGCAGCAATGGCATGCAAGGCAGAAGGAGTGGTGAGTCGGGATGATAGTGAGCTATGGCACCGAAGATTGGGCCACCTTCACCATGGAGCTTTGAAGATAGATTTCTACTGGGATTCCTAAGGGCACTCTTGCGCAGTTAGATCAGTGCAAGGGGTGTACCTTGGGAAAATATGTGAAAGCCACCTTTCACGAGAAGGATAGTCGCGCCACGACGATCCTTGAGAGAGTTCACACAGACGTGTGTGGTCCTTTCTCAGTAGCTTCGACAGCAAAGCACAAGTACTATGTGATCTTTTTTGATGATTTCTCTCAGAAGTGTTGGATCTTCTTCATGCAGAAGAAGAGCGAGACATATTCAAAGTTCTGTGAATTCAAGGCGTTGGTTGAGAAGGAATCGGGGAAGCATGTGAAGGCTCTTAGGAGCGACAATGGTGGTGAATTCATCTCTGCTGAATTCAAGGACTTTTGCAGCGCAGAAGGGATTCGGAGAGATCTCATCGCACCCCATAACCCACAGCAGAACGGGGTTGCTAAGCGGAAGAACAGAATGATCGAAGGTGCTGCACGGGTGATGTTGCTTTATCAGGGCCTACCCCTTCACTTGTGGGGTGAGTCATGCAATACTGCAGTGTATGTGTAGAACCGTTGTCCTCACAAGATACTTGGCATGAGTACACCGGAGGAGGCATTTTCTGGCAAGAGGCTTGACGTTTCTCATTTGAGGATTTTTGGCTCACCTGTCTACATGCATGTGACGAAGGACGCCAGAAAGAAGCTGGATCCGACCACAGAGGTTGGGATATTTGTGGGGTACACTGATACGCCCCACAACTATCGTGTGTATTTTCCAGACAGTCGAAAGACTGTTGTGCGATGGGATATCAAATTTCAGGAGGAGAAAGCCATGAAGTGTTCACTTGAGAGGGAGCCACACTTGCATGCATAAGAGGAGCTATTAGTTCCTAAGGAGGAGCTTCCAGATGTGGATCAGCCACAAGAGGAAGTGCATGGAGTGGAAGAGACCACTCATGCAGCGCCAACCATCGAGATGCAGAGAAGGTTGTAGGACCACCTACAGCACAACGCAGACAGAGATAGTCAGCGGACCGGTACACTGGATACATGGCTCTTGTGAGCAAATGTGTCGTGACAGAGCCATCCTCTTTCGAGGAAGCTGTGGAGGACCCCGCATGGGTAGATGCCATGGTGGAAGAGTATGATTCGATTGTCAAAAACAGTGCATGGGAGATTGTCCCAAGGTCGGAAGGGAAATCAGTGGTGGGTTCGAGATGGATCTACAAACTGAAGCAGGCAGCTGACGGGAGTGTGGAGAAGTACAAGGCAAGATTTGTTGCCCGAGGCTTCTCACAGATAGAGGGGATCGATTATGAGGAGACCTTTGCACCTGTCGCAAGGTACTCTTCCATACGAACGATCCTAGCTCTCTCAGCGCAGATGGGGTGGCACATCCATCAGATGGATGTGAAGACTGCGTTCCTCAACGGAGTCATTGAGGAGGAGGTGTACATAGAGCAGCCCGAAGGTTTCGAGATCTTCAGCAGTGAGTCGCATGTGTGCAGACTCAAGAGAGCACTGTACGGGTTGAAGCAAGCACCTTGTGCTTGGTACACACAGATAGACAGTTATTTCACCGGACTTGGATTCTCCAAGAGTGAGGCGGATCCTAACCTGTACCAGATTGTGGTGGAGGGGAAGTTGCTGATCATTGTACTGTATGTAGATGATCTGATTTTGACGGGTGATGAGATGTTGATACTTTCATGCAAGGAGGATCTTGCTAGAGAGTTTGAGATGAAGGACTTGGGCCTCCTTCATTATTTCCTGGGATTGGAGATTTGGCAACGCAGTGGTGGACTGTTTGTTTCTCAAGGTAAGTATGCCCGGGAGATACTGGAGAGGTTCAACATGCATGGCTGCAAGCCTGTTGATACTCCTCTTCCTGGTGGTTGGAGGAAGGAGGATGCTACTTCAGCGGAGGTAGTGGATGCCACTGTCTATCGACAGTTGGTGGGGTCGCTTATGTATCTGGTCAATACACGACCTGATATATGCTATGCTGTTAACCAGCTATCGCAAGCTATGGTTAAGCCTACCAAGCTCTTCTGGAAGGCAGGCAAGCATGTATTTCGTTATCTTAGTGGCACATCGGGATATGGTCTGTGGTACAGACAGGAGGATGGAGTGAAGCTTTGCGGCTTCACTGACGCAGATTGGGCAGGGAGCCCAACAGACCAAAAGAGAACATCTGGAGGAATCTTCAGTATTGGGTCGACAGTAGTTTCCTGGTATAGCAGGAAGCAGAGATCCGTGGTACTCAGTTCAGCAGAGGCCGAGTACATGGAAGCAAGCTTGGCTGCATGCGAGGCTATTTGGATGAGGAAGATCCTCGTCGGATGGTTCGGGTCGCACTTGGAGCCTACTGTGATTTATTGTGATAACCAAAGTTGGATTAAACTCTCGGCTAATCCAGTATTTCATGATAGATCCAAACACATCGACATCAGGTACCATCATATCAGAGATTGTGTGCAGCGGAGAATCATGTTACTTTCATATATTCCCACGGAGGATCAGGATGCTGACATCTTGACGAAGGCGCTCACCAGGAGAAAATTCGAATTCCACAGAGGCGGGATAGGGGTTGCAGATAATCCATATCTTGTTGAGAGGGAGTGTTGAAAATGCAACAAGATGATGGAGCTTAGTGAAATGAAGTCGCCTTCACTAAGTGGGCCCGCAGGCTATTTTTGGTGCAAAGTCTATTTTTAGACTATGTCTATTTTTAGACATATGGAGCATGGTCTAGGAGTTTCAGTATGCTATTCTTGGATGATTGGTCGAGTTGGTAAAAATATATGGACCTGTATTTTTAGACATTTGGGCGGAGTCTATTTTTATACTGCCAGGCTAAAAATAGAAAAGTCAAATATTATTTACCCTTAATAATATTTGGACTATAAACTTCAGTTTATCCTCTTGCAGCACTTCAGTTTGAGATACGGATGTGGCCCATGCATCTGACAGAATGAATTATGCTATTCCTAGGGGTTTGGTGAGCTCATGCATGGTTGACTTCAGTTCGAACTCAAGTGGCGGAGTTTGGTGGAGTTGATGAGACAGTTGGTGGAGTTGTGTTCGGGTTAACTTAGTTGAACTAGTTGTATTTAGTTTAACTGGCTAATACACTAGAGATGAGTGGGGTGAATTAAATATTATTTAATTCACTAAATATTAACTCATTATTCAACTAAAGAACACATTAGTTGACTGCAGTGCATGGACAGTTCAGTGAAGACCAGTGGAAGAGGTAGATGAAAGGGTGAGTTTGCTATTAGTTGCGACATTAGTTGTGCATGAGATTGGCACAAGCATTGGAGGAGATTTCCCATGAGGATTGCGCAGTTGAAGCCAAGGAGATTCGAACTTGGATCTCTCATTGAACCAACTTGGATTGCGCAATAGAGGCAGGCAATTAGTGGATGAGTTTTGAACCTGTGACTTGTTCAAAACCGAGCTAGTTTGTGTGTAACTTTTGGAGACAGTACTGAGTACTTGTGAGGAGTATTGTACTGAGATTGTTACATGTTCTCTTCTATTATAATATACACAATAGCTGGAGGTTTTCAGCTATAAGCTTTCCCCATTACATATTGTGTTTATGTGCGCATGCGACTGTTTCTATTTCCGCAAATTGATGATCAATTGTAGAAGAGGTTATGTGTTATGCATGAATTCAAATTAGTGTGTGACCAGGATAATCTCAGTGGATAAATCTTCATTATTCAGAAAATTTCTACATGGTATCAGAGCGAATTGATCATCGGGATCTATTACAGTGATTACAATTTTATTTCGGTAGACAGAGTCTGTAACGGGCCAGGTAGCCTCTGGATCCATCCTTTCTTTGAAAGGTGATATATCCAGTAAATGCCCCTACAGTCAATCTCTGTGCTAGAAACAATTTTTTCTCACAGATCTAGAAGCAGTTGAGTTTTGAGCTTGGAATTCGAATTTTGCAGCAGATTGTTTTTCTTGGTGTCGGAGTTGAAATGTCTTTCAACGGTTTGCGACTCGAGTATGCCCTTGAGGGCAGTTCGAATTATGTTGCATGGAAAGACCGGATGGAGGTGGTATTATATGATAATGGGCTGAAGGATTTCGTAGATATGGATGTCCAAAAGCCTACTGATCCTGCTGAAGTTGAGGCTTGGCAAAAGAAGATTGTGAAATGTCGAAGGATTCTGTTGGAGGGCGTGAAGGATCACATTGTATCCAGCCTGCATGGAAAAGCTTCTCCATATTTGATGTGGAAAGCATTGATAGATCTATTCCAGAGCAAGAGTGACCAAAGGAAGCTGGCGCTCAAGGATAAACTCAGAAACGTTAAGATGGAGAAAGGTGACAGTATCGCCAAGTACCTCACGAAGTTCAGTCAATGCAGAGATGAGCTGGGAAGTGTGGGGGTGATTGTCGATGATGAGGACTTGGTGGACCTGGCTCTCCTTGGTCTTCCAAAGAGTTGGCATTCCTATCAGGACTCTGTCAATGGTCGGGAGAAGTTGCCAGGATGGGAGCGACTTTGGTCGGATCTCATGCAAGAGGAGATAAGGCGGACTACCAGGGACGGATCTTCATCAAAGGCATCTGATGAAGAAAATTGCTCTTTGGGCGCAAGAAAAGGAAGAGATGTTGAACATCTCGATGCGGTGCAAAGGCTTGAAGCAAGACATGTCGAAGGAGAAGTGTTTTCCACTTTGTCACGGCACGAATAACCCCATGCCACAAATTGTCATGAGAAGAAGAAAAATAAGAAGGGCTGCTTGGATACGCGGCGGGAGAGGAGCATTGGCCTCAAGTTTGAGCTGGTTTTCACTGTCGCATGCTTGGTCTCAAGTGTGATGGGATCGGTATGGTTCTTGGATAGTGGTGCGTCATTTCACATGACAGGAGATCGGGATCTGTTTTCAGATCTGGAGGAAAAATATCTTGGAGTGCACATCGAGATGGGCGATGATGGTAGATACAGTGCGACCGGTATCGGTACCATTTCCTTTGAGAGGGAATCTGGTAAACCCTTCGTATTGAAGGAAGTATTGCATGTTCCAGGATTGATGAAGAATCTGATCTCTGTGGCGATGTTGGAAGACAAGGGGTACGATGTGGTCTTCAGTGAGGGAAAGGCTTTCCTGCGCAGTAAGACAACTGGAGAGACCCGGAAGATAGGGGTTCGAGTCAAGAACCTTTATCAGTTGCAAGTAGATGGAAACGCAGCAATGGCATGCAAGTCGGAAGGAGTGGTGAGCCGGGATGATGGCGAGCTGTGGCACCGGAGATTGGGCCACCTTCACCATGGAGCCTTGAAGATACTGCAGCAGATTTCCACTGGGATTCCTAAGGGCACTCTTGCGCAGTTAGATCAGTGCAAGGGGTGTACCTTGGGAAAATATGTGAAAGCCACCTTTCACGAGAAGGATAGTCGCGCCACGACGATCCTTGAGAGAGTTCACACAGACGTGTATGGTCCTTTCTCAGTAGCTTTGACAGAAAAGCACAAGTACTATGTGATCTTTGTTGATGATTTCTCTCGGAATTGCTGGATCTTCTTCATGCAGAAGAAGAGCGAGACATATTCAAAGTTCTGTGAATTCAAGGCGCTGGTTGAGAAGGAATCATGGAAGCATGTGAAGGCTCTTAGGAGCGACAATGGTGGTGAATTCATCTCTGCTGAATTCAAGGACTTTTGCAGCGCGGAAGGGATTCGGAGAGAGCTCATCGCACCCCATAACCCACAGCAGAACGGGGTTGCTGAGCGGAAGAACAGAACGATCGTGGGTGTTGCATGGGTGATGTTGCATGATCAGGGCCTGCCCCTTCACTTGTGGGCTGAGGCATGCAATACTGCAGTGTATGTGCAGAACCGTTGTCCTCACAAGATACTTGGCATGAGTACACCGAAGGAGGCGTTTTCTGGCAAGAGGCCCGACATTTCCCATTTGAGGATTTTTGGCTCACCTGTCTACATGCATGTGACGAAGGACGCCAGAAAGAAGCTTGATCCAACCGCAGAGGTTGGGATATTTGTGGGGTACATTGATACGCCCCACAACTATCGTGTGTATTTTCCAGACAGTCGCAAGACTGTTGTGCGACGAGATATCAAATTTCAGGATGAGAAAGCCATGAAGCGTTCGCTTGAGAGGGAAGGACGCCAGAAAGAAGCTGGATCTGACCGCAGAGGTTGGGATATTTATGGAGTACACTGATATGCCCCACAACTATCGTGTGTATTTTCCAAACAGTCGCAAGACTGTTGTGCGACGGGATATCAAATTTCAGGAGGAGAAAGCCATGAAGTGTTCGCTTGAGAGGGAGCCACACTTGCATGCAGAAGAGGAGCTATTAGTTCCTAAGGAGGAGCTTCCTGATGTGGATCAGCCACAAGAGGAAGTTCATGGAGTGGAAGAGACCACTCATGCAGCGCCAACCATTAGAGGGTGCAAGCACACTACAGAAGCTGAGCGACTGGCTCGAGATGCAAGGAAGGTTGTAGGACCACCTACAGCACGGCGCAGACAGAGACAGTCACCGGACCAGTACAGTGGATACATGGCTCTTGTGAGCAAATGTGTCGTGACAAATCCATCCTCTTTCGAGGAAGCTGTGGAGGACCCCGCATGGGTAGATGCCATGGTGGAAGAGTATGATTCGATTGTTAGAAACAGTGCATGGGAGATTGTCCCGCGACCGGAAGGGAAATCAATGGTGGGTTCGCGATGGATCTACAAAGTGAAGCAGGCAGCTAACGGGAGTGTGGAGAAGTACAAGGCAATATTTTTTGCCCATGGCTTCTCACAGATCGAGGGGATCGATTATGAGGAGACCTTTGCACCTGTCGCAAGATACTCTTCCATACGGATGATCCTAGCTCTCTCAGTGCAGATGGGGTGGCACATCGATCAGATGGATGTGAAGACTGCATTCCTCAACAGAGTCATTGAGGAGGAGGTGTACATAGAGCAGCCCGAAGGTTTCGAGATCTTCAGCAGTGAGTCAAATGTGTGCCGACTCAAGAGAGCACTGTACGGGTTGAAGCAAGCACCTCGTGCTTGGTACACACGGATAAACAGTTATTTCACCGGACTTGGATTCTCTAAGAGTGAGGCGGATCCTAACCTGTACCAGATTGTGGTGGAGGGGAAGTTGCTAATCATTGTACTGTATGTAGATGATCTGATTTTGACGGGTGATGAGCTGTTGATACTTTCATGCAAGGAGGATATTGCTAGAGAGTTTGAGATGAAGGACTTGGGCCTCCTTCATTATTTCCTGGGATTGGAGATTTGGCAGCGTAGTGGTGGACTGTTTGTTTCTCAGGGTAAGTATGCCTAGGAGATACTGGAGAGGTTCAAAATGCATGGCTGCAAGCCTGTTGATACTCCTCTTCCTGGTGGTTGGAGGAAGGAGGATGCTACTTCAGCGGAGGTAGTGGATGCCACTATCTATCGACAGTTGGTGGGGTCGCTTATGTATCTGGTCAATACACGACCCGATATATGCTATGCTGTTAACTAGCTTTCGCAAGCTATGTTTAAGCCTACCAAGCTCTTCTGGAAGGCATGCAAGCATGTATTGCATTATCTTACTGGCACATCGGGATATGGTCTGTGGTACAGACAGGAGGATGGAGTGAAGCTTTGCGGCTTCACTGATGCAGATTGGGCAGGGAGCCCAACGGACTGAAAGAGCACATCTGGAGGAATCTTCAGTATCGGGTCGACAATAGTTTCCTGGTACAGTAAGAAGCAGAGATCCGTGGCACTCAGTTCAGCAGAGGCCGAGTACATGGCAGCAAGCTTGGCTGCGTGCGAGGCTATTTGGATGAGGAAGATCCTCGTCGGATTGTTCGGGTCGCACTTGGAGCCTACTGTGATTTATTGTGATAACCAAAGTTGCATTAAACTCTCAGCTAATCCAGTATTTCATGATAGATCCAAACACATCGACATCAGGTACCATCATATCAGAGATTGTTTGCAGCGGAGAATCATGTTACTTTCATATATTCCCACGAAGGATCAGGATGCTGACATCTTGACGAAGGCGCTCACCAGGAGCAAATTCGAATTCCACAGAGGCAAGATAGGGGTTGCAGATAATCCATATCTTGTTGAGAGGGAGTGTTGAAAATGCAACAAGATGATGGAGCTTAGTGAAATGAAGTCGCCTTCACTAAGTGGGCCCGCAGTCTATTTTTGGCGCAAAGTCTATTTTTAGACTATGTCTATTTTTAGACATATGGAGCATGGTCTAGGAGTTGCAGTATGCTATTATTGGATGATTGGTAGATTTGGTAAAAATATATGGACCTCTATTTCTAGACATTTTGGCGGAGTTTATTTTTAGACTGCCAGGCTAAAAATAGAAAAGTCAAATATTATTTACCCTTAATAATATTTGGACTATAAACTTCAGTTTATCCTCTTGCAGCACTTCGGTTGGAGCTGCGGATGTGGCCCATGCATCTGAAAAAGTAATTACGCTATTCCTAGGGGTTTGGTGAGCTCATGCATGGTTGACTTCAGTTAGAACTCAAGTGGCGGAGTTTGGTGGAGTTGATGAGACAGTTGGTGGAGTTGTGTTCGGGTTAACTTAGTTGAACTAGTTGTGTTTAGTTTAACTGGATAATACACTAGAGATGAGTGGGGTGAATTAAATATTATTTAATTCACTAAATATTAACTCATTATTCAACTAAAGAACACATCAGTTGACTGCAGTGCATGGACAGTTCAGTGAAGACCAGTGGAAGAGGTAGATGAAAGGGTGAGATTGCTATTATTTGTGACATTAGTTGTGCATGAGATTTGCACAAGCATTGGAGGAGATTGCCAATGAGGATTGCGCGGATCAAGCCAAGGAGATTCAAACTTGGATCTCTCATTACACCAACTTGGATTGCACAGTAGAGGCAGGCAAACGGTGGATAAGTTTTGAACCCGTGACTTGTTCAAAACTGAGCTAGTTTGTGTGTAACTTTTGGAGATAGTACTGAGTACTTGTGAGGAGTATTGTGCTATGTATTGTTACATGTTATCTTCTATTATAATATACAAAATAGCTGGGGGTTTTCAGCTATAATCTTTCCCCATTACATGTTGTGTTTATGTGCGCATGCGACTGTTTCTATTTTCGCATATTGATGATCAATTGTAGAAGAGGTTATGTGTTATGCATGAATTCGAATTAGTGTGTGACCAGGATAATCTCGGTGGATAAATCTTCATTATTCAGCAAATTTCTACATGGGATTCCCGCTCAAGAACTCCCTTGTCTAAACAGTACAGTGGTCCCTCCTAAACAACAAAGGCGTGCATAAAAATGTCACCTCACAGTTTCCATATCTAAAAAGATAAAAAACAATAATCATTTAACATGCCTTCTATGGTTTCCTTGCCCTTCCTTATTTGAATTGTGAGCCTTCTCACCTTGGGTCCCACTCATTAAAGACACTACTCTCATGGAGACTATCTCCCATTAACTTTTTATTGCTTCACACTTATTATCCACTATCTTTATACCAGTGCTATTGATTTGGTCAACATTGACATTATCCACATGGTTTTTCCCCTGTTCACATGTGGAGGTGCTTTATCCAGCTATCATGATGATCCCTTTTCACATTAAGAGGGATTTTGTCCCTACTAAATATATTTATGGGTCTCCCTACCCACTTATTCATCTATCTAAAAGACAAGAAAAAATGAATATTCAATTAGTTGCATGCTAATTTAGGAATATTACAATAGTCCACTTGACTTCCCTATCCTTATTCAACATTTATATGATTTCTTTGAAAATTTAAGCATATTTTGGTATGAATCTTCTTAAAAACATTTTTCTTCCCAAGAAATCCTAAATTATATTTCTATTCCTTGGTAATGGAATATCATTAATAGCGTCCACCCTTTTGGGATCAATCTTCACTCCTTCCTCTGCCACAATGTGGCCCAATAGCTTCCCTTCATTTAAATAAAACTGTGATTTCCAATGGTTTAAGGACATACCATACCTTCTACATTTTGCAAAGGTGAGTTGTAAGTGCTTAATGTGTTCTTCAACTATTTTCGAGAAAGCAATGATGTCATCCAGGTAAATCGCTACGAATGTGTCTTGTTCCCCAACAAATGCTATATCAATTGATCTTTGGAAAGTAGCTCCACCATTTATGAGGCCGAAATGCATTCTGGCATACATAAATGTTCTCCAAGATGTAGTAAAAGTTGTCTTCTTCTGATCCTCAGGGTGTACAACGACCTGATTGTATCAAGAGAAGCCATCCATCATAGACATTCAGGTAGACCCTCCTAATTTATGCAGGATGTAGTCCATTTTAGGCAAAGGGTAGTTATCTTTCAGTGAGGCCTTATTCAATTTTTTGAAATCAACACATAGCCTTATCTCCCCATTTTTCTTCTTGACAAGAACTAAATTTTCTACCCAATCTGAATACCTCAAAGGAAAAATAATATTAGCATGAAATATTTTCTTCACCTCATTTTCAATTGATTGAAGTAACAAAGGATATATGACACTGGTGTCAAAAGTATTCAGATCATCATATGACCAAGAAAATACATCCATATATTCCTTAAAAAGGTAAAGATACCTTTCTCTTGTACTCTTTAGGAACTCCTTTAGCTAGCTTGATTAATCTAGGGTCTTCTTCTGTGCTAATATTACAATCTTCCACCTCCTCCTCAAGCTTTTGTTTAGTTGGATTAATAGCCACATCCTTTTAGTTAAACAACCTTTCCAATGGGACACCCTCGATGGATGGTATTTCCCTTTAGTTGCAATATTTTGTGACCAATAATAGATTCTTCCCAACCATCTTGTTGTTCATCTATTATCTTCTCATCGTCCTAATAAATCACTAAGTTTGATAATTCCCCAAAAACCTCCATAAGTGTTTTATTTTTTTCTCTTCTTCAAACAATGTAATATTCCAAAATTGGCACACAACATTTTGGAATATTAGATTTTGCTGCTTTCACTTAGGAGAGGAATAAATAGGTAAGGAGGCCCATGAAAAATAAAAATATGAATAAATCCCACATTAATGATGAAGGGGATCACCTTAGGAGCTAGAATTTACACTTTTAAGTGTGAACAAGGGAAAAATAGATGTGGACAGAGTCAAGTTTGACTAAGTCAACATGCATTCCCAAGGAGGAAGAGATCACCCAAGTAAACTAGCTCAATGTGAACAAGGATTAGCCTAGGAACACATAGGAGAGTTGGATTGAATACCCCTTAGTGTGAAAGGAGGCATTGCAGGTGAACTAGTTCCATTTGACCAAGTCAACAACACTGCTACAAGGGGAGAGAAGCCAGCAAGGATAGCGCAGTTTTGAAGGAGGAATCTTCAGTAGGAAGTCACCTCAACAATGTGTGGGGTCCGGGGTGAGGAGGCTCACCAAGGATAAAAATAAGGGGATAGAAGCAAATAATTCATTCAGTATTCAGCTATATCTGGGTCTTTTGACTACTTGCATGCTTCAATTTTTTAGCTGTGGTTGCAGCACTGCTTAGTGCAAATAATTCTCATGCGGGAATTCCATCCTATTCTTTGGATCAGCTTGCTTAAGGGATCTAAAGGAGGGTTCTAAGCTTCAATTCCATAATTTGGCTTAGGGCCAAACATCCATTAACATCTACAACATAGTTACCTTCATATAATGCGTCTTTTATGCAGGTGCAGCAGCAGTAGGGTTGCACCCTTGGGTTTTGTGCTAGTCTTTGAGGAGGAAGTGTTTATTTCCCTCTGGAATATCTAATAAAGAGGGCCTAGGGCCATTTTCTATATTAATCAGCTATTTTTTGTTATATTCATCCATTATTAATACA
Source organism: Pinus albicaulis (assembly GCA_034641835.2). NCBI lineage: Eukaryota > Viridiplantae > Streptophyta > Pinopsida > Pinales > Pinaceae > Pinus > Pinus albicaulis. The sequence goes on along the minus strand of CM076575.1, from coordinate 539,323,275 downwards.
GATTTGCGGTAAACTGCATTATTTTCTGCAGTGCTGCTTTTTATGCATGTGTAATGTCGAAAACCCTTGCGGCTGTCTTTTTCCTTGTGTAAAAGAGGTTAAACCTCCATTTATCTGCTATTTGATTAATATAATATCCAGATTAGTCTTATTTCATCATTTTCTATAGAAAACCTCATGGGAATTACACTCTCACAATATTCATAAATTCTGTTGTAGAGAAGTCATGGGATTGGGGTGTTCCTGAGATATCTTGAGCTGGGGAGATCTGTTTAGTCCCATTCCTCATATATATAACATTATTTTCTGAAGACATCTGTTTTATGCCCTATATTGTTGCATTTCCCCCACTCGGGAAGGAGGATATAGGCCATATTATTTATAAGGTTCTTACATTTTCTGGTGATATTTTATTTAACATATATTGAGCATATCTACATTTCCATGCTCATGATTTTCTAAAACTCCAACTCTGAAATATCTTAAGATATTCTATTTGTTGTAGCTGTTCCCATTTTGGGATATTACAGTGGTATTAGAGCTGCCATCTTGGCTCAGCCTGTGGATTTCAGATCCACTCAGAAGATAAGAAGAAGAGGGGAAAAAAATTATGGAAGGATGATATTACTCTCATCTATTTTCAGATCTAAGAAGAAAAAAGAGAAATGCATTGAAACTCTAAGAGGGTTTCAAGGAGGAGAAAGTTGTAGTGAGACCTCTAGAGGGTTTCAAGAGGAAGGAGAATATGTATTCACTTCATGTTCTCATAGAGGAAGTAGAGAGAAATAATACCACTTAGAGCATGAGATCCTGAGTGGATATTTGGCAGAATACAAGTGCCAACCTAGGACTATCAAAGAGATCATAGATCTTCCTCAATTTATCCAACTAAGAGAGGAAAGAAGGCCATGCAGCAGCAAGATGATAAGGGGCATTATATTCCTATTTTCTACCTTTGATGGATCACCCCTGTGTACAACAGAATCTTGGGTGATGAAGTTAAAAGCATTTTTTCTACTACATCCAGTGGTGGAAAAAGAGGCTGTGGAGATCTCAACGCTACACTTGGAGGGTAAGGTAAGGTCTTTGGTGGTTCAACCATGTGAATCATGCAAGGGTGTCTAATTTTGCAGACTTCACTCAAGAAGTGATCAGGAGATTTGATAGTAAGAAGGAGACCTCATCTCCACTTGAACATACCTTTACCAACGATGTCACATTCATGAGGGGGTAGCCATCCATAACAGCAGTTGGATCAGCCAACGCATTGAAGGGAGGGACTCTTGCAGCCATACAAGATGTTCCAAAGGCTCACCAAGGTATGCATAAGTTTCCATTTCCTATCATTTTAGAAAATTTTATGGGAGACTTTGGAAATTTTCCCTCACATGGTCCAAGATCAAAACACATTACTGATGTGGAGCAACAAGCTTGCACAGGACTTTGCAACTTTGGTTTGATCCAAGAAGGGATAAACGCTCATCCCTTTGCACCTTTATTGAGTTGCATGCAGCATGAGGTGTTAGGGTGCAATATTTTGGAGGGCATAATGCATGTTGTGCCACCTTTTGATGAGGTTTTACCTTCAGCACACTTGGATTCTTTTGAATTCAAGGGGGTTATTGATGAGAGGTTTTCTCTAGGAGATCTCCAAGGGATTACATCTCAAATTCCCATGAGGTGTAAGGGGGAAGAATTTCTTTGGAAGATTGGTAGTATTCATGGGGAAGGTACCAAGGGGAAAAATTATTGGAGGCATCCACACTTGGATGAATGGAGGTGGATGGAGGGCAAGAGGTTAGTGAGCCACTTTCAGATCTATGACATAGGGTAGAAAGAAGAAAAGTTGCGTTGGCTACTCTTGAGAGAGTTTGGCCATCTTGAATCATACTCTTTGTCGGAAGGTATGTGGTGGATGGAGGCATGGCATGGCACCCATATAGTAGAGTAGCAGAAAACTTGTTTGTATGGGGCATCATACAAGATAACCATCATGATCTTATTCTATGGCTTGTATGAGGGAGAGATGGGGAAGCAGCAAGATGTGTTGTTGCTGTGGTTACACTTCGAAGAGTATGGGCAGAAATTTTCCCATACTTTTCATGATATTTCTAGAGATAAGGGAGGCACATTCATGATGCAAGGAGGCTACCCTTCAGCATTGGAGGACTATGAGAGGCTTCCATGTATGAAGAAGATCTTCACACATAGCAGCATGATGGTAGATGGCTTTGGCATATGGAATTTCAAAGGGAGGAGTCATAGATTCTTATTACTAAGGCCTACAACCCTATCACATGAGAGCATGTTTCTATTGATGGAGTGTTCCAAAGTGAGTATGCACCCTCTCTTTTTGCAGATTTTTATGAGAAGATTATCATGGGAGGAATCACTCATGGACCTCACCTTCAGCTCACACATGATGCATGGTAATAAATACACTTATTTTCTTGTTGATTACTCTATTGAGTATTTGTATCTTCTCACCATATGTAAACAGTGCATTGCTCCACAAGGGAGCAGGATTATTTATGGGTTTCATGGTCACTTTAGGGCCAAATTTTGTAATGTTGATAACCCATATCTACAGGACTTTGGGAAAGTGTTGTATTTTTTTGATTGTATACATTTGGTATATATTGTTTCTTACTACTTCATAGTAGATGAGCTAACATGCATAGCTGCAAATTATTTGAAGAACAACTTTCCACTTGATGCTCTGAATCAACAGTTGGAAAGACTGCACTGTATCCACCATGAAGACCATGTGTATCATCCTCACTTTCACATAACTTTCAGAAAATTTCTGATTTGGATGACATATGGTAGTGATGTGCCATTCACCTTGAATGGAATGGTTTGGGCCAGCATGATCCATAGTTTTGGAGAGGGGATATTTGAAGATTCAATCTTTCTATTGCCACTTGAGGGCAACTTGTTTGCAGCCCATGATTAGCATGCACTCCACACTTATCATGAGTGGAGAGGAAGACAGCATGGGGTAGGCTATCTTTTCTACCATGTTCAGATTTTCAGCCCACCTATTCTGCATGAGCTCAAGGTGGAAGAGATCCTTCATGAGTTGCCATCCGAGAGGGTGACTCATTTTGTTTGGTTGATAGCTTGGGGAGGGGAGATTCAAATGGGGATGATGAATCCCAATATATATCAGCCCTCATGCCTCAAGAGGACCTTCAAATAGCCCATTGTTGCCTCCATGGATGTTTCACTGTCACATGATGTCAGCTATTTGGAATGTTCACTAGAGGACAACGTACACACTTGGGAGGGGCAACTTGGAGATGCGTCGATGGAACAACACCTTGCTCTTTCGGGAATATTATCAAATGAGGATTCTACAGGAGGAGGAGAGGAGGTTCTTCAGTCCTATATTTGCAGTTTCTTGGGGACAGGCAGCATTTGAGAGGGGAGGACTGTAATATTCCAAAATTGGCACACAAAAATTTGGAATATTAGATTTTGTTGCTTTCACTTAGGAGAGGAATAAATGGGTAAGAAGGCCCATGAAAAATAAAAATATGAATAAAACCCACATTAATGAGGAAGGGGATCACCTTAGGAGCTGGAATTTACACTTTCAGGTGTGAAAAAGGGAAAAATAGATGTGGACAGAGTCAAGTTTTACTAAGTCAACATGCATTCCCAAGGAGGAAGAGATCACCCAAGTAAACTAGCTCAATGTGAACAAGGATAAACCTAGGCACACATAGGAGAGATGGATTGAAGACCCCTTAGTGTGAAATGAGGCATTGCAGGTGAACTAGTTCTAGTTGACCAAGTCAACAACGCTACTACAAGGGGAGGGAAGCCAACAAGGACAGTGCAGTTTTGAAGGAGGAATCTTCAGTAGGAAGTCACCTCAGAAATGTGTGGGGTCCGAGGTGAGGAGGCTCACCAAGGATACAAATAAGGGGATAGAAGCAAAGCATTCATTCAGTATTCATCTATATTTGGGTATTTTGACTACTTGCATGCTTCAGCTGTTTAGTTGTGGTTGCAAGACTGCTTAGTGTAAAGAATTCTCATGCGGGAATTCCATCCTATTATTTGGATCAGGTTGCTTAAGGGATCTAAAGGAGGGTTCTGAGCTTCAATTCCATCATCTGGACTAGGTCCAAACAAAAATTAACATCTACAATGTAGTTACCTTCAGAAAATGTGTCTTTTATGCAGGTGCAGCAGCATATGGGTTGTACCCCTGGGTTTTGTGCTAGTCTTTGAGGAGGAAGTGTTTATTTCCCTCCGGCAGATCTAATAAAGAGGGCCTAGGGAAATTTTCTATATTAATCAGCTATTTTATGTTATATTCATCCATGATTAATATAGATTTGTAGTAAACTACATTATTTTCTGCAGTGCTGCTTTTTATGCATGTGTAATGCCGGAAACCCTTGCCAGGTGTCCTTTTCCTTGTGTAAAAGAGGTTAAACCTCCATTTATCTGCTATTTTATTAATATAATCTCTAGATCAGTCTTATTTCATCATTTTCTATAGAAACCCTCAGGGGAATTATGCTCTCACAGTATTCATAAATTTTGTTGTAGAGAAGTCATGGGATTGGGGTGTTTCTAAGCTATCTTGAGCTGGGGAGATCTGTTTAGTGTAGCTAGATTCATTTTTTTCACCTATAATTCTACATGTGAGTTTTATATGATGTATTATAAGGGATCCAAGTCCCATTCCTCATAGATATAGCGTTATTTTCTGAAGACAGTTGTTTTATGCCCTATATTGTTACATTTCCCCCACTCGGGAAGGAGGATATAGGCCATATTCTTGCTGAGGTTCTTACATCTTCTAGTGAGATGTTATTTTACATATAATGAGCTTATCTACATTGCCATGCTCATGATTTTCTGAAACTCCAACTCTGGAATATCTTAATATATTCTATTTGTTGTAGTTGTTCCCATTTTGGGATATTCCAAACAACTGCTAATGCTTCACATTGTCTAGTACTAAAGGCTTGTACCTGATCTCAAATTTTTATATGAGAAATGGGTTTTGAGGGGGTTTGAAATTACTAGTTGCAATTGTGAAAGAGTCATCCATCCTATTTCATTCTCTGGGCAATAATTTAATATTAAAGGATAAGAAAAAGTTTTAAATCAAATCCCATAATTCATTATTGTAGGAATTCAATATTGGGTGCTTGGTTTGAAACTAATTTTTTATTTACTTCACCATCAAATTTGAATCCCCAAACACAATCAATCACCAAATCTTAACGTTCTTAGCCGTTTACAGCCCCAACAACAAAGCTTCATATTAAGAAACATTGTTTGTGGCCTCAAACTCCAGCTTGAAAGAGAAAGGGATCAAGCTACCTTCTGGAGACACCAATAACACACCTGCCCATTTCCTTCCCTATAATATGCACCATGAAAATATAATTTATATGATTTCCATACCTTGTTGTGTTCCAATAAATGTTTACTCAGTTGAGCATAACATTCCACCTCGGTGTCTCCCATGATTTGAGCCTTCTTCTTCTAATAACATACAAGAGAAATATTTCTCTTTACCATACACACGAGCATTATTTAAGCAATATTTCTTTGTAATTGTCTCAAGAAATCTAGATTCCATGTATAATCAGTGCTCCTCTTTACCAAACATGAGAATGGTGGCATATGTTAAATCCAGTTTAATGGAACACCCACCCCCCCCCCCCCCCCCCCCCCACCCCACCCCCCCGCCAATTTTCATTCCCTGTGACCTGGAAAAAATCATACCAAATATTGCATGGGTTTCAGCCACTACAATATCCATTACTACCATTTTTAATGGGATTTGAGCCAAATTGAACACTATATCCTTGATCATATCCATGCACTTTACTCTTTTGAAATCAAAAGAGTATAGATCTTTGTATGGTTTTTTTATCTATAGTCCCAACCGTTTCATCACAGATAATGTCATTATGTTGTGAGATGCTTCTGATTCAAGCATACAATTATGTAGTAGCAGGTCGTGAATCACCAAGGAGACATAGAATGGGATAGTGGAAGAGTCCTTCTCCTCCACATGGGGTGAAAATGTACCCATGGGCCTCTCTTCCTACAGGTCAAGGCTATCCTGCGGGGGGGGTAGTGGTGGGTGAACTCAAAAACTAAGAAACTTTAGTTTATAACTAGGTTGTTTCAATAATTCATTCAAAAGGACATCTATCTTGACTTTCTCCAAATCCTTTTGAAGATTGAAGGAAGAGGGATTCTATACATTTTAAAACCTCAACAAGTTCTTTGTCACCATTCCAGATTAGCGTTATCTGTGGGGAGGATTTTTCTATTTTGGAGGCTCCATACTCATTTGGAACATGATTGGATGATTCTTTTTTGGTTTGTGAGATAGGGTTGAGTGGTTTCTTCTCTTTATCAGTTGGCTTAGGGGAACTTGGATGAAGAGTTTCTTCACTCTGATCTTCCTCCTGGACCTTTTCCTAGATGCCCTTAGATAATATTTCATGTGTAATTGGGCTTGCATGAATTTAGAAAACTATTTGCAATAAGTATCCATATCATCATCCAATGGGGCATCCAAATCATCCCCTTCTCCTTCATGTGCTTCTATGTCATTTTCTCCCTCTGAGAGAGAAGAGAACTAGTTTTCCTGAACTTATATAGTTTCTTCAACAATATCTTCAGGATCATCTTCTAAATAAAAACGAGGTTAAATATGGTCCTATTTATCCTTTCTCTCCCTTTGCAAGAGCTACAATGGTGGCCTCCTATATTTGGGATTAAAAGTTTTGTTAGGAGTTGGTTGATTTTTTCAAGGAGGGTTTTTGTTATCCAACTCCAGATTTATACGTTTGTTACACAAATTCCTTATCCCTTTTCCATCTCTTCTAACTTATATTTTTGAGTTCCTTTTACATGGCCTAAATAACTGGCTTCTTCCTTTCCCCTCCTCTTGTCACCATATTCAACTTTCTCTTTGCACTTTCCAGTCGAGGTCAAATTTGCTTCAACTTCCAGGGCATCTGTTTGGATTTGGTCTAGAGTACGAGACATTATTTCTATAAGGGTAAACCCAAACCCTGGTTCAAAGGATCCAACAAAAACCACTTTGGTAGCAGCCTGTGGAGGTTAAATTTTAGCAAGAAGACAATTATATAATTTATTAAATCTCTTTATAAATTCTGAAACATCTTCATTATGTTTTTTTCTTCATTGAATTAAATTTTTTTAGAATATACCCATGGTCTCTTTTCTCCCCCCATTTCTACATGAACCTGTCTCCTCCTAGGTGTTAATCGAAGAATTTGGTAGATTATTAAAAAAATTTCTAGCCTCCCCATCTAAATACTGAAGAAAAATACTTAGGACTACGTCCAAATTTTCCACATTTGTTTTCTCAACAAATGCACAGAATGTATCTATAGTTTTTTGGTCTAAAATAACATCATCTCCAGTTAACCTTGGTAGGAGTTTAAGGTAATATTGTGGAATCTCATTCATAGGTTGTGCCAAGTTGAGTGGAGTGTATCTATTAAGTATAAACCTAGGGACATCCATTTTTTTCAATGGAGGTGATAGAATATTTACCATAGGGCCTGGTTAAGGAGTTATATGGAGTGTAGCTAACAGGGGATGAGATGGAATGTTAGCAATTATTTGAGTTGGAATATTTATGGGGATATATTTCATTTATTCAACTTCTAGAAAGGTATGGAATGCGAAAGGAGGTGTATAGATAGTAACCTCTTCATATTTGACTCTTGAGGAAAATTATCTAAACAGTTGGCAATGTTCTTCTAAATATTCTAAGGCTTGGGAAGAGGACTCATAGTATTTTATATAAGATTTATGAGAGCTAGAACTTGAAAATTCATGAAATGAGATCACAGGATTTGGAGTAAATGGGGTCCTCTCTTTCCAAACCCTCTTGGATATTATTTTTCAGGGTCGAATACAAGGGGAGTTTTCTGCTGAGAAGTGTAAAAATCAGTATGATGCCTTTTGAAATCTAGGGTGATCGAAAGAAGATTTAAATAATAGAGTCACTAAGGTGAGATATTTTCAACCCACACCCACCTTTTCTCACATAACCAAGGGGTGTACAAGTGTCGTACCTAAGGAAAATATTTTGATTCGTCCTCGGAAATGGTGGAAAAAGATGTTGTAGCTTCTAGAGAAAACCCCCGGGTTGAGGAGAGGTCAGTTCCTAGAACATCTTAGAAGTGTTTTTAATATGTACTAAACATTTTCACTTTCATTCAAAATTAAACACATTTCAAAAATATATTTGGTTTGGAATCTCTCTAAAAAGGGTATGGAAATTGATGTAAAAAACAAACTCATAGAAGGCTTAATATCTAGCTCTGGTGGCTAGCTTACAAAAGAACATAGTTCATTTGGTCGTTGCAGTAAGTGCGAAGAAATAATATGAAGAAATGAAATTAAATACACCAAACTAAGCATAGAATTCAACGCACCGGACTTCGGAAAGAAAATTGATAAATGAAACATTGAATGCCATATCAAATTATAGGGAGAAAATATTAAGGATGTTAGATATTATTAGTCACAAAAATCTTAGATCAACATTAGAAATATACTAATCCATGACTTCATATAGATACACCCAACAACTACTATTACATGTTAGCCGAGAAGAAAACATAGATAAATGAAAGGAAAAAATAAGAGAATACATAGGTAAGCCAAAATCACACAAATTTGTTTATTAATCCGCATATAGAGCATACATTTTTTCATTCTCCATTAATAGTTCCATATCCTCTTTGAAAAAAAAATTTGGAACCTCCTTATCAAAACAAAATTCATAACCTTTCAAAATTTATCATAAACTATTTTTTATAGGGTCTTAGGATGAGTACCCCTTACAAAATATTCCTTCTTGATCTTTTGATGATTCATCATAACAAAATATGTGAGCATTATACTAGCACATTTTTGTTATCTAACCCTAACTAACTTAAGTTCATTTCTTGAAAATAAAATATTGATAGAAAACATAAAACAGTAATGTAACACCCTCTTCCCACATCTACCCAAGTAACCATCCAACCAAGGTAAACATGTGATGAGAGGATACTAATATGAGGTTAAACTTCCTAGATGACCTTAAGGAAGTGGAACCAATGTAAATATGACAAAAGCACACATTACACAATATCCACAACACCTCCAGGAGGTAAACCACCCTCCTAAACCCCTGAAACTTGAAGGGGGGCTGAATTTTGACCCTCTTGAGACTTAGCCACGGGAATATAAGGGCAAGGGAGTAGCTAGAAACCTATAGCCACGAGAGTTCCTTGAGAAGGCCATAGACAGGGCCCCAAAAGGTCAATTATGTGCCTGTGGCTCCTAGATTCATGCCACATTTTTTTCCCATGATCCCAGGTCACTGTCCATAAATTCCTGTAACTTCAGGAGAGGATAAATAACATTAAAAAAAATACATGGAGGAAATCACATAATCAATAACTCATCCATGCCCACCCATCCATGACAAACATTTCTTCAAACATCTCAAAAACATTACATCTACAAATGTAAACAACATATTTAAGCATGGGGTCTCTTACAAAGACGAGAATAGCTAAGAAGAATTGATCCCCTACATCATAAGTTACAATACATCATATTTGACCATAGATACATTGTGTATTCATTTATAGGTAAAAACATATATATATCCATACATCATCACTGATAAAATACATGCTTATAAAAAACATAATAAAAACAAAAATAAAATGGATATAACAACAAATAAATACATATATAAACCAATACATTTTCATACCGAATACCAGAGGAATGAGATATTCATTACCGAATATAAAAACCAACCGTAGATGGGACTTCCATGTTCCTCCTGACCATAGATTAGTTGAGCCAAATATCTCTTTAGCCAATCACCCTCGTTCCATATTCCAAGCATGAATATGGGACTCATAAACAAAAGAAAAAGAACCAAACAACCATGGATTCTATTAGAGTTCTCTACCTACACCGTGAGAAATTTCAGTTCATCCTAGTCTCTTAGGCTTTACCGTAACCCACAGTCTGATCCAAGGGTCACTAGACCCTACACTAAGACCATCTCTCTAGGATTTACCGTACATCCTATCCTGGGACTACTAGGCCCAATGGAGAAAAATATATCTCTTGGTTTTACTGTATATCCTGCCATTCACTCGCAAGGATTCCTAGGCCCACTGAGGCACACAATTTGGCTTTACCACAACCCATATTTTGGCTCAGGGGTTACTAGGCCAGTGGATTTACCATGATCCTGACCTTCCCTTCTATGCTACAGATTCTCTTGCGAAATGCATTCATCCCCTTCTATGCAGTAACTCACCTTCCAAGTTTCTCTAGCACCCCCATCCTAGGTTTTCCATCCCTTGGAAAGGATTCCTCACATCGGAAGATACAAAAACCAAGGAATATACTGGCCTAAAACCAACATACCAGTCATAGCATGCTCATGGAAATAAAAGGACACTATTGGGTACTAGTGTCCCACAATGGCCCTGCTCCTGAAGTGTTTTACCAACATATTGTGTTTGTTCCAATTCCTTTTGCTGAAACTACTAGTTCTTGTAGACGGTTTCAACCACCCAAACGGGCATGTTCATTCATTCCTGTACTAAGAATGTAATTCCCATTAGATTCATAATACATTGAAATAACTTCAAATCATACCTCATTTCTTGCTCATCAATAAGGTACACTTGCAATAATGTTTATTTCCTTTCACAACAACTCAAACTGGATGTTTCATCAAATCATCATGTATAAACATATCACATCTAGTTAGCTCAAAACACAACCATCATAAGTCAAAATAATGAATCATATGCAATCATCATAAATCACATGTAACCATCATAATTTGGAGTCGTATATCACATAAATAATAAAACTTAAATCAAATATCGATACTTATCCTTCATCGATCCTTACTTCTACCTTTGTTATTTTCTAGACACACCAGATCGGTTGTCGCACCTGGCAAACACCCGGTGCCTTCTCTTCAACCTTGTGCACATATACATAGTGTGTATCACACACATACAACCATACACGACATGCAACATCATGCAATATATGCACTTACACTCGGTGTACAATGCAACACCAAAAATACACCTACATATAGTGTACAACACATAAAAATGCATACACCTATATTCGATGTACAACATGTTGGTGTCCCGTGTTTTGATAGTTTGGAAAATCAAAAGACAAGGAAACATCAGAACCAATCTTTAGAGTTAACAGATCTAGTCCTCCTGTTCTCAAAGAGGGATCTCTCAAATGTTTGTTTGCAAAAGTTTATCTTCTATGCTTATAATATTGATTTTAGACTAGTTATTAAGTGCAGTTGTTGTTTGTTTGTTTGGTTGGATTGAATTGATACAGCAGAACATGAAAGTTCTAGGAAAGATACAAAGAATGGGGAAACATCTGGTTCATTGGGCAATGGAGTCAAGAAAAGGTCATAACAAACTCATCAAGGGATATGGGGTATCAGAGGGCAAATCTAACTTGGCCACAGGATCCTTTTGTTTTTGGAATGGGATGAAAATTAATGATTTGGAAAGAGAAATTGAATTCTCAACAAAGGGAACCTGAAAACATAATTTAAAAAATAAAGAGATAGTTGATAGATAGGGCTAACTATAAATTCTACAAACATTCTTTAGGCAAATAATGATTTCAAGACAACTTTCAAAATGAAATCTAAGATTCAAGGAACACCCTATTTCCTCAAAGATTTTATTCTAAAGGACTTAGAAAACATAGAATATTTACTGATAATTACAGTCATAGAAGAGGGAACACCTAAGAACATCTATGATCATAATTATAACGACCATTAAGCCAACTTTTTAAGTGAGGACAAAGGGAAAGATCAAAACAGACCTCTCTGATTCACTGTAAGCAAAGAACTTCAAAGGGAGACTTCGATAGCCGTTTTTAAGTGGCAGCAGACAAAGAGGGAGAACGATAAATCACGCTGAAACCAATTGTTCAAACTATTAAGGAAATAAACAAGCATGAAGACTAAAGAGAAAAATTAAAGCCTCTAAAATACTTTAGCAGAAGAAAGCATGAAACAGTGAAGGATGAACAGGTCTAAGGTGCTTCCAAGAGTCATTTCTTAGCCTAAAAATTTCTATCCTACTGTAGTAAGAAATTATGGAACATAATGAAAACAGGAGGAAAACATAAGATAGTTCAGAATACTTCACCAACAGCCAAGCTCATGGATCCAATGATAGAGCCTTCTCAGGAACAAGCATGCAACAACATCATCAAGATCTCCAAGACTTCAATTTGTTCTTCAACATCAACAGACTATGTATTTACTTCAAAGAGTTTCAGTATTACAACTTGTGATCAAACAATAACCAACAACCTCTTATCTTCTACAGAAGTATTTATAGAAGAAAAGAGGAGGTGGAATGAGAAAAAATATCTTCTAAGTTCAATTAATACAGCTTACTGTCTCTTGGCCTTTGAGGGGCTCGATGGAGAACATTCTGATATTCCTCTTGTATTAATTGGTTACATTAACTTTTCAAGCTCGCTGGGAAAGAAATGTTGAATTTTAAGGTTCTACGCTCTGTCTGGAGTAACTCTGTGGATATTTTCTATTAAACTCCTTTGGTAGAATTAACTTCTTGGCAGCGCTGGAGGCAGATATTTGTTTAATCAATAACTCAGCCTCTGTTTTGAATGGTTTGAGGCAACAAGTGGCTCTTGTAGTAGCTGAGGAATCAATTTGCCTCAAATGCAGCAGTGGAGATCCTTTCTTCCTGTCAAACACTTATGATTTCTCCTGACTGTGTTTAATTCAGGAAATTAAGCTTTTGATAATTATTTTTAAGCCGTAGTTCCCTAAATCTGTCTTCAATCTTCATCCTGCCGTGCTCTGTCTTCAACAACTGATACTCTTTAACATCTCGTTTAAAACATAGTGTCTTGTCAATGTGTAGAGCCACGCTGGGCTTTGAAGGTATCAATTCTCATAGAGCATTTGACAAACAGTGAGTAGAGCTTGGCGGACGGGCTCTTTTAATGTAAGACAGGCATGGGAAATATGTTCGCTGGCCTTCGGCCTTTCTTCATTGTATAATGAAAAACCATTAAAAAAACTTGAAAAACACAGAAATAATTAAAAAACAATCTTGTGAAATGGGTCAAACTGCTTCAGAAGGCGGGAGAGGAGCATAGCCATTGGATCTGGACACATGGATGGTCCAGATCTAATCGGGAGATTGCAATCGGTGGGAGGAAAAAAGGGGTGCGATGGAAAAACTCGTATGCGATTGTGCGATCGGAGGGCTGATGCGATCAAGTGGTGGCTGTTGATCTAAGAACGAGATCAACGGTGGCGAATGAATTGGGGGAGAGGTCAATCGGCGGAACAAGAAAGTGGTCGCGATTTTACAAAGGAAAAGGGTGATCGGGAAGAAAATTCATAAGGTTTTTAAGTGCCAAGGCAGGCCCACAGGATACGTATATAAAAATGATGCGATCGGAGTTTTTTTATAACACAAAGGATTAATTGCATCGGGGTTTTTTAATACAAAGCTTGATCGCAATCGGAGTTTTGAATAGAGCAAAAAGACTTGCGCATTTGGATATTTCCGATGTGATAAGCGCCGAGAGGGTTAGCGCTTGGTTTTTTATGACAAGGGCATGTATGGGGAACTGTTTTAGGGGGCTTGGCCTTAGGGGCTTAAGTCTATAGCAAAGACTTTGAATTTTTTATGAATTTTTGGGAGTTTCTAATGGAATTTGATGATTTTGAAAAAGCTAAAAAATGAGTCTTTAACCTATGGAAGGGGGTTTTCATGAAAGGAAAACATGAAAAATAGAGGAAATTTATGGGGAAAAAGGGAGAGCAAATGAAGTTTAGTTAAGAGTGAGAGAAGGGGAAAATGATGGTTTTTGGTAGAAGTTTTTTCTCTTTGGTTTTTAGCAGAATTCTCAAAGTATAAAATGGAAACATCAAATGAAAATTTTGGATGGAGGCATGAGCCCTTTCAAAAGTCTTCAAGAGCCAACAACTTTTTAGCAATAAAATTGTTCCTTGAAGGCTCCAAAATCATTTAGCCACCATTAGGTATGACAAATTTTATAGGTGGCTAACAGTGGCTCCACTTGGGGATGGTGCCTTTTTGAAGGCATCAAGAATTTTAGACCTTCATTCTCTGAGATGTTGATCAGTTGCCTCATCCATTGGGCTGATTTATTTTCTTGAATGATCTTCTTTTGTTCTAGAAATAAGCTAGCAGCCATGGAAAAACATTGGGTATTTTATCAACAAGCTTTCTACCTACCTAATCCTATAGGTCTAACATTTTTTCTTCATTAGAGTGCACTTGGATTGGAAAACTCTCTTACAACATTTTATTCTTTTTGAAAGAAAAATAAAATAAAAAATCTAATCTGTTTCTGCTTTTTATTTCTCCATGGATTCAGATTAAATAGTTGAATCCATATAATTCTCTACCTAATCTACTATCTATTGGGATTAAACTGTCCAACAGACTTTTATTCTCTAATTTTGCTAAAACAGAAATTTTTAAAAAGCATTCAAGTTAGGATTGATCAGTCTAATTTGATGCTGATCTATGGCATAAAAACAAGCTGCACATAGATTATTATTTGCAGGAAATTAAATCAAAATTGGAAGGCTTAAGATCTGAAAATTCAAGCACTTCCTTCATTCTTTTTACATCTCTTCTTGACTCTTATGTGAGCTGTTTCTTCCTTGCTCTCTGGTTCATATTTTGAACTGATTAGAACTAGATTTTCTTCTTCTTGACTCAGAAAAATAAAACAGATTTGAGTCATCTCTCTTTTGGAAACTTAGGTTCAGATTTTGAACGTGTTTGAACCTTTCATTTCTATCCTAATCTATCTACTGATAAGCCAAGATTAAATAGTTTGGCCAATCAAATTCACTATCCTATCAGCAGAAAATTTAAAGGCTAATTAGTCAAGATTGGGCAGTTTGACTAACTAGAAGTGTGTTTTTTAGTAATGGCATTTAAGCTTGCACACTTTCAGATTGGTTTCTCTTTTTTGGTATGGGGCTGTACCTTTATTGTTTTTACCATCTGCCCTCTTTTCTTTCTTTCTTTTTTTTTGTATTTTTGATTTTTCTAACTTTGAATGCAATGGTTAGACTATGGCATTTACAATGAAAAATAAAATGCTTTAAAACATAAGATTCTTGGCAGAAGTAATGCTTGAGCATCCTTCCATTAACAGGACCTCCATACAGGTCTTCTCCATTCAATTCTTTCAAGAAAAATGCATTGTGACCCCTCTCATCATGGATAATATATTGTCCTTTCCACAAGTTGTCAAACTTGCCATGTTTTCCCTTCTCTTCTCTTCTTGAATCCCATTTAAGAACAACATTTCCAATTTCGAAATTGTTTGCCTTAGTCCTCTTATCAAATAGTTTCTTCATTTTTTCTTTGACTAACTGTGTTCTCTCATAAACTTCTTCTCTGGTCTGCTGTAAATCGATTGTTTGGTTAATCCTTCTCTGCATATCATTTTCTTCAATCTGCACTTCTTGAAGGAGTTTCATGACTGGAACTCCTAATGAGGTGGGAGAAACCACATCCATGCCATAAACTAACTGATAGGGAGACATATTTAGTGACTTTTTTGTAGTTAATCTATAAGCCCATAAGGCATGAACCGGCTTACTGTTCCATGATTTCTGATTTTGCTCCAACAGTTTTTTGATTATATTGAGGAGACTCTTGTTGGAGGATTCAACTAATCCATTTCCTTGGGGATAGTAAGTAGTGGAATGGCCCAAGGTTATGTGGTATTTGCAACAGAAATCAACCATTTTCTTAGATTTAAAAGCAGCAGCATTTTCTGTTATGATTTTTCTAGGACAACCAAATCTGGATAGGATATTTGTTTCAAGGAACTTGATAATGACAAAGTCATTAAAATTTCTGGAGGGTATAGCTTCTATCCACTTGGTAAAGAAGTCAGTGGCTGTGAGGATCCACTTATGCTGAGGTGAGGAGGATGGATGAATTTATCCAATAAATTCCAGCCCCCATTGTTGAAAAGGTGCCTCAACTCTGATAGGATGTAAAGGTAAGGGAAGGATTTTTCTTTTTCCATCAAAGATTTGACACTTATGGCAAGACATGACCATCTTTTGAGTGTCTGGGAAAATGGTAGGCCAATAGTAACTAGATCTAAGAATTTTGTTGGTTGTGGCCTTCCAGTAGAGGTGACCTCCACATTCTCCATCATGTAATTCATGCATGATCTTTCCTGCATCGTCTTCAAGTAAACATTTAAGCAAAATTCCAACAACATTTTTCCAATATAATACTCCATCTAAGATAAAAAAACTCAAAGCCTTTTGTTTCAAGAATCTAGCTTTAGTTTTAGACAAAGAAGGAGGGGTATTTAAATATAAAAGCACATAAATAATGTCAGCATACCAAGGAGAATTTAAAATTTTTTCTTCAATAACAGGAGCATCCGATTATTCTATTTCTTCCAACACATCTACCATATTGATGTCTAGTGCTTGGAAGTTAGACTCAGTCATAAGTTTTGCTAATCCTTGCCCTTTAACTAGTTTGGTGGGCCTAATTTCTAAGTCATATTCAAGAATAGTTTCAATCCATTTTCCCCTTTTACCATCAGGTTCTTGACTTACAATGTCCTTGACAAAAGTATGCAGAACAAAAGCAATTATGTGAGAGTGTAAAATATAGACCCTAAAGTCTTTCAATTCTTTCACCAATGCTAAGGCTTGCTTCTCCATGATATTATATTTGAGAGGAGCATCTCTTAAGGCCCTACTAAAGAAATATATTGGTTTTTCTTGCCCCAAATCATTCTTTTGAAGTAAAACTGCAGCTATAGTATGTTCTGATGCAAAAGAAAAGATGTAAAAATCTTTGGTAAAATATGGACTAATCAAGACCGGTGTTTGGGTAAGAGCTTGTTTGACTAGTTCGAATGATTGTTTAGCTGGTAAAGTCCATTTTACACCCACATCTTTCTTAAGCATGTTTGTAATGTTTTTTAATAGCTCGGCAAGATTGGGGATAAACCTTCTCAAAAAATTAATCTTTCCGATGAAATATTGCAACTCTTTGAGCCTTCTTGGATGGCTAATTTGCAATATGCCATCTATCCTTGTAGGGTCTATTTTGATTCACTCTTCCGAAATTATATGTCCAAAAATTTTACCTTCTTGGAGACCAAAGAGTGTCTTCTTGGGATTCAATGACAAGCCAAATTTCCTACATTTATCAAAAACTTTTCGCAAGTGAGTCAAATGTTCTTCATCAGTTTTTGAAAAGACAGTTATGTCATCAAGGTAAATAATTATGAAAAAAACAATATCTTCAGAGAAGTCTATGTCCATGGCCCTTTGGAAGGTGGCCCCTGCATTGATTAACCCGAAAGGCATTTTGAAATAGATAAAGTTGCCCCAAGGTGTGGTGAAAGTAGTTTTGATTTGATCACTTGGGAGCAATAATACCTGGTTGTAACCTGAGAACCCATCTAAGAGTGATATCCTTTTTGACCCAACTACTCTCTGAATTATATGATCCATCTTGGGCAATGGGTAGTTTTATTTTAGGGATGCTCTGTTTAAGTTTCTGAAGTCGATACAAAGTCTGATCTCTCCTGTCTTTTTCCTAACAGAAACTAAGTTCGATACCCATTCTGAAAATCTAACAGGTACTATAATGCCAGCATCCTGCATCTTTTCAATTTCGGCTCTAACTAAAGGTAATAAAAGTGGGTTTATTCTCCTCAGTTTTTGTTTGAAGGGCTTTTGATTTTCCTTCAAGGGAATCTTGTGCTGAATGATGCTAGTATCGTAAGACTTCAGATCTATGTATGCCCAGGAAAAACATCTTTAAACTCTTTAAACAGATCAATGTATCGAGATTTTATGTGATTTGGAAGAGTGCTGGACAATTTAATCATTTTCGGTTCCGTTAGGGAGCCTATGTTGTGTTCTTCTACATTTGTTTCTACAGGCTCCATTTTTGGTTCTTTGGCTACATCATTAAATTCGAAAAGGTGTTCCAAAGGTGAGAGACCTCTTGGAATTGAACCGTTCTTACATTCTAAAACTTCCAGGTCTCTTTGGTCCACGTTGTCAATTGACTTTGCTTCAAACGTATTCTCATAACGACTTATATCAGCAGAGTGTGTTATTTCATCTTCTGGGATTTCTTCAATATATGGATAGTTTTGATTATGGCTCGATTCTGATGTAGGTATGGCGAAATCGTTCTCTGACCTCAAGAAATCGTCTATGTGTTGGTCAGAATAAAAAACTTGCCAGTGATCTACGTTATCAGGCACTGCAGGCCTATGTTTTACTTTTACACTAAGCTGTTCATTTATCTTAGGTATTTGACAGTTACTGGCATTAAAAGTGAGTTCATTTGCTAAATGGTTAAACGCTCTAGGAATGAAAACAAGTTTATATTTTTCGAAGGTTTTTAATAAATCAAGAGCATCGTTCCGATATTCCCTAAGCCTAGGATGTCTGGCTGAGTATTCTCCTTTGATTTTTTTTATGATAAGTTCAGAATCTCCTAAGATTGTTACCTTTTGGGCCTGTAATTGTTTGAGAAATTGTAAACCTAGGAGAAGTGCTTTGTACTCAGCAATATTGTTAGTGCATGGGAAATCTAGTTTGTATGAGAAACTTTGACTTGTATTCTGGATCCATACGCCTGCACCTGCGCTTGCTTTATTACAAGATCCATCAAAGTTTATTGTCCAAATTATGTTTGACTCATTTTCGTTTACTTGTTGATGTTGATTGTCGATGTTTTGAAGTTGATTTGAGAGAAAATTTGTTTTTTCTGGTGAATCGATGGGGTCTATGTTCTCTTTATCTTGTTGAGTAATTTCATCTTCATTACATAAGATAAAGGAATCTAAACTTGATCGAGTAGAATAGATTGGTGTGTTTTTCGGTTTGTCTAGGTTGCTCACCATATACTTCATGTGAGATTCCCTGTATAGTCTTCTGTTTTAGTTAAAAACAGGGATGGTGGCATAAGACATGTCCATTTGAATGCTTCCCTAAATTTTGGCTCCCCAAGATCTTGATAAGAGCATGCCATATTTAGGGGGAATGTCAGCTACAACTATATCCATAACTAAATTTTTAGCAGGGATCTGAGCTATATTAACACATAAATATTTGATTAGACCCAAACATTTGACTTGGCTTGAGTCAAAAGAATACAAATCTTTGTATGGTTTAATAATCTCTAAGCCTAAGCTCTCCATTACCACCTTGGGCATTAGATTTTGTGAAGCTCCTGAGTCTAACATGGCATTGTGTAGAATTTTCTCGTGTATGTTCAAGCTAACATAGAAGGGAGGGATGGCCCCTTCTTGATATTCTCCTTCAACTTCAGGACCGAATAACAACTCAGGTTTATCATCTGTCAAGTTTAAAGTGTCTGTATCACCTCCTAAGTTCAAAGCTTTCAAAACTTGGTTTTTCTACACCTCTTGGGTTACTAGTTTAGCTAGGGGGATGGTAATTTTCATCTTAGAAATCTCTCCCTCAAGGCTGAAAGGAATAATTGACTTGTTGATATTCACATCTGCTTTTTCAATTGAATTCTTTTTAGCAACTTTGATTTGCTGAACCTTATTTGGACTGGTAATTGGGACAATTTTGTAAGGAGCACTAGCTGAAGTGCTAGGGGTACTTTTTTCAACATTTGGCTGAATATTTTTGTCTTTGTTTAAGTCTGGTTTTTTGGCCTAAATGTCAGTTTTCTCCGCTATCTATTTGGTTTGAGTTTCTATGTTTTTCTTGACAGTGGTATTAGTGTTCTTGTCCTTTAAGTTATCTGCATTCCCTTTGCTCCTAAGATCGTATTGTTTATGCACTTCCATAATTGCATTTTCAAAACCCGATCTATAGTCATCAGAATTTTCATAGGTGTTTGTATTTTGGTCATCAGAGAAGAATCCTTGTTCTTCCTCAGTGAGGAAAACATCATCTCCACTGTCTGAACCAATCAAGTTTACATGAGCTTCTTCCAACCTTTCCAACTCCCTATCTTCGTCATATTGATCTACATAGTTTTTTTGGAAGGGAGGTCTAATGTGTTGGTCATTTTCGTTCTGTTTGTCTTGATTGTTTTCTCTTCTATAATTCTGATTTCGATTTCGAGGAGCTGTTTGATTTTGATTTTCTTGTGCTTTCTTAATTATGCTCATCTCTTTCATCATTTCTTCCAACATCCTCTCCATTTTTGAGCTTGAAGTAGAAGGAGTGGACTCTTCTCTAAAAGACACTCTCTTCTCAGTTTTCATTCTTGCTCTCTTCTCCATCGGGTTGACTTCCACAGAAAGAGAACCCTGTTGCATATCTTCTAGAGTTGCAAAATTTCTTTCTCTCAGCTGATAGGTCATGTCAGAGTCAAACCCTTTAGGAAATTTGTTTAAAGCTAATCCCTGTGGAGGTTTTAGTTCTGGGGAAATTGCATTGTATACTTTTGAACCTAGTGCAGTAAGCTTGCACACTTTCCCCAGTGTTTCTATGGAGGTCCTTGTAGTCAGAAAGGACTTGGAGAGGGTTTTTCTTTACTTCCAATTTGTTTAAGAACATTTGATGGAAACCTTGGAGATCATTAATACTATGGGGGGCTAAACCTTTAAACCAATTTCTTACATCTCCCCCTAGGCTCTGAGAAAATAACCTAAGCTTGACAGAATCATCATCAATTTCATTTCTATCAAAGTAGTCATTCATTTTATCTACATGTTGTGATGCAGTTATAGCATTGTTAGCATAATATAATGCAATTTTGGACTGATAGTCCTGTGGAAGATTAACTAATGGTACAGGAAGGACTAGGGGAGCATACCATGCTGCCATGATAGGTGGTGGGGGTGGATTTACAAGGAGAAGATTTATAACAGGAACAGTGGGCTAAGGTGTAGTGGTTTGAATAGTGGATGAAGGGTGAGAAGAAGTGGATGGACCAAGAATAGACTGCTGAGCTGATCTTGGATGAGAGACACCTATGTTGTGAAGGAAATGTAAGTCAGGAGGTGTTGTTTCTCTATTACCAGGATGCTCACTTGTTTCAGGGGATGAAAGTGAAAATTCAGAGTCTAGCTGAGTTATATCATCAAATGACCTAGTTCTAAATGGATTTACTAAGTCAGGTTGTGATTGTTTTAGAGCTGCAATATTTTCGGGAACAGAATTAGCTCTCAAGGTTGATCTAAAAAAAGTTGTTAATTTAATCCTAGGAGACTTCCAAAGGATGCTTTCTGGGTCATCAACTATCTCAGGTGGATCTGGGTCAGGATGGGCTCTAGTGTGAATCTTTTTAGGAGCCACTATGTTATGTTCTTCAGACCTGGTTTGAAAAGAGAGTTTAACCAAATATCACAATTTTTAAGAGGCTAACTGATCCTTTCAGAAGAAGGAAAATTTTAATCTTAAAGCCTTCTAGCTGAGCTTGTTATGATGCTATTAAGACTTGGGGTCTTCCCAGTGGAGTCTTAAGGTCTGTTTTTAGGAATGTGGAGTCGCCAAGTGGAATTTTTAAGCTCCCTTGTAGTAAAAGTTTTATAGTCCACCACCAGGTTTATTATGAAGCCAAACTAGAATGTTTTTGGGTTTTCTGAGTTATTTTGGTTTTATAGGTCATGAGAGTATCCTAAATCTTACTTAACACTTAGTTAGGGTGTCAAAACACATAGAGTTTACTCTTATGGCTTGCTAACCGAAACCTTCAAGGTTTGATAAGGTTTTATAAGAATCCTAAGGGTCACTTAGTTTGTCACTGATTCAAAAGGTCCTATCAGATTACCATTGCTTGGTAGTTCTTGAAGAAGGTTACTTATGTTAAAATTAGACAGTGAGTGTTTTGTTTTGCAGATTTTACTCAACATCCCACCGTGATCGCCATTATGTTGGTGTCCCATGTTTTGATAGTTTGGAAAATCAAAAGACAAGGCAACATCAGAACCATTCTTTAGAGTTACAGGATCTAGTCCTCCTGTTCTCAGAGAGGGATCAATCAAATGTTTTTTTTCAAAATTTTATCTTGTGTGCTTATAATATTGATTTTAGACTAGTTATTAAGTGCAGGTGTTGTTTGTTTGTTTGGTTGGATTGAATTGATACAACAGAACATGAAAGGTCTAGGAAAGATACACAGAATGGGGAAACATCTGGTTCATTGGGCAATGGAGTCAAGAAAAGGTCATAACAAACTCATCAAAGGATATGGGGTATCAGAGGGCAAATCTAACTTGTCCACAGGATCCTTTTGTTTTTGGAATGGGATGAACATTAATGATTTGGAAAGAGAAATTGAATTCTCAACAAAGGGAACCTGAAAACATAATTTAAACAATAAAGAGATAGTTGATAGATAGGGCTAACCATAAATTCTGCAAACATTCTTTAGGCAAATAATGATTTCAAGACAACTTTCAAAATGAAATCTAAGATTCGGGGAACACCCTATTTCCTCAAATATTTTATTCTAAAGGACTTAGAAAACATAGAAGATTTACTGATAATTACAGTCATAGAAGAGGGAACACCTAAAAACATATATGATCATAATTATAACGACCTTTAAGCCAATTGTTTAAGTGAGGACAAAGGGAAAGATCAAAACAGACCTCTCTGATTCACTGTAAGCAAAGAAATTCAAAGGGAGACTTCGATAACAGTTTTTAAGTGGCAGCAGACAAGTAGGGAGAACCATAAATCATGCTGAAACCAACTGTTCAAACTATTAAGGAAATAAACAAGCATGAAGACTAAAGAGAAATATTAAAGCCTCTAAAATACTTTAGCAGAAGAAAACATGAAACAGTGAAGGATGAACAGGTCTAAGGTGCTTCCAAGAGTCATTTCTTAGCCTAAAACTTTCTATCCTACTGTAGTAAGAAATTATGGAACATAATGAAAACAGGGGGAAAACATAAGACAGTTTAGAATACTTCACCAACAACCAAGCTCATGGATCCAATGATAGAGCCTTCTCAGGAACAAGCATGCAACAACATCATCAAGATCTCCAAGACTTCAATTTGTTCTTCAACTTCAACAGACTATGTATTTACTTCAAAGAGTTTCAGTATTACAACTTGTGATCAAACAATAACCAAAAATTACTCATCTTCTACTGAAGTATTTATAGAAGGATGAGGAGGCGAGATCTGATAAAATATCTCTTAAGGCAATTAATACAGATTACTGTCTCTCGGCCTTTGAGGGGCTCGATGGAGAACATTCTGATATTCCTCCTGTATTAATTGGTTACATTAAATTTTCAAGCTCGCTGGGAAAGAAATGTTGACTTTTAAGGTCCTGTGCTCTATCTGGAGTAACTCTGCAGATATTTTCTATTAAACTCCTTTGGCAGAATTAACTTCTTGGCAGCGCTGGAGGCAGATATTTATTTAATCAATCTCTCGGCCTCTGTTTTGAATGGTTTGAGGTAATAGGTGGCTCTTGTAGTAGCTAAGGAATCAATTCGCTCAAATGCAGCGGTGGAGATCTTTTCTGCCTGGTAGATCCTCTTGATTTTCTATTGATTCTGTTTTAATTTGGGGGATTAGGCTTTTGATATTCAATCTTAGCCGTAATCCCTAAATTTATCTTCAATATTCATTCTTCCGCGCTCTGTCCTTCAACACTGATACTCTTTTCAAATGCGATTTTGAACCACAGTGTCTTGTCAATGTGTAGAGCCGCGTTGGGCTTTGAAGGTATCAATGCTCATAAAGCATTGACAAACAATGAATAGAGCTTGGCGGACGAGCTATTTTAATGTAAGACAGGCACGGGAAATGTGTTCCCCGGCCTTCGGCCTTTCTTCATTGTATAATGAAAAACCATTAAAAACACCTGCAAAACACATAAATAATTAAAAAATCCTGTGAAATGGGTCAAACTGATTCAGAAGGCGGGAGAGGAGCGTATCCGTTGGATCTGGACACGTGGACAGTCCAGATCTAATCGGGAGATCACAATCGGCGGGAGGAAAAAGGGGGTGCGATGGAAAAACTTCGATGCGATTACGCGATCGAAGGGCTGATGCGATCAAGTGGTGGTCGTTGATCTAAGAATGAGATCAACGGTGGAGAATGAATCGGGGGAGAGGTCAATCGGCGGAACAAAAAGTGGATGCGATGGAAAAGTTACGATGTGACTGCGCGATCGGGCGAAGGGCAGGAGCGATTAGGCGATGGTTGTTTGATCTGAGGATCAGATCAACGGCGAGGAGCGAATCGGAGGGAAGTCGCAATCGGAGGTCGGGAATAAGGTGATGTGATTGCGCAATCGGAGGAAGGGCCGATGTGATTGCGCAATCGGTCAATCGCAATCGACGATATCGAATATCAGAACTGCACCAAAGAAAAAAATCCGATACGATAAATGACCTGGCCTCTATGCTTGGTCCTATAATGAAAACAAAAGACCGGGGGCTATGGACATAAGACCTAATTGCATCGGAACTTTGATGCGGGTCTTTTTGATCAACCCATTTGTGTTTTCTCTGATTGCGATTGTGCGATCGGTCTTTCAATCAACCCATTAAATATTTAAAACACGTGCTTCGGGTTTTTAACTTGAAACTTTGGAAAAGTGGGTTTTTCGACTTTACAAAGGAAAAGGGTGATCGGGAAGAAAATTCATAAGGTTTTTAAGTGCCAAGGCGGGCCCACAGGATACGTATATAAAAATGATGTGATCGGAGGTTTTTAATAACACAAAGGATTAATTGCATCGAGGTTTTTTAATACAAAGCTTGATCGCAATCGGAGTTTTGAATAGAGCAAAAAGACTTGTGCGTTTGGATATTTCCGATGCAATAAGCGCTGAGAGGGTTAGCGCTTGGTTTTTTATGACAAGGGCACGTGTGGGGAAGTGGTTTAGGGGGCTTGGCCTTAGGGGCTTAAGTCTATAGCAAAGAATTTGCCTTTTTTATGAATTTTTGGGAGTTTCTAATGGAATTTGATGGTTTCGGAAAAGCTAAAGAATGATTTTTTAACATATGGAAGGGGGTTTTCATGAAAGGAAAACATGAAAAATAGAGGAAATTTATGGGGAAAGGAGAGAAAATGAAGGTTATTAAGAGTGAGAGAAGGGGGAAATGATGGTTTTACAGCAGTTTATTCTCATGATTTCAGCAGAACTTCTCAGAGTATAAAATGGAAACAACAAATGAAAATTTTGGACAGAGGCATGAGGCCTTTCAAGGAGTCTTCAAGAGCCAACAATTTTTAGTGATAAAATTTGTTCTTTGGAGGCTCAAAAAGTTTTAGCCACCTTTGGATATAATCAACTATGATAGGTGGCTAACAGTGGCTCCACTTGGGGATGATGCCTTGTTGAAGGCATCAAGAACTTCAGACTTGCATTCTCTGAGATGCTGATCAGTTGCCTCATCCATTGGGCTGATTTCTTTACTTGAATGATCTTCTTTTGTTCTGGAAATAAGTTAGCAGCCATGGAAAAACATTGGATCTTTTATCAACAAGATTTCTACCTACCCAATCCTACAGGTCTAACATTTTTTCTTCATTAGAGTGCACTTGTATTGGAAAACTCTCTTACAACATTTTATTCTTTTTGAAAGCAAAAAATCTAATATATTTCTACTCCTTATTTCTCCATGGATTCAGATTAAACAGTTGAATCCATATAATTCTCTACCTAATCTACTATCTGTTGGGATTAAACTGTACAACAAACTTTTATTCTCTAATTTTGTTAAAACAGAAATTTAAAAAGCATTCAAGTTAGGTTTGATCAGTCTAATTTGATGTTGATATATGGCATAAAAACAAGATGCACATAGATTATTATTTGCAGAAAATTTAAATCAATAATTGGAAGGCTTAAGATCTGAAAATTCAAGCACTTCCTTCACTCTTTTTACAGCTCTTTTTGACTCTTATGTGAGTTGTTTCTTCCTTGCTCTCTGGTTCATACTTTGAGCTAATTAGAACCAGATTTTCTTCTTCTTGACTCAAAAAAATAGAACAGATTTGAGTCATCTCTCTTTTGGAAACTTAGGTTCAGATTTTTAACATGTTTGAACCTTTCATTTCTATCATAATCTATCTACTGATAAGCCAATATTAAATAGTTTGGCCAATCGAATTCACTATCCTATCAGCAGAAAATTTAAAGGCTAATTAGTCAAGATTAGGCAGTTTGACTAACTAGAAGTGTGTTTTTTAGTAGTGGCATTTAAGCTTGCACACTTTTAGATTTGTTTCTCTTTTTTGGTATGGGGTTGTACCTTTATTGTTTTTACCATCTGCCCTCTTTTCTTTCTTTGTTTGTTTTTGTATTTTTGATTTTTCTAACTTTGAATGCAATGGTTAGGCTATGGCATTTACAATGAAAAATAAAACGCTTTAAAACTTAGGATTCTTGGCAGAAGTAATGCTTGAGCATCCTTCCATTAACAGGACCTCCATACAAATCTTCTCCATTCAATTCTTTCAAGAAAAATGCATTGTGACCCCTCTCATCGTGGATAATATATGGTCCTTTCCACAAGTTGTCAAACTTGCCATGTTTTCCCTTCTCTTATCTTCTTGAATCCCATTTAAGAACAACATTTCCAATTTGGAAATTGTTTGCCTTAGTCCTCTTATCAAATAGTTTCTTCATTTTTTCTTGGACTAACTGTGTTCTCTCATAAACTTCTTCTCTGGTCTGCTCTAAATGGATTGTTTGGTTAATCCTTCTCTGCATATCATTTTCTTCAATCTGCACTTCTTGAAGGAGTTTCATGACTGGAACTCCTAATGAGGTGGGAGAAACCGCATCCATGCCATAAAATAACTGATAGGGAGACATATTTATTGACATCTTTGTAGTTAATCTATCAACCCATAAGGCATGAACCAGCTTACTGTGCCATGATTTGTGATTTTGCTCCAACAGTTTTTTGATTATATTGAGGAGACTCTTGTTGGAGGATTCGGGTAATCCATTTCCTTGGGGATAGTAAGCAGTGGAATGGCCCAAGGTTATGTGGTATTTGCAACAGAAATCAACCATTTTCTTAGATTTAACATCAGGGTCTTGACTTAGAATGTCCTTGACAACAGTATACGGAACAAAACCAATTATGTGAGAGTGTAAAATATAGACCCTAAAGTCTTTCAATGCTTTCAGCAATGCTAAGGCTTGCTTCTCCATCATATTATATTTGAGAGGAGCATCTCTTAAGGCCATAATAAAGAAAGATATTGGTTGTTCTTGCCCCAAATCATTCTTTTGAAGTAAAACTACAGCTATAGTATGTTCTGATGCAAAAGAAAATATGTAAAAATCATTGGTAAAATCTGGACTAATCAGGACCGGTGTTTGGGTAAGAGCTTGTTTGACCAGTTCGAATGATTGTTTAGCTAGTAAAGTCCATTTTACACCCACATCTTTCTTAAGCATATTTGTAATGTTTTTTAATAGCTCAGCAATGTTGGGGATAAACCTTCTCAAAAAATTAATCTTTCCGATGAAATATTGCAACTCTTTGAGGCTTCTTGGATGGCTAATTTGCAATATGCCATCTATCCTTGTAGGGTCTATTTTGATTCCCTCTTCCGAAATTATATGTCCAAGAAGTTTACCTTCTTGGAGACCGAAGAGTGTCTTCTTGGGATTCAATGACAAGCCAAATTTCCTACATTTCTCAAAAACTTTTCGCAAGTGAGTCAAATGTTCTTCATCAGTTTTTTAAAAGATAGTTATGTCATCAAGGTAAATAACTATGAAATAGCCAATATCTTTAGAGAAGGCTATGTACATGGCCCTTTGGAAGGTGACCCCTGCATTCATTAACTCGAAAGGCATTTTGACATACATAAAGGTGCCCCAAGGTGTGGTGAAAGCAGTTTTGATTTGATCACTTGGGAGCACTAACACCTGGTTGTAACCTGAGAACCCATCTAAGAGTGATATCATTTTTGACCCAACTACTCTCTGAAGTATATGATCCATCTTGGGCAATGGGTATTTGTCTTTTAGGGATGCTCTGTTTAAGTTTCTAAAGTCGATACAAAGTTTGATCTCTCCTGTCTTCTTCCTAACAGAAACTAAGTTTGATACCCATTCTGAAAATCTAACAGGTACTATAATGCCAGCATCGTGCATATTTTCAATTTTGGCTCTAACTAAAGGTAATAACAGTGGGTTTATTCTCCTCAGTTTTTGTTTGAAGTGATTTTTATTTTCCTTCAAGGGAATCTTGTGCTGAATGATGCTGGTACCGTAAGACTTCAGATATGTGTATGCCCAGGCAAAAAAATCTTTAAACTCTTTAAACAGATCCATGTATCGATATTTTATGTGAGTTGGAAGAGTGCTGGACAATTTAATCATTTTGGGTTCCGTTAGGGAGCCTATTTTGTGTTCTTATACATTTGTTTCTACTGGCTCCATTTTTGGTTCTTTGGCTACATCATTAAAGTCGAAAAGGTGTTCCAAAGTTGAGAGACCTCTTGGAATTGAACCGTTCTTACCTTCTAAAACTTCCAGGTCTCTTTGTTCCATGTTTTCAATTGACTCTACTTCAAATGTATTCTCATAATGACTTGTATCAGCAGAGTGTGTTATTTCAGCTTCTGGGATTTCTTCAATATATGGATAGTTTTGATTATGGCTCGATTCTGATGTAGGTATGGAGAAATCGTTCTCTGACCTCAAGAAATCATCTATGTGTTGTTCAGAATCAAAAACTTGCCAGTGATCTACGTTATCAGGCACTGCAGGCCTATGTTTTACTTTTACACTAATTTTTTCATTTATCTTAGGTATTTGACAGTTACTGGCATTAAAAGTGATTTCATTTGCTAAATGGTTAAACGCTCTAGGAATGAAAACAAGTTCTTGTTTTTCAAAGGTTTTTAATAAATTGAGAGCAGCGTTCCGATATTCCCTAAGCCTCAGATTTCTGGCTGAGTATTCTCCTTTGATTTGTTTTATGATAAGTCCAGAATCTCCTAAGATTGTTACCTTTTGGGCTTGTAATTGTTTGAGCAATTGTAAACCTAGGAGAAGTGCTTTGTACTCAGCAATATTGTTAGTGCATGGGAAATCTAGTTTGTATGAGAAACTTTGATTCGTATTCTATATCCATACACCTGCACCTGCGCTTGCTTTATTACAGGGTCCATCAAAGTTTATTGTCCAAATTATGTTTGACTCATTTTCGTTTACTTTTTGCTGTTGATTGTCGATGTTTTGAAGTTGATTTGAGAGAAAATTTGTTTTTTCTGGTGAATAGATGGGGTCTATGTTCTCTTTATCTTCTTGAGTAATTTCATCTTCATTACATAAGATAAAGGAATCTAAACTTGATCGAGTAGAATAGATTGGAGTGTTGTTCGGTTTGTCTAGGTTGCTCACCATATACTTCACGTGAGATTCCCTGTATAGTCTTCTGTTTTGGTTAAAAATAGGGATGGTGGCATAATACATGTCCATTTGAAGGCTTCCCTGAAGTTTGGCTCCCCAATATCTTGATAAGAGCATGCCATATTTAGGGGGAATGTTAGCTACAACTATATCCATAACTAGATTTTTAGCAGGGATCCGAGCTAGATTAACACAGAAATCTTTTATTAGACCCAAAAATTTGACTTGGCTTGAGTCAAAAGAATACAAATCTTTGTGTGGTTTAGTAATCTCTAAACCTAAGCTCTCCATTACCACCTTGGGCATTAGATTGTGTGAAGCTCCTGAGTCTAACATGGAATTGTGTAGAATTTTCTCGTGTATGTTCAAGCTAACATAGAAGGGAGGGACGACCCCTTATTGATATTCTCCTTCAACTTCAGGACCAAATAACAACTCGAGTTTATCATCTGTCAAGTTTAAAGTGTCTGTATCACCTCCTAAGTTCAAAGCTTTCAAAACTTGGTTTTTGTACATCTCTTGGGTTACTAGTTCAGCTAGGGGGATGGTAATTTTTATCTTGGCAATCTCTACCTCAAGGCTGAAAGGAATAATTGACTTGTTGATATTTACATCTGCTTTTTCAATTGAATTCTTTTCAGCAACTTTTATTTTTTGAACCTTATTTGGACTGGTAATTGGAACATTTTTGTTAGGACCACTAGCTGAAGTGCTAGGGGTACTTTTTTCAACATTAGGATGAATATTTTTGTCTTCGTCTAAGTCTGGTTTTTTGGCCAAAAATTTAGTTTTCTGCGCTTTCTTTTTGGGTTGAGTTTCTGTGTTTTTATTGATAATGGTATTAGTGTTCTTGTCCCTTAAGTTATCTGCATTCCCTTTGCTCCTAAGATCGTATTGTTTATGCACTTCCATAATTGCATTTTCAAAACCCGATCTATAGTCATCAGAATTTTCATAGGTGTTTGTATTTTGGTCATCAGAGAAGAATCCTTGTTCTTCCTCAGTGAGGAAAACATCATCTCCACTGTCTAATCCAATCAAGTTTACATGAGTTTCTTCCAACCTTTCCAACTCCCTATCTTCCTCATATTGATCTACATACTTTTTTGGAAGGGAGGTCTAATGTGTTGGTCATTTTCGTTGTGTTTGTCTTGATTGTTTTCTCTTCTATAATTCTGGTTTCTATTTCGAGGAGCAGTTTGATTTTGATTTGCTTGTTCTTTCTTATTTATGCTCATCTCTTTCATCATTTCTTCCAACATCCTCTCCAGTTTTGAGCTTGAAGTAGAAGGAGTGGACTCTTCTCTAAAATACACTCTCTTCTCAGTTTTCATTCTTGCTCTCTTCTCCATCAGGTTGACTTCCATAGAAAGAGCACCCTGTTGCATATCTTCCAGAGTTGCAAAATTTCTTTCTCTCAGCTGATAGGTCATGTCAGAGTCAAACCCTTCAGGAAATTTGTTTAAAGCTGATCCCTGTGGAGGTTTTAGTTCTGGGGAAAGTGAATTATATACACTATTGAACCTAGTGTAGTAAGCTTGCAAGCTTTCCCCAGTGTTTCTATGGAGGTTCTTGTAGTCAGAAAGGACTTGGAGAGGGTTTTTCTTTACTTCCCATTTGTTTAAGAACATTTGATGGAAACCTTGGAGATAATTAATACTATGGGGGGCTAAACCTTTAAACCACTTTATTACATCTCCCCCTAGGCTCTGAGAAAATAACCTAAGCTTGACAGAATCATCATCAATTTCATTTCTGTCAAAGTAGTCATTCATTTTATCTACATGTTGTGATGCAGTTATAGCATTGTTATCATCATATAATGGAATTTTGGACTGATAGTCATGTGGAAGATTAACTAATGGTACAGGAAGGACTAGGGGAGGATACCATGCTGCCATGATAGGTGGTGGGGGTGGATTTACAAGGAGCGGATTTATAATAGGAACAATGCGTTGAGGTGTAGTAGTTTGAATAGTGGATGAAGGGTGAGAAAAAGTGTATGGACCAGGAATAGACTGCTGAGCTGATCTTGGATGAGAGACACATAAGTTGTGAAGGAAATGTAAGTCAGAAGGAGTTGTTTCTCTATTACCAGGATGCTCACTTGTTTTAGGGGATGAAAGTGACAATTCAGAGTCTAGCTGAGTTATATCATCAAATGACCTAGTTCTAAATGGATTTACTAAGTCAAGTTGTGATTGTTTTAGAGCTGCAAGATTTTCGGGAACTGAATTAGCTCTCAAGGGTGATCTGAAAATAGTTGATAATTTAATCCTAGGAGACTTCCAAAGGATTCTTTCTGGGTCATCAACTATCTCAGGTGGATCTGGGTCGGGATGGGCTCTAGTGTGAATATTTTTAGGAGCCACTATGGTATGTTCTTTAGACCTAGTTTGAAAAGAGAGTTTAACCAAATATGACAATTTTTAAGAGGCTAACTGATATTTTCAGAAGAAGGAAAATTTTAATCTTAAAGCCTTCTAGCTGAGCTTGTTATGATGCTATTAAGACTTGGGGTCTTCCCAGTGGAGTCTTAAGGTCTGTTTTTAGGAATGTGGAGTCTCCAGGTGGAATTTTTAAGCTCCCTTGTAGTAAAAGTTTTATAGTCCACCACCAGGTTTATTATGAAGCCAAACTGAAATGTTTTTGGGTTTTCTGAGTTATTTTGGTTTTATAGGTTATGAGAGTATCCTAAATTTGACTTAACACTTAGCTCAGGTGTCAAAACACATAGAGTTTACTCTTATGGCTTGGTAACCGAAACCTTCAAGGTTTGATAAGGTTTTATAAGAATCCTAAGGGTCACTTAGTTTGTCACTGATTCAAAAGGTCCTATCATCATTACTATTTCTTGGTAGTGCTTGAAGAAGGTTACTTATGTTATACTTAGACAGTGAGTGTTTTGTTTTATAGATTTTACTCAACGTCCCACCGTGATCGCCATTATGTTGGTGTCCCGTGTTTTGATAGTTTAGCAAATCAAAAGACAAGGCAACATCAGAACCATTCTTTAGAGTTACAGGATCTAGTCCTCCTGTTCTCAGAGAGGGATCTCTCAAATTTTTGTTTGCAAAAGTTTATCTTGTGTGCTTATAATATTGATTTTAGACAAGTTATTAAGTGCAGGTGTTGTTTGTTTGGTTGGTTGGATTGAATTGATACAGCAGAACATGAAAGGTCTAGGAAAGATACACAGAATGGGGAAACATCTGGTTCATTGGGAAATGGAGTCAAGAAAAGGTCATAACAAACTCATCAAAGGATATGGGGTATCAGAGGGAAAATCTAACTTGGCCACAGGATTCTTTTGTTTTTGGAATGGGATGAAAATTAATGATTTGGAAAGAGAAATTGAATTCTCAACAAAGGGAACCTGAAAACATAATTTAAACAATAAAGAGATAGTTGATAGACAGGGATAATAATAAATTCTACAAACATTCTTTAGGAAAATAATGATTTCAAGACAACTTTCAAAATGAAATCTAAGATTCATGGAACACCCTATTTCCTCAAAGATTTTATTCTAAAGGACTTAGAAAACATAGAAGATTTACTGATAATTATAGTCATAGAAGAGGGAACACCTAAAAACATCTATGATCATAATTATAACGACCTTTAAGCCAACTATTTAAGTGAGGACAAAGGGAAATATCAAAACAAACCTCTCTAATTCACTTTAAGCAAAGAACTTCAAAGGGAGACTTCGATAACAGTTTTTAAGTGGCAGCAGACAAGAAGGGACAACCATAAATCATGCTGAAACCAACTATTCAAACTATTAAGGAAATAAACAAGCATGAAGACTAAAGAGAAAGATTAAAGCCTCTAAAATACTTTAACAGAAGAAAACATGAAACAGTGAAGGATGAACAGGTCTAAGGTGCTTCCAAGAGTCATTTCTTAGCCTAAAACTTTCTATCCTACTGTAGTAAGAAATTATGGAACATAATGAAAACAGGGGGAAAGCATAATACAGTTCAGAATACTTCACCAAGAGCCAAGCTCATGGATCCAATGATAGAGCCTTCTCAGGAACAAGCATGCAACAACATCATCAAGATCTCCAAGACTTCAATTTGTTCTTCAACTTCAACAGACTATGTATTTACTTCAAAGAGTTTCAGTATTACAACTTGTGATCAAACAATAACCAACAACCTCTTATCTTCTACATAAGTATTTATAGAAGAAAAGAGGAGGTGGAATGAGACAAAATATCTTCTAAGTTCAATTAATATAGCTTACTCTCTCTCGACCTTTGAGGGGCTTGATGGAGAACATTCTGATATTCCTCATGTATTAATTGGTTACATTAACTTTTCAAGCTCGCTAGGAAAGAAATGTTGACTTTTAAGGTTCTGTGCTCTGTCTGGAGTAACTCTGCGGATATTTTATATTAAACTCCTTTGGCAGAATTAACTTCTTGGCAGCGCTGGAGGCAGATATTTGTTTAATCAATAACTCAGCCTCTGTTTTGAATGGTTTGAGGCAACAGGTGGCTCTTGTAGTAGCTAAGGAATCAATTTGCCTCAAATGCAGTGGTGGAGATCCTTTCTTCCTGTCAAACACTTATGATTTCTCCTGACTGTGTTTAATTCAGGAAATCAAGCTTTTGATAATTAATTTTAAGTCGTAGTTCCCTAAATCTGTCTTCAATCTTCATCCTGCCGTGCTCTGTCTTCAACAACTTATACTCTTTAACAACTCGTTTAAAACATAGTGTCTTTTCAATGTGTAGAGCCATGCTGGGCTTTGAAGGTATCAATGCTCATAGAACATTTGAAAAATAGTGAATAGAACTTGGCGGACAAGCTCTTTTAATGTAAGACAGGCACGGGAAATGTACTCCGATGTGATTGCGCGATCATAGGGCTGATGCGATCAAGTGGTGGCCGTTGATCTAAGAGCGAGATCAATGGTGGCGAATTAAACGGGGGAGAGGTCTAACAGCCATCGTTGATATCGCAATTGGAGGTCGGGAATAAGGTGATGCGATTGCACAATCAGAGGAAGGGCCGACGCGATTGCGTGATCGGTTAATCACAATCAGCGGTATCGAATATCGGAACCGCACCAAAGAAAAACTCCGATGCGATAACATACTTGGCCTGTGTGCTTGGTCCTATAATGAAAACAAAAGACCGGGGGCTATGGACACAAGACCTAATCGCATTGGAACTTTGATGCGGGTCTTTTTGATCAACCCATTTGTGTTTTCTTCGATTGCGATTGCGTGATCGGTCTTTCAATCAACCCATTAAATATTTAAAACACGCGCTTCGGGTTTTTAACTTAAAACTTTGGAAAAGTGGGTTTCTCGATTTTAAAAAGGAAAAGGGTGATCGGGAAGAAAATTCATAAGGTTTTTAAGTGCCAAGGTGGGCCCATAGGATACGTATATAAAAATGATGCGATCAGAGGTTTTTTATAACACAAAGGATTAATCGCATCGGGGTTTTTTAATACAAAGCTTGATCGCAATCGCAGCTTTGAATAGAGAAAAAAGACTTGGGCATTTGGATATTTCCGATGCGATAAGCACCGAGAGGGTTAGCGCTTGGTTTTTTATGACAAGCGCATGTGTGGGGAAGTGGTTTAGGGGGCTTGGCCTTAGGGGCTTAAGTCTATAGAAAAGAATTTGAATTTTTTATGAATTTTTGGGAGTTTCTAATGGAATTTGATGATTTCGAAAAAGCTAAAAAATTAGTCTTTAACATATGGAAGGGGGTTTTCATGAAAGGAAAACATGAAAAATAGAGGAAATTTATGGGGAAAAAGGGAGAGCAAATGAAGGTTAGTTAAGAGTGAGAGAAGGGGAAAATGATGGTTTTTGGTAGTAGTTTTTTCTCTTTGGTTTTTAGCAGAATTCTTAGAGTATAAAGTGGAAACATCAAATGAAAATTTTGGACAGAGGAATGAGGCCTTTCAAAAATCTTCAAGAGCCAACAATTTTTTAGCAATAAAATTGTTCCTTGAAGGCTCCAAAATCATTTATCCACCATTAGGTATGACGAATTTTATAGGTGGCTAACAATGGCTCCACTTGGGGATGGTGCCTTTTTTAAGGCATCAAGACTTTCAGAGCTTCATTCTCTGAGATGTTGATCAGTTGCCTCATCCATTGGGCTGATTTATTTTCTTGAATGATCTTCTTTTTTTCTGGAAATAAGCTAAGAGCCATGGAAAAACATTGGGTCTGTTATCAACAAGCTTTCTACCTACTCAATCCTATAGGTCTAACATTTTTTCTTCATTAGAGTGCACTTGGATTGGCAAACTCTCTTACAACATTTTATTCTTTTTGAAAGAAAGAAAAAAAAAAAATCTAATCTGTTTCTACTCCTTATTTCTCCATGGATTCAGATTAAACAGTTGAATCCATATAATTCTCTACCTAATCTACTATCTATTGGGATTAAACTGTCCAACAGACTTTTATTCTCTAATTTTGCTAAAAAAAAAAAATTTAAAAAGCATACAAGTTAGGATTGATTAGTCTAATTTGATGTTGATCTATGGCATAAAAACAAGCTGTACATAGATTATTATTTGCAGAAAATTAAATCAAAATTGGAAGGCTTAAGATCTGAAAATTCAAGCACTTCCTTCATTCTTTTTACAACTCTTTTTGACTCTTATGTGAGCTGTTTCTTCCTTATTTTCTGGTTCAGATTTTGAACTGATTAGAACCAGATTTTCTTCTTCTTAACTCAGAAAAATAAAACAGATTTGAGTCATCTCTCTTTTGGAAACTTAGGTTCATATTTTGAACATGTTTGAACCTTTCATTTCTATCCTAATCTATCTACTGATAAGCCAAGATTAAATAGTTTGGCCAATCGAATTCACTATCCTATCAGCAGAAAATTTAAAGGCTAATTAGTCAAGATTAGGCAGTTTGACTAACTAGAAGTGTGTTTTTTAGTAATGGCATTTAAGCTTGCACACTTTCAGATTGGTTTCTCTTTTTTGGTATGGGGCTGTACCTTTATTGTTTTTACCATCTGCCCTCTTTTATTTCTTTCTTTGTTTTTGTATTTTTGATTTTTCTAACTTTGAATGAAATGGTTAGACTATGGCATTTACAATGAAAAATAAAATGCTTTAAAACTTAAGATTCTTGGCATAAGTAATGCTTAAGCATCCTTCCATTAATAGGACCTCCATACAAGTCTTCTCCATTCAATTCTTTCAAGAAAAATGCATTGGGACCCCTCTCATCATGGATAATATATGGTCTTTTCCACAAGTTGTCAAACTTGCCATGTTTTCCCTTCTCTTCTCTTCTTGAATCCCATTTAACAACAACATTTCCAATTTCAAAATTGTTTTCCTTAGTCCTCTTATCAAATAGTTTCTTCATTTTTTCTTGGACTAACTGTGTTCTCTCATAAACTTATTCTCTGGTCTGTTGTATATGGATTGTTTTGTTAATCCTTCTCTGCATATCATTTTCTTCAATCTTCACTTCTTGAAGGAGTTTCATGACTGGAACTCCTAATGAGGTGGGAGAAACCACATCCATGCCATAAACTAACTGATAGGGAGACATATTTATTGACTTCTTTGTAGTTAATCTATCAGCCCATAAGGCATGAACCAGCTTACTGTGCCATGATTTCTGATTTTTCTCCAACAGTTTTTTGATTATATTGAGGAGACTCTTGTTGGAGGATTCAGCTAATCCATTTCCTTGGGGATAGTAAACAGTGAAATGGCCCAAGTTTATGTGGTATTTGCAACAAAAATCAACCATTTTCTTAGATTTAAAAGAAGTAGCATTGTATGTTATGATTTTTCTGGGACAACCAAATCTGGATAGGATATTTGTTTCAAGGAACTTGATAATGACAGAGTCATTAGAATTTCTGGAGGGTATAGCTTCTATCCACTTGGTAAAGAAGTCAGTGGCTGTGAGGATCCACTTATGTTGAGCTGAGGAGGATGGATGAATTTCCCCAATAAAGTCCAGCCCCCATTGTTGAAAAGGTTCCTCAACTATGATAAGATGTAAAGGTAAGGGAAGGAGTTTTATTTTTCCATGAAATATTTGACACTTATGGCAAGACATGACCAGCTTTTGAGTGTCTGGGAAAAGGGTAGGCCAATAGTAACCAGATCTAAGATTTTTGTTGGCTGTGGCCTTCCAGTAGAGGTGACCTCCACATTCTCCATCATGTAATTCATGCATGATCTTTCCTGCATCGTCTTCAAGTAAACATTTAAGAAAAATTCCAACAACATTTTTCCAATATAATACTCCATCTAAGATACAAAAACTCAAAGCCTTTTGTTTCAAGAATCTAGCTTTAGTTTTAGACAAATAAGGAGGGGTATTTAAATATAAAAGCACATAAATAATGTCATCATACCAAGGAGAATTTAAAAATATTTCTTCAATAACAGGAGCATCAGATTCTTCTATTTCTTCCAACACATCTACCATATTGATGTCTAGTTCTTGGAAGTTAGACTCAGCCATAAGTTTTTCTAATCCTTGCCCTTTAACTAGTTTGGTGGGCCTAATTTCTAAGTCATATTCAAGAATAGTTGAAATTCATTTTCCCCTTTTACCATCAAGGTCTTGACTTAGAATGTCCTTGACAATAGTATGCGGAACAAAAGAAATTATGTGAGAGTGTAAAATATAGACCCTAAAGTCTTTCAATGCTTTCACCAATGCTAAGGCTTGCTTTTCCATGATATTATGTTTGAGAGAAGCATCTCTTAAGGCCCTACTAAAGAAAGATATTGGTTGTTCTTGCCCAAAATCATTCTTTTGAAGTAAAACTACAGCTATAGTATGTTCTGATGCAAAAGAAAAGATGTAAAAATCTTTGGTAAAATATGGACTAATCAGGACCAGTTTTTGGGTAAGAGCTTGTTTGACCAGTTCGAATGATTGTTTAGCTAGTAAAGTCCATTTTACACCCATATATTTCTTAAGCATGTTTGTAATGTTTTTTAATAGCTCAGAAAGGTTGGGGATAAACCTTCTCAAAAAATTAATCTTTCCGATGAAAGATTGCAACTCTTTGAGGCTTCTTGGATGGCTAATTTGCAATATGCCATCTATCCTTGTAGGGTCTATTTTGATTCCCTCTTCCGAAATTATATGTCCAAGAAGTTTACCTTCTTGGAGACCGAAGAGTGTCTTCTTGGGATTCAATGACAAGCCAAATTTCCAACATTTCTGAAAAAAATTTCGCAAGTGAGTCAAATGTTCTTCATCAGTTTTTGAAAAGACAGTTATGTCATCAAGGTAAATAATTATGAAATAGCCAATATCTTCAGAGAAGGCTATGTCCATGGCCCTTTGGAATGTGGCCCCTGCATTCATTAACCCGAAAGGCATTTTGACATACATAAAGGTGCCCCAAGGTGTGGTGAAAGAAGTTTTGATTTGATCACTTGGGAGC
Source organism: Pinus albicaulis (assembly GCA_034641835.2). Lineage (NCBI taxonomy): Eukaryota > Viridiplantae > Streptophyta > Pinopsida > Pinales > Pinaceae > Pinus > Pinus albicaulis. The sequence continues at coordinate 539,284,362 of CM076575.1, read as the reverse complement.
ACTGACACCTGGTTGTAACCTGAGAACCCATCTTAGAGTGATATATTTTTTGACCCAACTACTCTTTGAAGTATATGATCCATATTGGGCAATGGGTAGTTGTCTTTTAGGGATGCTCTGTTTAAGTTTCTGAAGTCGATACAAAGTCTGATCTCTCCTGTCTTTTTCCTAACAGAAACTAAGTTTGATACCCATTCTAAAAATCTAACAAGTACTATAATGCCAGCATCGTGCATCTTTTCAATTTCAGATCTAACTAAAGGTAATAAAAGTGGGTTTATTCTCCTCAGTTTTTGTTTGAAGGGCTTTTGATTTTCCTTCAAGGGAATCTTGTGCTGAATGATGCTGGTATCGTAAGACTTCAGATCTGTGTATGCCCAGGCAAAAACATCTTTAAACTCTTTAAACAGATCAATGTATCGATATTTTATGTGAGTTGGAAGAGTTCTGGACAATTTAATCATTTTGGGTTCCGTTAGGGAGCCTATGTTGTGTTCTTCTACATTTTTTTCTACAGGCTCCATTTTTGGTTCTTTGGCTACATCATTAAAGTCGAAAAGGTGTTCCAAAGGTGAGAGACCTCTTGGAATTGAACCGTTATTACATTCTAAAACTTCCAGGTCTCTTTGGTCCACATTGTCAATTGACTCTGCTTCAAACGTGTTCTCATAATGACTTGTATCAGCAGAGTGTGTTATTTCAGCTTCTGGGATTTCTTCAATATATGGATAGTTTTGATTATGGCTCGATTCTGATGTAGGTATGGCGAAATCGTTCTCTGACCTCAAGAAATCGTCTATGTGTTGTTCAGAATCAAAAACTTGCCAGTGATCTACGTTATCAGGCACTGCATGCCTATGTTTTACTTTTACACTAAGTTGTTCATTTATCTTAGGTATTTGACAGTTACTGGACTTAAAAGCGAGTTCATTTGCTAAATGGTTAAACGCTCTAGGAATGAAAACAAGTTCGTATTTTTTGAAGGTTTTTAATAAATCAAGAGCAGTGTTTTGATATTCCCTAAGCCTCAAATTTATGGCTGAGTACTCTCCTTTGATTTGTTTTATGATATTTTCAGAATCTCCTAAGATTTTTACCTTTTGGGCTTGTAATTATTTGAGCAATTGTAAACCTAGGAGAAGTGCTTCATACTCAACAATATTGTTAGAGCATGAGAAATCCAGTTTGTATGAGAAACTTTGATTCGTATTCTGGATCCATACGTCGGCACCTATGCTTGCTTTATTACAGGATCCATCCAAGTTTATTGTCCAAATTATGTTTGACTCATTTTCGTTTACTTGTTGTTGTTGATTGTCGATGTTTTGAAGTTGATTTGAGAGAAAATTTGTTTTTTCTAGTGAATCGATGGGGTCTATGTTCTCTTTATCTTGTTGATTAATTTCATCTTCATTACATAATATAAAGGAATATAAACTTGATCGAGTAGAATGGATTGGAGTGTTGTTCGATTTGTCTAGGTTGCTCACCATATACTTCATGTGAGATTCCCTGTTTAGTCTTCTGTTTTGGTTAAAAACAGGGATGGTGGCATAATACATGTCCATTTGAAGGCTTCCCTGAAGTTTGGATCCCCAAGATCTTGATAAGAGCATGCCATATTTAGGGGGAATGTCAGCTACAACTATATCCATAACTAGATTTTTAGCAGGGATCCGAGCTAGATTAACACATAAATCTTTGATTAGACCCAAACATTTGACTTGGCTTGAGTCAAAAGAATACAAATCTTTGTATGGTTTAGTAATCTCTAAGCCTAAGCTCTCCATTACCACCTTGGGCATTAGATTGTGTGAAGCTCCTGAGTCTAACATGGCATTGTGTAGAATTTTCTCGTGTATGTTCAAGCTAACATAGAAGGGAGGGACGGCCCCTTCTTGATATTCTCCTTCAACTTCAGGACCGAATAACAACTTAGGTTTATCATCTGTCAAGTTTAAAGTGTCTGTATCACCTCCTAAGTTCAAAGCTTTCAAAACTTGGTTTTTGTACACCTCTTGGGTTACTACTTCAGCTAGGGGGATGGTAATTTTTATCTTGGCAATCTCTCCCTCAAGGTTGAAAGGAATAATTGACTTGTTGATATTTACATCTTATTTTTCAATTGAATTATTTTCAACAACTTTGATTTTCTAAACCTTATTTGGACTGGTAATTGGGACAGTTTTGTTAGGACCACTAGCTGAAGTGCTAGGGGTACTTTTTTCAACATTTGGCTAAATATTTTTGTCTTTGTTTAAGTCTGGTTTTTTGGCAAAAATGTTAGTTTTCTCCGTTGTATTTTTGGGTTGAGTTTCTGTGCTTTTCTTGACAGTGGTATTAGTGTTCTTGCCCTTTAAGTTATCTGCATTCCCTTTGCTCCTATGATCGTATTGCTTATGCACTTCCATAATTTCATTTTCAAAACCCGATCTATAGTCATCAGAATTTTCATAGGTGTTTGTATTTTGGTCATCAGAGAAGAATCCTTGTTCTTCGTTAGTGAGGAAAACATCATCTCCACTGTCTGATCCAATCAAGTTTACATGAGCTTCTTCCAACGTTTCCAACTCCCTGTCTTCCTCATATTGGTCTACATAGTTTTGTTGGAAGGGAGGTCTAATCTGTTGGTCATTTTCATTCTATTTGTCTTGATTGTTTTCTTTTCTATAATTCTGATTTCTATTTCGAGGAGCAGTTTGATCTTGATTTGCTTGTGCTTTCTTAATTATGCTCATCTCTTTCATCATTTCTTCCAACATCCTCTCCATTTTTGAGCTTGAAGTAGAAGGAGTGGAATCTTCTCTAAAAGACACTCTCTTCTCAGTTTTCATTCTTTCTCTCTTCTCCATCAGGTTGACTTCCACAGAAAGAGCACCCTGTTGCATATCTTCCAGAGTTGCAAAATTTCTTTCTCTCAGCTGATAGGTCATGTCAGATTCAAACCTTTGAGGAAACTTGCTTAAAGATGATCCCTGTGGAGGTTTTAGTTCTGAGGAAATTGCATTATATACACTTTTGAACCTAGTGCAGTAAGCTTGCACACTTTCCCCAGTGTTTCTATGGAGGTTCTTGTAGTCAGAAAGGACTTGGAGAGGGTTTTTCTTTACTTCCCATTTGTTTAAGAACGTTTGATGGTAACCTTGGAGATCATTAATACTATGGGGGCTAAACCTTTAAACCACTTTCTTACATCTCCCCCTAGGCTCTGAGAAAATAACTTAAGCTTGACATAATCATCATCAATTTCATTTCTGTCAAAGTAGTCATTCATTAAGTCTACATGTTGTGATGCAGTTATAGCATTGTTAGCATCATATAATGCAATTTTGGACTGATAGTCCTGTGGAAGATTAACTAATGGTACAGGAAGGACTAGGGGAGCATACCATGCTACCATGATAGGTGGGGGGGGTGAATTTACAAGGAGTGGATTCATAACAGGAACAGTGGGCTGAGGTGTAGTGGTTTGAATAGTGGATGAAGGGTGAGTAGAAGTGGATGGACCAGGAATAGACTGTTGAGCTGATCTTGGATGAGAGACACCTAAGTTGTGAAGGAAATGTAAGTCAGGAGGTGTTTTTTCTCTATTAACAGGATGCTCACTTGTTTCAAGGGATGAAAGTGAAAATTCAGAGTCTAGCTGAGTTATATCATCAAATGACCTAGTTCTAAACAGATTTACTATGTCAGGTTGTGATTGTTTTAGAGCTACAATATTTTCGAGCACTGAATTAGCTCTCAAGGGTGATCTGAAAATAGTTGATAATTTAATCCTAGGAGACTTCCAAGGGATGCTTTCTGGGTCATCAACTATCTCAAGTGGATCTGGGTCGGGATGGGCTCTAGTGTGAATATTTTTAGGAGCCACTATGCTATGTTCCTCAGACCTGGTTTGAAAAGAGAGTTTAACCAAATATGACAATGTTTAAGAGGCTAAATGATCTTTTCAGAAGAAGGAAAATTTTAATCTTAAAGCCTTCTAGCTGAGCTTTTTATGATGCTATTAAGACTTGGGGTCTTCCCAGTGGTGTCTTAAGGTCTGTTTTTAGGAATGTGGAGTCGCCAAGTGGAATTTTTAAGCTCCCTTGTAGTAAAAGTTTTATAGTCCACCACCAGGTTTATTATGAAGCCAAACTGAAATGTTTTTGGGTTTTCTTAGTTATTTTGGTTTTATAGGTTATGAGAGTATCCTAAATCTGACTTAACACTTAGCTAGGGTGTCAAAACACATAGAGATTACTCTTATGGCTTGGTAACCGAAACCTTCATGGTTTGATAAGGTTTTATAAGAATCCTAAGGGTCACTTAGTTTGTCACTGATTCAAAAGGTCCTATCATGATTACCATTGCTTGGTATTTCTTGAAGAAGGTTACTTATGTTATACTTAGACAATGAGTGCATCGTTTTGTAGATTTTACTCAACGTCCCACCGTGATCGCCATTATGTTGGTGTCCCGTGTTTTGATAGTTTGGAAAATCAAAAGACAAGGCAACATCGGAACCATTCTTTAGAGTTACAGGATCTAGTCCTTCTGTTCTCAGAGAGGGATCTCTTAAATGTTTGTTTGCAAAAAATTTTCTCGTGTGCTTATAATATTTATTTTAGACTATTTATTAAGTGCAGGTGTTGTTTGTTTGGTTGGTTGGATTGAATTGATACAGTAGAACATGAAAGGTCTAGGAAAGATACACATAATGGGGAAACATTTGGTTCATTGGGCAATGGAGTCAAGAAAAGTTCATAGCAAACTCATCAAATGATATGGGGTATCAGAGGGAAAATCTAACTTGGCCACAGGATCCTTTTGTTTTTGGAATGGGATGAACATTAATGATTTGGAAAGAGAAATTGAATTCTCAACAAAGGGAACCTGAAAACATAATTTAAACAATAAAGAGATAGTTGATAGACAGGGATAACCATAAATTCTACAGACATTCTTTAGGAAAATAATGATTTCAAGACAACTTTCAAAATGAAATCTAAGATTCGGGGAACACCCTATTTCCTCAAATATTTTATTCTAAAGGACTTAGAAAACATAGAATATTTACTAATAATTATAGTTATAGAAGAGGGAACACCTAAAAACATCTATGATCATAATTATAACGACCTTTAAGCCAACTGTTTAAGTGAGGACAAAGGGCAAGATCAAAACAAACCTCTCTGATTCACTGTAAGCAAAGAACTTCAAAGGGAGACTTCGATAACAGTTTTTAAGTGGCAGAAGACAAGCAAGGAGAACCATAAATCATGTTGAAACCAACTGTTCAAACTATTAAGGAAATAAAAAAGCATGAAGAATAAAGAGAAAGATTAAAGCCTCTAAAATACTTCAGCAGAAGAAAACATGAAACAGTGAAGGATGAACAAGTCTAATGTGCTTCCAAGAGTCATTTCTTAGCCTAAAAATTTCTACCCTACTGTAGTAAGAAATTATGGAACATAATGAAAACAGGGGGAAAACACAAGACAATTCAAAATACTTCACCAACAGCCAAGCTCATGGATCCAATGATAGAGCCTTCTCAGGAACAAGCATGCAACAACATCATCAGGATCTCCAAGACTTCAATTTGTTCTTCAACTTCAACAGACTATGTATTTACTTCAAAGAGTTTCAGTATTACAACTTTGATCAAACAAGAACCAACAACCTCTTATCTTCTACAGAAGTATTTATAGAAGAAAAGAGGAGGTGGAATGAGACAAAATATCTTCTAAGTTCAATTAATACAGCTTACTGTCTCTCGGCCTTTGAGGGGCTCGATGGAGAAAATTCTGATATTCCTCCTGTATTAATTGGTTACATTAACTTTTCAAGCTCACTGGGAAAGAAATGTTGACTTTTAAGGTTCTGTGCTCTATCTAGAGTAACTTTGCAGATATTTTATATTAAACTCCTTTGGCATAATTAACTTCTTGGCAGTGCTGGAGGTAGATATTTGTTTAATCAATAACTCGGCCTCTATTTTGAATCGTTTGAGGCAACAGGTGGCTCTTGTAGTAGCTGAGGAATCAATTTGCCTCAAATGCAGCAGTGGAGATCCTTTCTTCCTGTCAAACACTTATGATTTCTCCTGACCATGTTTAATTCAGGAAATTAAGCTTTTGATAATTATTTTTAAGCTGTAGTTCCCTAAATCTGTCTTCAATCTTCATCGTGCCGCGCTTTGTCTTCAACAACTGATACTCTTTAACATCTCGTTTAAAACATAATGTCTTGTCAATGTGTAGAGCCGCGTTGGGCTTTGAAGGTATCAACGCTCATAGCGAATTTGATAAACAGTGAATAGAGTTTGGCAGACGAGATGTTTTAATGTAAGACAAGCACGGGAAATGTGTTCCCCGGCCTTCGGTATTTCTTCATTGTATAATGAAAAACCATTAAAAACACCTGCAAAACACAAAAATAATTTTAAAAAAATCCTGCGAAATGGGTCAAACTGCTTCAGAAGGCGAGAGAGGAGCGTAGCTATTGGATCTGGACATGTGGATAGTCCAGATCTAATCAGGAGATCGCAATCGGCGGAAGGAAAAAAGGGGTGCGATGGAAAAACTCCGATGCGATTGCGCGATCGGTGGGCTGATGCGATCAAGTGGTGGTCATTGATCTAAGAATGAGATCAACGGTGGCGAATGAATCGGGGGAGAGGTCAATCGACAGAACAAGAAAGTGGTCACGATGTAAGTTTGCGATGCAATTGCACGATCGGGCGAAGGGCAAGAGCGATTAGGTGATGGCCATTTGATCTGAGGATCAGATCAATGGCGAGGAGCAAATCGAAGCGAATTCGCAATCAGAGGTCAGGAATAAGGTGATGCGATTGCGCAATCGGAGGAAGGGCTAACGCGATTTCTCGATCGGTCAATCACAATCGGCGGTATCGAATATCGGAACCGCACCAAAGAAAAACTCCGATGTGATAAAAGACTTTGCCTCTGTGCTTTGTCCTATAATGAAAACAAAAGACCGGGGGCTATGGACACAAGACCTAATCGCATCGGAACTTTGATGCGGGTCTTTTTCATCAACCCATTTGTGTTTTCTCCGATTGCGATTGCATGATTGGTCTTTCAATCAACCCATTAAATATTTAAAACATGTGCTTCGGGTTTTTAACTTAAAACTTTGGAAAAGTGGGTTTTTCAATTTTACAAAGGAAAAGGGTGATCAGGAAGAAAATTCATAAGGTTTTTAAGTGCCAAGGCGGGCCCACAGGATACGTATAGAAAAATGATGCGATCGGAGGTTTTTTATAACACAAAGGATTAATCACATCGGGATTTTTTAATACAAAGCTTGATCGCAATCGGAGTTTTGAATAGAGCAAAAATACTTGCGCATTTGGATATTTCCAATGCGATAAGCACCGAGAGGGTTAGAGCTTGGTTTTTTATGACAAGGGCATGTGTGGGGAAGCGGTTTAGGGGGCTTGGCCTTAGGGGCTTAAGTCTATAGTAAAGACTTTGCATTTTTTATGAATTTTTGGGAGTTTCTAATGGAATTTGATGATTTTGGAAAAGCTAAAAAATGAGTCTTTAACCTATGGAAGGGGGTTTTCATGAAAGGAAAACATGAAAAATAGAGGAAATTTATGGGGAAAAAGGGAGAGCAAATGAAGGTTAGTTAAGAGTGAGAGAAGGGGAAAATGATGGTTTTTGGTAGCGGTTTTTTCTCTTTGGTTTTTAGCAGAATTCTCAGAGTATAAAATGGAAGCATCAAATGAAAATTTTGGACATAGGCATGAGGCCTTTCAAAATTCTTCAAGAGCCAACAATTTTTTAGCAATAAAATTGTTCCTTGAAGGCTCCAAAAGCATTTAGCCACCATTAGGTATGACAAATTTTATAGGTGGCTAACACAACACAACACAATAAATAAACTTAAAATGAGTGTAAAATAAAATAAAATACATACACCTACATCTGATGCACAACGCAATACAATACATACACCTACATATAAATATACAGAGCTGAACACAACGAATACACATGTCAAAAGACCACAACTACACCATGCACATACATAGTACCGTGTGCCTGCAACACAACATGTACATCATGCACACAGTATCACATGTATACCAGTAACATATGCACAACATGTACACAACAACACTTGTATACAACACAACCTGAACAATGTGTGTACAACATCACATGTACAGGGCACCATCCGCACAATGTGTATAACACGCCAAATGTACACCGCACCACCTGTACAATGTGTACATAATATCACATGTACACAACACCACATGCACAAAATATACTCAAAAACACATGTACACAACACTACATACACGACATGTACACGACACCACCTGCACACAACACCACATGCACAAAGCACCACATGTACAAACATGCACCCAACACCATATGTACATAGCACCATATGTACAACACGCATATGACACCATATGTAAATAGCATTTCATGTACAACATGTATATAGAACCATACATACAAAGCACCACATATCCAACATGTACATAGCACCATCTATACCTAGTGTTATCACCAAAATTTGGTCATCTAACTAGTTACAATTAGATGGATCGAAGTACACCATGTAAGACCAATTTTACCATAGTAAAATTTCTTTCACTATAAGAAATAATTTAATAAACCATATTTTAGTAAGTTATTTATGGTTTAAAAAAGAAACTTCATGAGGAATAATTAAATAAATCCTTATTTATTTTATTTTCCTCTAGGAATAATTAATTAAATCATTATTTAGTTATTATTCCTTGTTAAATTTGACTAAATCGCCTAGGAATAATTAAACAAATCATTATTTGTTTATTATTTTGTAACCACATTCTTGAAATGATAAATAAATAATTTATTTGTTTGTCATTTGTAAATAAAGGAATTCAACCAATTTAAATACCTTTTCCCTCCAAAAAAATATAATAAAATATTCCAAGCAGTTAGATCTAGATCTTGGTTAGTAATATTTTATTATTCGCCATTATCGAGGATAACTCAATATTTTGTTATGAATAGGAGGTTTTTTCCATTCATTCTTGACTTTGATCATTTTCATTGTCGCACTTTGATCATTCTCATTGTTGCTAATATTTTCATTTTCGTCTTAAGCTCCCATAGAGCTCAATGCATTTTGGGTTTTCTGCACCATTGAGAGAGAGAAACTTCTGGAACTGAAGCATTGAGGACAACGAAGAACCCATCCTATTGAGGAGGATTGGTAACACTTATTTGTTCCCTTCACTAGGTGTAATAATATATAATACATTATTTAAATCTTGCCTTGTTTGTTGGATGCATGGAGAAATTATGATTTATTTTCATTGTTTAACTGCTTTTATTGCATAGATCTATTTTTTGAAGAATTTGTTCTAACTATCGATTGCAGATCTAAAGAGTTAAGCAAGAATTTCTGTTGTTCGGGTTGTTTTTCACACACAGCTAAAGTAGGCTCTTTTCGTACACTTTCATTAAGAATTTAAGCTAAAAAATGGCGACTCGAGTCCTCCCATATTCCATTCAAATGAAGACGATATGGAAGGTATGACCACCCCTGATTTTCCTTGGGATGATATGCACCATTGTGCATATATCCTTCCACAGCACACCCATTATCAGTATCTTAGCACACCCATGATCAGTATGTTTTGGAGTCCAAAGTCTTCATCCATAGTGGAGTCGATTGGTTCTATTACCCCTTACGTTGAACCCATGATTTCGATCCACATCCACCTTGTGGCCATTACATTGACACCCAATGTTTGGGTAAGGGGGCACCCATATTTGAGAGTACAGGAGAAGAAATTATCCCCAACCCTCCTAGTGTATATGGTAGTGTCAACTCGAGTCCCATTATTCTTCCCCATTTAGAAGAACCTGTAGGGTCTCATATCACTTCAGATCACTTTAGGGATGATCAACTTAGTCATTCCTTCACCTTACATCAACAGCTCAGTCCCTTAGACATTATTGTTGACCAACCTCTATGTTTTCTTGATGATCACCAATCCATTATCTCCGAAGTCAATATTTGGTATAGTGAAACCATGTATGTGAACCCAGAAATTTAGTCCATTTTCTTCATATATGCAGTACCAAATGAGATTGGTAATCCACTATTTACTTTCTATAACTGTAACTATCAATTCTTTACATAGAAGATAACCATAACATAAAAAAATGGTGAACCACATCATCAAAATGTGTTTATAGTCCACTATTATAAATAAATTTGGCATGTCCATAGCATGCTTGGGGGCACCTACGCCCCTATATATTCTCCCCATCCTCTTAAGGATTTAATGCCTATGACACTGAATGCTTGAATCCATTCTTTCAGAACTTGGAACATCATGGCGCTCCACAAACTCCTCTAGCTAGGGGCATCATTCCAACATTTAGGATACCAGATCACTCCCCTTCATCACATATGCTTGGGGGCAGTATACCATGCTTGGGGGCATGATAGCACCCCTAGCCATCTACTCACATGATTAACATAAGTCACGGCCTAGACCCCACCGATCTAGGTATGGTCGATTATCCTCCAATTCCTTGGATAGTATATCCTGCTAACCTCTTCGGCGAGCCATATATCGTAGATGCTTGATACCATATCTTCAAATATTCTACTTTATGTGATACCCCAGTTACCACTCACTCCCCATGTTTCACTTGGTGGGTAGGGATGACTCTAGACCTTCTTTAGTAGTTCATTCCTGTATTCCTCTCTTACCTTGATTCTTCACCAGGAATCATCCTTCCAAGAAGCATTAAGGCCACCTTTAGACAAGTAAGGCCATCTACATGAAAGTAGGAGATCCTAATTCCAATGGTCAGTTTGTCCGCTACAATAACTGCAATATTTAGGGCCTTATCCTCATCTCCAAATTCACCATAGCTCACTTAGAAAATGAATTAAATTGGAGGGAATTTTCCCTTTTAAAGGAAAATCCCTAAATTTTCCTTCACTAATTGTGACCAAACCATAGCTCGGTTTCATGAAATGTCAGCACCGTTGGGAAGCTCTCACTGAGTACTCTAATTAGTCCTCTTTTTTATTTTGGAAATTTCACACTTCACCAGGAATTCATTTTTCCAAGAAGGGTCACTTTGTCGCCTCTTGCAAGCGGATTTCTTCACATGCGCTACTTGTACTTGGGACACCACTTTTCCTTCATACTTTTCAACTCGTGTGTTTATTTTCATCATGAGTAACCATATTTTTCTCATGTTTTTATGGTCCCCATTGGGCATATTCTATGTGGTTAAATCATTGATTCACCCTTGTTCAGAGCATCCGAGTTGAGTCATCATCACATTCATGGAGTCTGTCCCGAGTCCCTTTCCTTCCTATTAAAGTATTCCATCCATTTTTTTCCTTTCATTCCTCTCGTGTAGCCAATTTTTTCCTCCATTCATATTTTCCCCCATCCTCTCTAGAGTCGAGTCAGTCGCTACCAGGTCATCCATGCTTTTTATGCTCTGAAAGGAGAAGTCGTCTGTTTGCTACTGAGTATCCCATATTCCATTATCATCCCTCATGTCATTCCATCATTCACTTTACTATGAACCCTCATGCTTTATGTGATGATTCATCATTGCCTCACCTATGGCAGACCTCCTTCTATCGACATCAGCACAATAATTCCAAAAAATATGTCTAGAGGGATGTGTACCTTGGTTCTACCTTCCATTCTTGTTCATGCCTCAGATCAAGAAAATGGAATCATCATTGCCCTTTGACTTGGTTGTTTCTCATCCACTTATTATTGCATGATTAAGATTCATATACTTGATGCTCCAGTGATCCAGCAGATTGTACTAGTGATTCTCAAGTGTGTGTGATATGTTTCAAAACTCATGAGGGGGTGGCCCTTCAGGTAGCCCCCCACATGCTCAAATGACCTCAATTTATGTTATAGCCTTAGATTCAGCTCCACAAAGTTGATGGGTTCAGTTTCAACTACTTGTAGCGCCCACAGAATGCATGTATCATTATGATGATCCATTCATATTTTTAGAGCCCTTTCATGTTTAGCAGGGCTTCTTTGGTTGTTATTATGTATCATGTACTCAAATATTATTGTATTCAGTCCTGGATCATGTTTCTCTATGTGAAATATGTATGTGGGAGGAATTATATTTTTGTCTGGCCCATTTTATGCTAACATGTCATGTACCATTTAACATGTACTTTATTGCTGAGTCGCATATTGTTGAGCCCATTATCATTCTTTGTAATTTTTCATCTCTGAAGGCATAGGTATGCCTCCCCTGCTTCAATGAGAATAGGTACACCAACATAAAAGGAAACTTATATCATTTTTAGTTCTTTCCCCCTCAGTCATTATCTCAATAGGCATAGGTATGCCTCCCTCGCCTCATTGAGAACAGGTACCACAACATAAAAGGAGACTTATATCATTTGTAGGTCACGCCCCCTCAATCATTGTCCTTTCTTGCTTCGCTCTATCTATGTATATATATATATATATATATATCTCTCTCTGACTCCCCTTCGATGTCTAGTGATTGTGTTTTCACAATGTACTTTGGTCATACAATTAGCTCCTAACGCTTGCACGTTGTGGGGAAATTTGTTATCACCAAAATTTGGTCATCTAACCATTCACAATTAGATGGATTGAAGTACACCATGTAATACCAATTTTACCATAGTAAAATTTCTTTCACTATAAGAAATAATTTAATAAATCATATTTTATTAAGTTATTTTTGGTTTAAACAAGAAACCCCATGAGGAATAATTAAATAAATCCTTATTTATTTGATTTTCCTCTAGGAATAATTAATTAAACCATTTTTAAATTATATTCCTCATCATATTTAACCCAATTACGAGAAATAATTAGATAAATAATTATTTTTCTTATTTTTCTCCAGGAATAATTAATTAAATCATTATTTAGTTATTATTCCTTATTAAATTTGACTAAATCACCTCTGAATAATTAAAAAAATCATTATTTGTTTATTATTCTTTAACCACATTCTTGAAATGATAAATAAATAATTTATTTTATTATTATTTCTAAATAAATGAATTTAATTAATTTAAATACCTTTTCCCTCCAACAAAATGTATACATACAACATCATGTGTACACAATATTAAATATGTTACAACATCATATGTACACAATACTAAATATGTTACATGTAAACATCACCATAGGTAGAATAACTGGATATACAACATGCAAAACATATACACAACAATAGGATTGCACATCTATAGACCACACACTAACCCCACAAAGCAACCCTACTTCTCCATGTTTATCTTAGCATGTTGTAGTTCACACTACTTTCACTTCACTGATGTACCCCTTAGCATTACATGTACATAGCATAAACATATACATAGTATAATCACATAATATCAAATCATACTCAAATGGTACTAACCTTGTAGATATTTCAGGGTTACTCTTCCCACTTGATTCCTCATATCCAGGAACCTCTTCATGTCTTTCAACTCATAATAAATCATTCCTCTACAAGAATGATCGTTGACAACCCTGTCAGGAAGTGACATAGATACATAGATACATACATATATTATCATTATCATAAAAAAATCATCATCCTGTTGAGCCTTGAAATTTTCATTTACTTTCATTACATTTTCACATACATTTCCATATTATCACCTTCACTCCACCTCCATTTCATTACATTTACCTTACCATTACCACTATTGGGTTACATTTATGTTTCTCCAAAATTTATTAATTCTTAGTATTTTTAAGTGAATTTGTGGTTAAAAATTAGAAAATAATATGCACATACTTGTACCTAATAAGTGGAATGAGTTTGTTGCCATGTGTAGGTAAAAAAGAAGCTTCCAAAAGACTCTTATGTGGCCTCCTAAGGACAAATTCGAATTTGGATGGAGAAGATCATGGGATCATAAGGATATTTGTCTCATTTCTTATTTATATTGTAACTCTAAGAAGACATGTGCCTTATCACTTCCTATTTGGATTAGAACTCTAGAGATATAGGGAGAGATTCATGGACTCCCATTAATGAGATAGCTTCTCATCTTTTTGTATAAATAGGGGAAGCTTTCTCCTATCAAATCATGCGTAAAATTGGAGTTATGCTCAAGCTTTGAATACATAATTAGATTGTGGCACCTTAATCTGAATGTTCCTTCATTTTGATTTGGTTTTGCTTACATATGGAGCATCTCGATTTACCATCTCTCATACTTTTAGATCAGTTGCCTAAAATGTGTGAGATTTTCTTGCTTTTATAGATTAAATTTTGTTTGCTTTCTTAGTATTAGTTTTAAAATGATTATGTAATATTTTCTTTTCTAAAAACATTTCAATAGGAAAGATTTGTCTATTTTCCAATTGGATTAAGTTTGAGGCAATAGAGCTCACAGTTATTTAGTTTCCTTTCATGTTTTGTTATTTACTTTCTTAGATCAAACTATCAATTCATTGTATAATTGAATAAAATATCAAGACAAGAAGGTGACTTGTCATACTTCCAAATTGGGTGATTGAATGTTCAACCTATACATTCATTGAGCTTTACTTTTACATGCTTTGACATTGCTTTTTAGATCTTCATTCAATTGTATAATTGGGTGTTCTTGAAGATCATTTCAAGAAGGTGATTTTATCATACTTCTAAATGCTCGAATATCCAGCCTATGCAATTATTGAGTTTTCCCTTTGCATGCTTTAATTTCTTTCCTAGATTTAAAGACTAAAGTATAATTGGTTGCTTATACATCATCTCAAGAGGGTGATTCTATTGGATGTTGGAGTGATTGAAAGTACCTTATTTGGTTTCCTTTACATGCTTTGAAATGCTTTCTTAGATTAAAATTTTAATTCCTGCAAGTGTGATTCCGCACACTATATTTTCTTTTAAATTTTTTTTCTTTATTTTCGTTACTTGATTTCATAGGTTAGTTGAATTTCATTTTCATTATTTGATTTCATAGATTAAATGAGTTGTTTTTCGTTATTTTTTAGTTAGATTGATCTAAACTGAAAGACAATTTCTAGCACATATAGTGCACGCATGCTTCACAAGTGTATGAAACCCCCGGGTTGAAAAATTAAATGACAGGAAAACACTTTGCCCCAACATTTTGGTGTCGTTGTCGAGGAAGTGTGTATAGGAACTATCTTTCAGTCTAGACTATATTTTATTTGTTTTTGTTTTTTTTACTAACCATTTATGGATAGAGGATCTAGAATGCAACCCAAAGACTACACTAAGGAATGGTATCAAATAGTGATTGTGCCACAACATTCATCAATTATTCAAGAGATCCTTGTGGCAAATCGAAAGATCAAGTCAATTTTGCATATCCTTAGAAACAATGAGGTACATTTTTCAAGTTGGGATATGAGCATTTAAAAAATTCTAATCTGAAAATGGCTTCATTGGAAGCATGAATATACTTAAAAATAAAATAAAAATATATATATATATTTTTTTAGATAGATAGGAAAAATAAAAATAAAAAGTTAGAATTTTAGAATTTTTTTATTTTGTTTTCAAAAAAATAATAATCAACGTTGATTAATTCATTTTGAATAAATTTCAGTGATGCAGTAAGAATCACTTCGTTTTTTATCACCATCAGATATAAAATTTGTGTGTGAAAATATTAATTTATTTGACGACGCTGACTAGTATGCTCTCTTCCTACGCCTCGTTGCGACCTGGAAGATTAGAAAATCAGATTAGTTAATTTAAAAATTAAAATTCAAAAATTCGTTAAAAAATTTTCTAGAAATTGAACCACAATTCTATTGAAAATCGTCGTTGATTCATGATCCTTTTTTTTATCGGTTCAACAAATTTTAATGTTTTGCATCCTCTCAATATTTTTCTGATTTATTGAATTGCATGTGCACAATTTTTCTTTAAAAAAATAAAATAAATAAATAAACATTATATATATATATATATATATATAGATATATATATATATATATTCCCATGGAAAGGAGGCCCATGCATATGTGTGAGGCCAACCTTTGGCTTGGCCTTACGCATATGCGTAGGCCTTCAATCCACACAAAGACCCATGCACTGCAATAAAAAAAAGGGAACCTTCTCTTTTCCATATTCAATCTTCCTCAAGCAGCAGTTATTAGAAATTGATTTTAAAAGTTGCAGAGACAGATAATGAAGGTGTATCAGATGAAGAATCTACTGATGAAGAGAATATTGCAAATTGATGATGAAGAGAAGATTGTAGATTCAATTGCAGAGACAGACAGTGAAAGTGTATCACGTAAAGAAACTGTTGATGAAGAGAAGATTGTAGACTATTGATGAAGAGAAGATTGCAGATTCCATTGCAGGTAATTGGAATGAGAGAGATCGATCTGAACTTCTCTGTGAGAGACAAGCCATTACACATCAAAACCTACAAATAAAAAATCAAACCACAGCAATTTTATTTTGTTGCAGAAGTAATTGGCAGAAAAAGAAATTGCCAGAAATGCGTAACTCTTAAAAACACCCTATTTTAAAACGCATTTTCTAAGAAAATGAAGCCAAATTAGGAAAAACTAAAACATGTTTTTTTTTCGGGAACGAGGTGAATTAGGTAACTCATGAGATTTTTTTTGGATTTCGCAGCCATTTGGGAGAAATTAAGGGTTCTTCGGAGCTCCTTTTTGCAAGTTGGGTGAGGAAAAAATGATTTGTTTTGAAATGTTGAAACATGGCAAGTTGAAAGAAGAAGAATCCAAGTGAATAAAAAACTCTGCTCCACATGGCATGTGATCTAAGAGTCCAGTTTGATTTAATAAATTTGATTTTAGACACATATGTGTCTCATTCCCTATGTGTCTCATCGTTAAAATAATAATAATAATAATAATAATAATAATAATAATAATAATAATAAATAAAAAAATTATATATATACATATATATATATATATATATATATATATAATGAGAAATAAAAAAAAATTGCGTATACAATCGATTTATTGAAGCAATTTATAAGGCGAAAAAACTTGCAAAATTTGATTGAAATACTTTTTCGTGCAAGTACTTTTTTTTATCGCTTTAATATTTTTGACAACATGATTTTGCAGCACATATGACAATTCAATTTGACAGTTGTTACACAGCATTTTGTCACTGTCCCTGCAATCCCTCATCCCGTAAATTGGAGGACTATTCCCGTGACCTGTGAACAGTGAAATGTCTTGAAAACACCTTAATGGCATCCTTATGCATAAGGACAAGAATTCTCCTGAAGAACATTTCCTCTGGAAAACCCTAAAAATCCATGTTTTGGCATTGGCATGGGTAACCAATTCATCCCTCGCGCCAATGTGGAAAAAGCACACTAGTGGGCACGCCAGTTGGCGCTCTGTCCCTGTGTCATGCTCACGCCAAGCCTTTTAAGGAATGTTTTTTAACAATAGAAGGCGGAAGTTTGGTTCTAACAACTTCAGAACGGATCACAAAAATGAGGTTTGGTTGTTTTCCTCCAGATCTCCCTGATTAGGAAGTGGTTTTCCCCTCTCATGGAACCTTCCTAAGAGATAGGACTCTCCGCCATGATTATAGGGAGCCTAACCTCTCCTTCTCCCTCTATAAAATCCTGCCCTCTCTATTTTCTAGCTAGCTGAACATTTGGGAAGAAAACTATAGCTGAGTGAATATTGAGAGCAGAGCCAAGGAGAAACCCGTAAGAGAGAGAGCCTTGTCCAGATTCCTGACAAGCTTTGTGAGACACGCTCCGCTAGAAGCCCTACCAAAGCAAGAACACGACGTCGGAACTCGGTTGTAATATTTCTTTCACATTCTAATATATGATCGAATACGTTATTGGTTCCACTATTGTATTGCTTATCTATGTAATGCAATTTAGTTCAATCATTTCTGACTGATTTATAGTTACATATTTGTATTATTACGTTGTATGCCATCGTTTCTTATCTGCATGTGTACAGGTGTCTAGATGCGGTGAGCAGAAGGATTGTGATCTGTCAAGCTAGAAGCAGGAAGCAGTGCTTCTTCTTTGACAACAGTAGCGTAGGACTTGAGGTAGGCTATCTATCATAGCTCTGTCTTTTGTAACTAAGAGTCAGTATCGTAGCATGTTTCGATTGTTGCTAGACCCACTCTAGGGCTAGTGGGATCGCCTCTGTCTGCAGAGGGGATTTACTGCCTCAACAATTTGGAGACTCCACTCGGGATCAGTGGGAGTTAGTCCTTCCTCCTTTGGGTTATTTTTTGGCTTTTGATTGATTAGTCTGCTTGTCTGGTTCACCTTCCTTGGTGTTAAACCCTTGTTCAGCCCCCAGAAGGCCAGATCCAGCCTCTGTTTGTCCTTTTCTCATCTTTTTCTAGGGTAAATTGGCTTGGTGCTGGTATACTCTTGACAGTCGCGCCAACTGGCACTAGTTGCTAGTTAGGCCCCCGCGCTAACCCCTGTTTGGCGTAGATTACAGCCAAACAGGTGCGCAAACCCTGCTTGGTATTAGGGTTTTCCTATTCTTGGACTTTCTGAGCTTGACTTTTGGTCCTGGTTCACTTTTTCTGATTGCTTGAGTGCTTTGAAATCATTTTTTACTGTGTTTAGCCCCTGTCCTCTGGCTTTTCACCTTTTTCTATCAGTTTTTCATTCTATCCCTAGGGCTTCTAAGTGCTTCAGTGTGATGAGCCTCCTGTGGGAGTTTTGGGTCTTTGCTTTCTCGGTCGACTTCATTTTTTCTTCTTTGCATTCATCTTGCTGGATTCCATTGAATCATTGCGTTAATTGAGTGATTGTCCTCTCTTTCATTTAGTTTCACTTTATGTTACTCCAAGCCTAGATTATACAGTTTGTTTAAGTATCCTTTGATATTATTCTTCACTTTGAGGGATTTCGTCATCAGTTTGAGTCTTGATTGTGTGCGTTTGAATTGAGTGAACTTGTTTTGTTTCAGCTCTCTCTTTGTCATTTCTCAAATTGATGTTTTCATTATTTTTTCTTTCATTTAGTGCATTTGCTCTAATATATTGAAAAATAAAAAAAACAAGATCTTTTGCATTTCGATTGGCATAGTGAAAATTGAAAGCTCTTTCACGTTACTAGTGTTATATAACTTTAGAGAAAAGTTTTCTAGTTTCATTAGCTTGCATTGGAAACAATAGTGGATGTTTTTGTGTGTTCATTTTGTTGTCATTTGAAAGCTCTCAACTCTCCTGTAGATAGCTCTTCATTGAACAAAATGATATTTTGTGGCATGTAGTTTGCATCTAGAGGTTTTATTAGATCCAACATTTGATAGGGCCTTGAAATTGAAACGTAAATTGAAGATCAACTTTAAAATTTACTGAATTAACCTAAGGCAACATTGAAACTTAACAGAATATCTAATAGTCTAAGGTAGAGACGTGTTTCGGCGTCTTTAAGCCTAGCAGTTATCGCTCGCCATCTGGATATAGACAACACTAGTACGGACTTGTGCTCCCCGTACCGTCGAGTATATAAAGAGAGACCCCATTAGGTTGCAAATCCTTTATCTGTAGGAAGCCAAGTCTACCGCCTTTTACCCGTGGTACACCGGAAACAGCATTCAGAGAGATTACCTACACATACGTCAAGTCCTTGGTTGATTTCTCTTTCATTTTTACCAAGGTGTGTATGGCAGTTCACGGATATCTGGTACACCCATTTACCTAGATTACCAGAGCAGTCAATTTGATCTTTACTGACTCCTTAAACTTGAAAATATCATCAAGTGCTTGTCCTTTCATGCTTGTTTCCAAATTGAAAGTGATAGAGTCATCTTTTACTCATTTATAGACTCTTAAAACATGAAACAGTAAAATTTCCAGTTTCAATGTGGTAAAATTAATCACTTACGATCACACACCAATTTAGAGATTGATTTTTCGGCCTGTTTTTGTTTGCCTTGGTTTTTACCCGTGCGTCTTTGTTTTTGATCTCTTCCTCTTTTTTTCTATAGTCACAGTGGTAGAGCCATCAATTTCATCTACTTGTAATCCTTATATAGATGATTCATCAGAGGTCTCCCAGTCCTTTGCTGAGTATCAGCAGCCTGTTGTATCCGAGTTTCCCGACAGGGGACCGGTTATATCTGAACTTCCCTTTGGAGGACCAGTTGATTTCAATTGGCCCTTGTCCAACGCTTGGTTTGGATTTGGAGTAGGGGAACACTTCCCTCCTCTTACATCAGGATCACCCTTTTTGGCTGCTGTCATACCTCCTAGTCCCCGTCGTATTTTAGAAGATCTTACGGCAAGGTCAAATTTGGACTCATCTAGTCCTTCTCCTAGTGAGGGAATTCCTACTTCTGGTGAAGATTACCAGCTTTTTCCCGAAGACATCCCTAAACCTTCAGTTATTTCTTCACGTGGTCCTATGCTCCTAGCTGGATATAGGTCTTTAAGTCAGGTCATGGCCGCTATTGCCTCTATGGGAATATTGACTCCATCCACGAATCTGACCATTCCCTTGTTGGGGATGTCACCATCGACAACTCTCACAGCATCTCCTTTCATCACATCGACACCTGTTAGACCTATTTTCTACATGGCTGTGTCTACGCTTGTTGTCACTACTCATTCAACTAGAACCTCATCACTTCCTGAAGACGTTTATATAGCTTCCACCATTCCCTAGAACATTTCTCTCAAATAGTATCGGCTATCTTTACAACCGTCGATCTCCGAGGTTGGTCAGTCTTCTCAAGACCTTAATTGTCCTTACTTTTCCCATTATGGAGTGGATGGTTCCCCAATTTACGTATTTCCATATCAATATGATGAGCAAGGCAACCCCCTTCATTTTACTGCTCATGAGGCTTATCAGTATATTAACGGTTTTCTGTCTACCCAACCTGGGCAACCTTCTAATCAACAAGGGCAACCCTTTCAGGGACAACCTTTGTTTCGGCAAGGATATGCTTCTGGCCCACAAGGACAACCCTTCCATGGACAACCTTCGGCCCAACCAGGTTATGCGTACGACCTGCAAGGACAACCTTCGGGCCAGCAGGGATTACTTTACGACCCACAAGGGCAGTCTTACAACCCTCAAGGTCAACCTCTGCAGCCTCACCCTAAAGTCCAACCAGGGAAACCTCAAGGACCGACAGGGAAACCGAGGTATCAACCTAGACCACTATAAGGTCCTGAGGGGCAAACCCATCCTTCTCAACCTTTGGTACAACCTCAGCAACCTCATTTTCCAATTGGTCAAAATATTTCACAGCCAGGGCCATCTTATGGTCGTGTCACAGGTCAACCGGGTTATCAGGCGCAACCTGGCCCACTCCGGCCATCAGGCCAACCTGCTCAACTAGGGAAACTTGGTGGCCCTCATTAGCCAGGTCAACCTATTCAACCAGGGCAACCTGCACAGTCAGGTCAACCTGTTCAACCGGGACAACCTGCACAGCCTGTTAACCCTGCTTAGCAACTGATCTATTCTATGCCACAACCAAATCCACCTGTGCGCCTGACTTATCCGACTCAGCAGGGCCCCACTTACCAGCAGCCCGTTTGACCCCAAGGTGGCTATTATCTTCCAGGTTAGTCTCAACCGGTTTACAACCCGCCTCAAGGTTCTGGTTATTTCCCTCAACAGCCAGGCTATACTTATACTCCACAGCACAATCCATACACTGCTCAATCGGGGCCTACGTATAATCAGAATCAGTACCCTGGTTATCAACCCCCGTATCCTAGTTATCAACTACCATATCAACCTCATTATTTGGCTTATACCCCCTATGGTCAGAATCCTCTAGGACAGAACCAATGGGGGCAAAGTTATACTCAACCAAGATGGAGTACAGGTACAGGTCCTTATCGGGGACTTGGCATGCCTTTTAATCCTCAATTACCTTTTCTCGGCACGTTGGAGTTACTGGACGTGTCCAAATTGACCAATGATCCGATTCTTCATAATCTGTATTGGCCTTTGGTTCTGATGAAGGTGCCTGGTGATTGTCCTAAGTTTTAGGGAAAATCTGGAGAAGACCTCCAAGCACATGTCAGGACATACCACTTATGGTGTTCTTCGAATTCTTGGATAGATGACTTGATTCGTCTATGTCTTTTCCAGCGCACTCTCACTGGTGCTGCTACTAAAAGGTATATAGAGCTGCCCCATGGCATTTTTCAAGATTTTAATACTCTAGATATGGCATTCCTGACACATTTCCAGTTACTAGTTCATTACGAAGTTGGGACGCATATCCTGACATCTATGAAACAGGATAAAGCCACTCATATTTCAGATCACATTCACGAGTGGAGACATCATTATTGTCTAATCAAGTTTGAAATTCTTGATTAGCTTCTAACTCACTGGTTCACTACCTCCTTTGTTAACAAGATTGCATAAGACATTGCTATGGGGGCATGTGTAACCGAGGAACAAGCCATTGCCCATGCCCAGTACCTTGATTTAGTGTACTCTCAGTCCGACACATTATACGATATCTTGACTGATGCCCCGCGACCAGGGACCTCTAAAGCGCCACCTACATCATCAGTAGATGGCATTATTGGTTCTGTCTCTCACACTTCTCGCAAGTCTTCCAATGGGAAGCAGAAATCGAATTCTTCAAACAATTTTGCTCCTCAAACTACCCCAGATTCTTGTAAGACCGCGGAGGTCAATGCCATTCAGGCCAATCCTATGTACAAGACTTCCAAAGGGAAGAAGAAGAGAAAAGGAAAAGCCAAATCCGATGCCCCAAAACTAGAATTGTCCAAACCATGTGTTGATGATGGTTCACAGCGAAAGCCAAAGTACCCTTGCTTGATCTGTGATGAAGACCACTACACCAAAGATTGTCCTAGATGATCAAAGGTGAGTCAACTTATTAAGGGCTCTAAGGGAACTTCAGCAGTTCTTAAGGAACCTTTTCCATCTTAGCAGACCCATATGGTCGAGCAGCCTTTGCCATCTTCACCGTTTGGATCCCAGGTTTTCATGATGAATGGTGTTGCACCTGTTTCTACTACCACTCAGTCGAAGGATTATGCTGGATCATGCCAGGAAGCTGGGAAGGAAGTCATCGATGGCTCTCCTCCCTCGCCTACCTCTGATCCTCTTGAGATTGAAAGGCCCAATGCTGAACCCATTGTACGGCCACCTTCCAAAGGTGTTCTCCGAAAGTATTCCTATAATCCAAATTCCCGTGCTACTCAACATTACAGCATTGTTGAGGAATTGGCATAGGCACCTTCCGCGATGTCTTCGTTGGAAGTACTTCAAAGTTGTCCATCTCAACGTAAAGCTTTGTTATCTGAAATCGGCAGAATTGATCCTATCGATTCTAGCCTTCTCAACTTCGATCTAGAGAATTTTTTCCCCCGACTTCCACACCAGATCGCGCTTGTTATACAAGTCAGTATTAATGGCCTCACTATTCATAGAGCCATTGTGGATGAATGTGCCTCTACCTACATTATGTCATCTGCTTGCTGGAAGGCCATTAGCTATCTAGTCCTCACTTCATCTCCCAATGCCCTTGAGGCATTCGATGGAAGGGAATCAAAACCCTTAGGTTTTCTCGCGAGTCTAATAATTACATTGCAAGGTAAGACAGTCAACGTCAAAGTGGAATTTGTTGATGCCAAACTCAACTACAATCTTCTACTCAGTCGCAGTTGGACCCACGCCATGTTGTGTGTTCTGTCCACCCTCTTTAAACTTCTAAATTTTCCACATGAGGGCAAGATTATTACTGTCGATCAATTGTATTTCTTCACTTCATCCTCCAAGAACAACGTATCATACGTGGATCAAATTCCTAATCCCCCTGACAGTATATAACCTGGTCTTTTCAAGGACCCCGTTCTCATGGGTATTTTTCCCATTCCACCACCGAACACCGTTCAAGTCAATATGATCTCTAGGTCGGATGACCCATGGATCATCCCTTCTCCTGAACAGGTTGCCTCTTTTGGAGAATCGATGCCTCTGACCCTAGTTGAAATCAATTATTGCAAGGTCGTTGCCGCATTAGATCCTCCTCCTGCTGGTAATGCTCCTTTGAGCATGGCTCTTGATGTTTATTCTCAATCCCCTTGGCTCAGTGATGAAGATTCGCCCGATCCTTTTAGAGAAGTTTTTCCGTCTGACGAAGCTATCATGGAGACTATGTCTCTCAAATATCTTCCATGGAGCGATGGACATCATCGTTCCTCGTTCATGCCTGGCCTGGGGGAAATGTCTAATTGTCTCGAGCGTTTTGTATCTCAGGTTCCCTCTCCGCCTCTCCAAACACCAATATTGACTCATGAAGTATATTCGGAAGGAAATCTGAGTAATATTACCCAAACGATGCCTATTGACATCTCTTTTAGACTGGGGGTCGTCGAGAACATCCATGTGGGAGTCACTTGTTCTCCCGATGAGATTCAAGTGTACACTAGTCTCTTCCGCGAATTCCGTGATGTTTTCGCATGCTATTATGAAGGGATGCCTGGAATCGATCCTAGTATTGTCGTGCATGAAATTCCCACCTATCCCAGTGTGAAGCCTTTGCACCAGCATCTACGTCTAGTGCATCCTCGGAAAGATGTTGCTATAAAAGTTGAAGTTGAGAAACTTCTTAAAGCGGGCTTCATTTATCCGATCCCTCTAATAGAGTGGGTTTCTAATATTTTCCTTGTGGATAAGAAGCAGGGCACAATTCCAGTCTGTGTTGACTATCGAGATATCAATCGGGCTTGCCCTAAGGACAACTATCCCACCCACTTTATAGATCATATCATTGATGATTGCACGGGGAGTGAGATCTTTTCCCTTATGGATGGCTTTTCAAGTTATAATCATATCAATATTCTTCCATCTGATCAACATAAGATAGCTTTCATCTATCCGTGGGGAACATTCGCCTATAAGTAGCTCCCTTTCAGCTTAAAAACCATTGGGGCTACCTTCCAGCATGCCATGTATTACGCCCTTCACAACATACGTAATGTTGTTCAGCCGTACTTAGATGACCTGCTAGCTCATTTAGCTCTACGCGAAGACCATCTGAAACATCTCCGCCATGTTTTTCTCCGTTGCAGACGTTACAACATCAGGCTTAATCCTCACAAGTGCATCTTTTTTGTTAACTCTGGTCGAATTTTAGGATTCATTGTCTCTAAGGACAGAATTCACCTTGACCCTCTCAAGGTCGAGGCTATTGTTAACCTCCCCTCCCCATCCTCATTGCATCAACTTTAGAGTCTTCAGGGGAAAGTGAATTTCCTATGTCGCTTTATCCTGAACTATGCCGAGGTAGCCAAGGGGTTTACGTGACTTCTAAAGCAGTATGTTCCCTTCTATTGGGACGAGATTTCTCAGCAATATTTTGATAACCTCAAGACGTTTATTTTCAACACTCCATTAATCCGTCCTCCAAACTATCATCGTGACTTTACTCTCTATTTGGTTGCTGCATTCAGTACAATTGCCATGGTTCTGGTGCAGGATGACGATGACAGTAACAAACACGTGGTTTATTATCTATCTCAAAACCTCCTCAACACTGAAACACGCTATGCACATTTCAAGAAGTTGGCACTGGCCACGGTCCATTCTGTTCAGCGGTTTCGTCATTACATCCTGTTGCACACGGTAACCGTGATTTTCGACTGCAACCCCATGAATTACATTTTGTCTCGACAATTGCTAGGGGACAAGTACTCAAAGTGGATTGTCATCCTCCAAGAGTTTGATTTTGATTTCACTACTACCAAATCAAAGAAATCGTTGGTTGTTGCTAATCTCATTTGTTCTCTCCCTACCGACTCTGTTCCGTCTCAATCCAAGGATCATATCTCGGACGAAACTCTCTTCTTAATCAGCACTCTTGATCCATGGTACGGTGATATCATCGTGTACCTACAGAAATCTACCTTCTGGTCTAATTTAATGAAGGATTCTCAACGTCGTGTTCGACATCAGTCGCAACCATATCGCATTATCGGAGATACCTTATATCGTGTCAGAGTCGATTCTGTACTCTGTCAGTGTTTGAACTTAGAGGAGGCTGAGAAAGTTCTGAATGATTGTCACAGTAGCACCTGTGGTGGTCACATGTCCAGTTATGCTACCGCACAGAAGATCCTTCGTGCAGGCTATTTCTGGCCATCTATATTTAAAGGTTGTATTGTTGCAGTACGAAAGTGTCATGAGTGCTAGATTTTCCAACACAAGATGCGTGCGCCGCTTCTCCCATTACATCATGTCATTACCATAGGCCCTTTTTCACAATGGGGCATTTATTTTATGACATGTAACCCTAACTCAGCTGGGGAGCATGCTTATATCATTGTTTCCATAGATTACTTCACCAAGTGGGTTGAAGCAATGTCTACACTGGCTGCAGATGGTAAGATAGCTACACAATTCATTTTCAACCATGTGATCACGCATTTTAGCGTTCCTCAAGCCATCGTCACTGATCATGGCTCTCATTTTTGGGACTACATGATGGCAGAGCTGACATCGAAGTTGGGCTTGCGTCACGA
Source organism: Pinus albicaulis (assembly GCA_034641835.2). Lineage (NCBI taxonomy): Eukaryota > Viridiplantae > Streptophyta > Pinopsida > Pinales > Pinaceae > Pinus > Pinus albicaulis. The sequence goes on along the minus strand of CM076575.1, from coordinate 539,257,828 downwards.
CAGCTCAACGCCATACTACCCTCAGGCAAATGGCCAGGTTGAAGCTGTGAACAAGGTGCTTGTCACGATGCTTCAACGAACAATTGGTATACACAAATCAAGTTGGCATCTCCAATTGTTTTCAACTCTCTGGGCCTACCAAACGTCAATGAAGAGTGCAACCAGATTCACACCATTTCAATTGGTGTATGGCTTGGAAGCTACTCTTCCGGTTGAACGTGAGATCCCTTCACTGAAATTGGCTATGGAATTACTTCTCGATACCTCCCCGGAGGAAGAACGTCTCCTATATCTTAAGAGATTGGATGAAACTCGCCACTTGGCTACTTTGGTTATCAAGGCACAGAAAAAGCGGGTTAAAGCTCATTTCGATCAAACAGTTTCTCCGCACTATTTTATCGAAGGGGGCCTCATCCTCTTGTATGATCGAGCCCATGATAAGCTTGGGGCAGGAAAATTCCAACCTATGTGGCATGGGCCCTATATTGTTAAATGAGTATTGAAAAATGGGGCTTATGAGCTGATCGATTATGAAGGTCTTCCTTTGGCACAACCCAGAAATGGGTTGTACCTGAAGAAATATTATGCTTGAATCATTCTTGCGTAGTATATGTACATAGGTGATTTTTTCATTTTTGTGCATGTGTGGTGTGGTATGCTTTGTAAGAATTTTTCTGCTGATTGGGTCTTCTTGATTGTGCAGACGTCTATTACTCTGTATGTTGGTTTCATGGATGGTGCCTCCTGCAGTACCAGGAACTTGTCTTCGGCAGCTTGGGTAATTTAGAATCCTGCTGGTGAGTTGGTTAATTTACAAGGTGCATGTCTAGGGCCTGCTACAAATAATGTCGCGGAATATAGTGATATTTTGGAATTATTAAATGAGGCTGTTAACCTCGGGATTTTCACGTTACTTATACATCTAGATTCACAGCTTGTGGTTTTACAGCTCAATGGTCATTATTCAGTTAGAAACCCATGCATTTTAAGACTGTATCTACGTATTTGTTTACTTGAAATAATTTTTTATTACATTAAATATCAACATATACCAAGACGAATGAATACACTAACAGATGCAGTAGCCAACATGGTATTAGATAGAAATTTAAGCAATTTTTAAAAACATCATATGTAAGCAAGATCCATGTAGAAAATAGATGTATATATATATGTCGAGTGTTTGCAATGTGTGCATCATATAAAACCAAAAATATACATTTTTGTTTCCGTTACATTCGGAGACAAAATTGGCATGGTGCTCATGGTAGCATGTCACTGCCCGCACCAACTGCCTCAGTAAGTGGTGGAGACAACTCGGCACCCCTACGGTGTGCCTCTGACAAGCCAAGGGAACATCAGCTAGATGAGCATAGTCTAGAACTCTGTGAGCAATCCCTTGTAGGTTTTGCACAAGCTCGTCCCCTTTCCCCCCTCACCTTGAGGGTCATAAGCGAGAGGGGTCCTCCTCGCCATTGGTGACATTTCAGTGGGCCTCTCCAAGCCAACATCTACATACATATAGGATCAGCTGTTAGAACATGCATATATACCAAAAAATCATAAAACTCATAAAATTAAAAAAGAGTCTTACCAAGCTCCTCATCCCAGTCCTCTCCTTTCGGGAGCGGAAGTTCTGGGTCTCCTGTGAAATCAGTGCCCACATAGGGCCAATCCTCTACGAAGATTAGCTATCACTGGAGCCATCCAAAGAAATCGGGCCGCCATGACATCTGCTGGCTTCCCCTTGCCCTGGGCATCAATGCTGCCCATCGAGCCATCTATAGCTCTTTCAATGGTCGATCAAGGACTATGGTCCCCTGGCCTTGGAAGATAGGTAGTCGTTCCAAGAAGAACGATACCAAGATTGACCCGTATCCAAACTGTTTCAGTTTGGTATTTTTGCATTTGGTCAGTTGTCGTTTCATGTTCATAGTCACAGCTGTGGCCCAGTCAAACACTGTTGGGTTCATACATTCTGACATGAGGATGAGATGTGTCTTGGTAGCCTCGTGTGATGCCTGCGACCCCACAGCCCGCGCAATAGTATGTAGCACTACTCTGAGTGCTAGATCATGAATGGTCTAAATGTCTTCCTTTTTGCTACATGACCCTTTACGTGCCCCTTCACACACCCTTTCCATGACCATTTTCATGTTTTCACCTGAGTGCTTGGTGCCAGTCAAGATAGGAACTGGACCCCTGCACGACAGTCCAGTGATAAAGTAAACGTTTGACACTTCGAGCTCAAGTACTTGATCTCGAAATTTAAACTTCTCCTCGTCCTCATCCCAGATACTTATCAGATATTGCAGTAGCTCGGGTTGAGCCCAAATACATGGCATTAGGAATAATTTCTTAAAACCATAATTTCAGAGAAAATTCATACACTGCTCATTCCCCATTGCCACCTCATATTCCTCACTGTGCTCTCTTTCCTTCCATTCAATCACCATTTTGTTGTGTTCCTACATCAATTTTGTCATAAACACATTGTAAGATCCCTTAGGCACTTAAAACAACAATTAATTGGATCTATTTTTGTTAAATTTGAGCGGAATGATGGGTTGCACGGTTGGCGCAGCTTTTTTGCTGACAGTCGCGCCACCTGGCGCGGCCCCTGTGTGAAAAAGGGTCGGTTGGTGCGGGTCCATACCTAATACCTGCGCCAACCGCGGAAGCCCTAAATTTTAAATTCCTCCCCTCAGGGATACCAAATGACAGTTAAAAGCTATGAAATATGGCTTAAAATATGGCTAATGGAAGTGGCTCTCACCTGAAGAAGACGGGATCCGATTTTGTCCACTGGATTGCTCTCAATCGTCACCTCAAGATCGCGACAAAAATGGCTCACTATCGCTCTGCAAAGAGGTAAAGAGGTAAAAAGTAAATATTTTTTTACTATTGGTTATATTTATAACTTTTCAAAATCAAAATTAGGTTTTGGGACTTGTTTTTCCAATATTTTACTATATTTTTATCAAAAAATGGGTTTTACACTTGCTTTTTGTGCAGCTACAAGTTTTCACGCGATTAGGACGACGACACGAGTTGTATTTTATACTTTTTCGGACTCGGTAAAAACATGAAAAAGTCACTACTGGAGTAACCTTTCAACTCTTTTCTGACTCTTTAAAATTGAAAAGATTGCCAAGTCTCTTGTTGTTTTGAGGTCATTAAATTGGCTACGAAACGACATCTACCCAGTGTATGTTTACCCCTTTTTTGGGCTAGGATAGATTATTTACGAAAAAGGAATACCCTAGCCTATCGCGACTAGGAGGTTCTCTCAGACATAGTTTTCTACCTTTTCGGATCTGTGGAACTATCTACGAAAAGGGACTGCTGGATTTTTCTTTTCCGCTGTCTTTTCAAAATCTCTAAACATGAAAATACGTCGAGTTCTTCCTTTGTCAGACTCATTAAAAAATGATGACATCATACTCCTTCGTAATGACGTTACTCGAGTTCCTCCTTCATAGGGCTCATTAAATGTACTAGGTTGGATTTTTCCGAAGGACAAACTTATATCACAAGCACATGCTATCCCCTTCAAGCTTGTTTTCAAAAAATAATTGGGGTACTCACCAGAAATGGTGGGGGAAAATGGAACCAGTATTATAGTCATGTCGGCAGTATGTCGCTCTTGAACATGGCACTTGTCTGCATTCGTGTTGGGTTGGGGAAATCTCATCTTGTTATTTGCTTGCCTCCATGGGTTTGGGTAATCTCTTTTGACTGCTCATCTGCTCTTTGCCACCATGACCTCAGATCCTTTGATGTCAAATACTTCCAAATCCAATGTTGTGCCACCGATATTTTCAAGAGAAGTTGGCCTCTGCAGTTTTCAACCTCCTTCTGATTCTCTATTGGTCTTGATTCAAAAAAATTATGTCCCTCTATCTCATTTCGATGATGTGGGAAGCATTATGGCCCACCTTTGATCAAGGTCACTTCCTGTCGACTTCAGCTCATTATCCGAGAAGCTGATCTAGAGACTCCCTTCAGGTACCTTGGAGCTTGCATGCCTCAATGGTAGGTTCTTCACATTCGACGCAAGGTTTTCAATATTGGCCTTCGATTGGATGATTCTGTGGGTGTTCAATGCTAACTCACTATTCACATTCCGTGGATTGTACCTCTTGTACCTTGAGAGCCATCGTCATTAATGGTGGTTCATCTCGCATCTGTTAACGACTTTCTTTATTAGCTGGTAATCAGACGATGTTCTTGCATGTTTGACTTCAACTCACATATTCGTGTGCTTGAACTTGTACTCTATTGGGGTCGAGATGGAGCGCAAGACCCTGGATTTTCTCTGATAAACATCCAGGCTATGGGTTCTTTGTGGATTATTATGATTTATTACATGACTCATTCGATTGGATGGCTGCGACCATACCTGAGTCTACCTGTCGATCCTTATTTACTAGATGGTTGTGTCCATACCTTGGATCCCGGTTTTTGTACACTCTATTATGGATGGCTGCGCCCATACCACATATCATGTATCAGAGATAGAATTTATATCTATATTCGCAGGTTTTTCGACGACAGTGTTTTCATTTGGGTGTGTTCTCATAAAGCACTTCACCCCTCCCTCTCTCTCAGACCTCATGCTTTAGGGGGCATCTGTTACACAACATTTTGTCACCGTCCCTGCAATCCCTCGTCCATTACATTGGAGGACTATTCCCATGACCTGTGAATAGCGAAATGTCCTGAAAACACCTTAATGGCATCCTTCTGCATAAGGAAAAGAATTCTCCTGAAGAACATTTCCTCTGGAAAACCCTAAAAATCCATGTTTTGGCATTGGCGCGGGTAGCCAGTTCATCCCTCACGCCAATGGGGAAAAAGCACACTATTGGGCACGCCAGCTGGCGCTCTGTCCCTATGTCATGCCCGCACCAAGCCTTTTAAGGAATTTTTTTTAACAATAGAAGGCGAAAGTTTGGTTCTAACAACTTCAGAATAGATCACCAAAATGAGGTTGGGTTGTTTGTCTGTAAATCTCCCTGATTAGGAAGTGGTTTTCCACCTCTCATGGAACCTTCCTAAGAGATAGGACTCTCCCCTATGATTATAGGGAGCCTAACCTCTCCTTCTCCCTCTATAAAAGCCTACCCTCTCTATTTTATAGCTAGCTAAACATTTGGGAAGAAAACTATAGTTGAGTGACTATTGAGAGCAAAGCCAAGGAGAACCCCGTAAGAGAGAGATCCTTGTCCAGATTCTTGACAAGCTTTGTGAGACACGCTCTGCTGGAAGCCCTGCCAAAGGAAGAATGTGACGTCAAAACTCAGTTGTAATCTTTCTTTCACATTATAATATATGCTCGACTACATTATTGGTTCCACTATTGCATTGCTTATCTGTTTAATGAAATTTAGTTCAATCCTTTCCGACTAATTGATAGTTACATATTTTTATTATTACGTTGTATGCCGTCATTTCTTCTCTGCATGTGTACAAGTGTCCGGACACGGTGAGTAGAAGGATTGTGATCTGTCAAGCTAGGAGTGGGAAGCAGCGCTTCTTATTAGACAACAAAAGCGTAGGACTTGACGTAGTCTATCTATCGTAGCTCTGTCTTTTGTAACTAGGAGTCGGTATCGTAGCGTGTTTCTATTGTTGCTAGACCCACTCTAAGGCTAGTGGGATCGCCTCTGTCTGCAGAGGGGATTTACCGCCTCAACAACAGTGACTTGCAGAACAAATGGAAGACAATTTAGATGATTTTTCAATATTTGGCATTAAAAAAATTGTTTCTGTGTATCTTTCTATGAAGCTTTAACTTGCAGAACACAGCGAATATTTTTTATGCCAATCATATTACTGAGCACATTGCATGAATTCATCTGAAAACAGGGAGTTTATTTTCATGGTTATTTCTTAAAAATAGATTGTTATCAATATCATGAATTGGACTGAATATAACACTTTTGATTTTCCTTAATCCATTTCATTTGACATTCAAATTTTTACATAAGAGTCAGAAAGGAATTGGCCATTTCTTTTTTAACACACTTATGTTCTTTATGTCATTTTTTTTTTGCAGGTTTGGGATGTTCAAATGATCATTGAAGGAAACCAATTTTCTCGCACAATTGGTCTTCAAAGGACCAATTCCATGAGAAACATAAGAGCAATTCCATGTCCATATCTATCAAGACCATTACCTTTCCTCCCTTTTGAATTATAAATCCAACCAAGCAATTCAAAGAAAGCCACAGTTATTTTCCCAGCAAGATTCAATTTTTTATTTTTCTTTTTCACATACACTTTCCATTACTTTTTGTCTACTCCTAACCCACAAATAAAATAAAGAATCTCACTTACATGCTTATTGCCCATTGTCATTTTCCATTGTCATCTTCCATTTCCATTTCTCTTCTCCTATGCTTTTCATTTCTCAAATAAACCTTGCTTCAATGCAAATTATTGAGTCCATAGTCATTTGAGTCTAAAATCCTTACAAAAACCCCTTGAGGCTTGCATGCCTTAATGGCAAGTCTTCTTGCTGACGAACAAGGGGAATACATTAATGTCCCTTGTTCATCGAATCTTCTAGGTACTCGACAACAACAAAATTATTAGTACCTAGCAATATGTGTTTGGGCATCTTGACTCTCATTGAAATCAATGGTAAGAGTTCTCATGTTGACTAGTGGCATCCATTAGTGGCCACTAAGTCAACAATTTCCTGCTATGTTCGGCATCAAAACATCTATTCATATAGAAGGAATTATGCCAACAAGTTTTGAAGACATGAAGACTATAATTTTTAACATTTTGAAGCAAATGAAGAAGATATGCAGCCACAATAGATCAGCACCATTCTGCAACTGCAGAATCAGAGGACAACTGCAAAATCAACATCATTTTGCAGCATATTCAGCAATTTTAGTAGAAGCAATAAAAAGTCATCTTGACTCTTTTATCCATAACTTGTACATCGACATGAAGAAGATTATGATCATAATTTTGCAGCCACCACACATGCAACTCATCCATTTTCAAAGGGTAAGTTAAGGTATTTCATTTTCTAACTTTTACCATAGAATTCCTTGAAAATCTAGAATGATATTTTTTGGAAAAAACACTTATTTTCCTCATTTCACAAAATTGCCAATACCATCAGTTTGGTTTGGGGGGGGGGGGGGGGGGAGGGGTACATTCATATTCACGTTTTGACAAATTCATATCACATTCAAAAGCCCACATAATTTCAAAAGATATTAACTATTACATTATTATTATAAGCATACAATGGATTTTCAAAATTACTTAAAAGATAATTGGATGAAAACAAAATCATGGTTGTCACACAAGAACCAACCATGATGAAATCCAATAAAGATATAATTTGCAACAATAATCAAATTATCATTTGCAAAATTGAATGCAACAACAAAATATGGCTTAAACACAAGAACCAAACATGTTGCAATTCAACTAAAAGACTTTGCAGAAGTATGAAGTTATCAAATGATATCATGCAAAGTTAAGCAAAATCTAAAAGGATAAAAAAGAATTAATGTAATAGATTGCATGAGGACATGCAATAGATTCAGTTGGGGGGTATGTTGGGCCTTGAAATTGTCATTTAATTTCATTACATTTTCACATACATTTCCATATTATCACCTTCACTCCACCTCCATTTCATTAAATTTACGTTACCAATACCACTATTGGGTTACATTTATGTTTTTCCAAACTTTATTAATTCTTAGTATTTTTAAGTGAATTTGTGGTTAAAAATTAGAAAAGAATATGCACATACTTATACCTAATAAGTGGAATGAGTTTGTTTCCATGTGTAGGTCAAAAAGAAGCTTCCAAAAGACTCTTATGTGGCCTCCTAAGTTCAAATTCGAATTTGGATGGAGATGATCATGGGATCGTAAGGATATGTGTCTCATTTCTTATTTGAATTGTAACTCTAAGAAGACATGTGGTTTATCAATTCCTATTTGGATTGTAACTCTAGAGATATAGGGAGAGATTCATGGACTCTCATTAATGAGATAGCTTCTCATATTTTTGCATAAATAGGGGAAGCTTTATCCTATCAAATTAAACGTGGAGTTATGCTCAAGCTTTGAACGTAGAATTAGATTGTGGCACCTTACTCATGAATGTTCCTAAATTTTGATTTGGTTTTGCTTACATATGGATCATATCGATTTACCATCTCTCATACTTTTAGATCAGTTGCCTAAAATGTGTGAGATTTACTTCCTTTTATAGATTAAAGTTTATTTTCTTTCTTAGTATTAGTTTTAGAATGATCATGTAATCTTTGTTTTTCTAAAAACATTTCAATAGGAAAGATTTATCTATTTTCCAATTTGATTAAGTTTGAGGCAATAGAACAAATATTTATTTAGTTTCCTTTCATGTTCTGTTATTTACTTTCTTAGATCAAACTATCAATTCATTGTATGATTGAATAAAAGATCAAGCCAAGAAGGTGACTTATCATGCTTCCAAATTGGGTGATTGAATGTTCAACCTATACAATCATTGAGATTTACTTTTACATGCTTGTACATTGCTTTTTAGATCCTCATTCAATTGTATAATTGGGTGTTATTGAAGATCATTTCAAGAAGGTGATTTTATCATATTTCTAAATGCTTGAATATCTAACCTATGCAATTATTGAGTTTTCTCTTTGCATGCTTTAATTGCTTTCCTAGATTTAAAGATTAAAATATAATTGGTTGCTTATACATCATCTCAAGAGGGTGATTCTATTGGATGCTAGAGTGATTGAACGTACCTTAGTTTTTTTCCTTTACATGCTTTGAAATGATTTCTTGTATTAAAATTTCAATTCCTGCAAGTGTGATTGTGCGCACTATATTTTCTTTTAAATTTGTTTTCTTTCTTTTTGTTACTTGATTTCATAGGTTATTTGAATTTCATTTTCATTATTTTATTTCATAGAATAGATGAGTTGGTTTTCGTTATTTTGTAGGTATATTGATCTAAACTGAAAGACAATTTCTAGCACATATAATGCATTCATGCTTTACAAGTTTATGAAACCCCCGGGCTGAAAAATTAAATGACAGGAAATCACTTTTCCCCAACACATCCTATCATACAATGACATACATACACACATATATATATGCGTACATAAACTTCAACATAAACCAATCATGATATCACCATACATCGGCATACATACATGCATATATACATACATATATAGAGACTATCATAATCATAAGCACAACATAATTACCAGATATCATAAGGCGTATGTTAATACAACTCCCCTTATTCGTGCACATCATGAACAACGTTGAGAGCAACATTTCCCATCATAGCCAATGCATATAAGACCTCAGATCCATTCACATTACCTTTTGGGTTACCTTTCTCATGACTGTTCTGCCACTATCCATTTACCTCAATGGCCCCAAAGAATCCAATCGACTGTTATATTCTTAAATTCCCTTGTCGTTACTCATGCATTGAGCTTCATTAACTTTCCTCTTTCCCAACCAATTCCCAAGACTCTCCAAAACGTAAAAGGCAAGAACAAGAGAAAACAACAAGAAGACCATGAAAAACCAAAGCAATATGACACCACAAAAAAGTGGCATGGCCATGCACTAGACACAATCAAGGCTGCAAATCAATCATGAAAAATCATAAAAGACCGAAAGCACAAGACTAGAAACATACACCATGACCCAATACCCATGGTTCCCAGTGCTTCTAAAGGAAATCTCAACATGATCCTTCTTTCAAGACTTCATGGAAATCTCTTTTCCATGTAATCCCTGCATCATACTGCCATAAAGACATAACTATCAATTCATAACTAAATATAACAATACACCAGTTATCTTACCTTGGCATGATAAGCACGCTGACCTGTAACTGAAAACACATGGCATCCATATGTACCAAATATCAAGACAAAATATCTATCAATTTGAAATCAACTTTTACCAAGTCTAAAAACCATGTCATAATCAACAATCAAATCACATTCATCAGTCATAATACACACTTCTACAACTATCACCTACTTGCACTCAAGTACATATTAGCTATCTCAATACACGTGTGTTAGTATGACCATCTCAAAAAAAAAAACATTAATTCATGCAATATTATAGAAATATGTTCATATCATGTGATTATCCATACATTCAATAGTAAATAGATTACATAATAAACATCAACACACAAACACCAAATAGATGACATAATCAAACATTCAAGTACCAAGTACATAACATAAGAAAACTCGTACCTTAATGTATCTCAGGGGAGGCTATATTGTCTACACAGTCAATCTAGATTAGCATGATATAACTTCACAACACCTCAACTCAACATAAATAAGATTAGGATATCCATAAAACTAAATAACTAACATGCTCACATCATTAACTCATAAACAATTGGCATTCATGCATGACAATCATGTATGCATAATTAGCCTAGATTAGTAAAATACAATATCACAAATATATATAATCATACATGAAAATAATAACCCTAACCATCTACATAAACCAATCCAAAGCAATACGATGCATATAACATCAAGATCTTAATGAAATAAACTTGGTCAACAAGTTACTAGCATATAACAACAACAAGCTATATATCATGATCATCAACAACATGTAGCATAATCATCAAACTAACTATCATAAGAAAACAACAAGTTAACCTATATAACATAACTAACATAACACAACAATAGAAATGCATACCACCACATTTTTCTAGCATTCATGACTATGTGATACATGTACATGTAACCGCACAAATAAACTAGCATATAAAATGCATGTAACCATAACATCAATAGAATGAAAGGAATATTCATAACCATAATTCATATAACAATCCTTAACCTACATACATACATGCCCAATATCCAAACATGTATGATGAAATGCTCTTTCCTCAAGGTCCAATGGTGCAACTTCACCTTGATAGTATGCATCTCCTGTTCTATATTAGCCAACACAATAGTATCGTAACATACCAATATCATCATGATGACCTAATTTCATAAAATGACCTTATGCACAACAATATCAATCAAAGAAATAAAAACTTTACCATATGCACCCACTTTGACATTTACAACCAATCATGAATGACCAATGCATTTTCAACATATAGCATCACATAAGCAAGCATACATGGACAACACACAAGCATGACCAATATGTGACCTAGCATAAACAAGAAATGCATGTACAACATGTAGCAACATGTAAGCAAGTGTGCACGAAAAATACATAAGCAAGAATCACACATAGCCAGTCATACACTCATTACAACATGTTGACGACGACACCATCAGCACTTCCATGGCAACACCACTATCACCATGGCCAACAAAACACGGATGGAACTAGCACATATAGACCATAATCATACTAGATTCATATTCAACCAACATAAATGCATGATCAACACACCACCCATGCAATCCAAGGGATGAACCATGCTCTCATACCATTTTGTGGTATCATATATCATACAAAGAGAACAAAAACCAAACACCACTACAACTATGACCAATGTCATGCATATGAAACAAGCACATAGAACATAAGCATATGGAACACATGCGCATTCAACTTGAATGAACGATCAACACACACAACCCAAGGAGATAGCAACCACATTATAATACCACTCTGTAACACCCTCTTCCCACATCTACCCAAGTAACCAGCCAATCAAGATAAACATGTGACGAGAGGCTACTAATATGACGTTCAACCTCCTATATGACCTTAAGGAAGTGGAACCTACGGAAATATGGCAAACACACCTTCCACAACATCAAGAACACATATATGAGGTAAACCACCCTCCCAGACCCCTGAAACTTGAAGGGGGACTGAATTTTGAACCTTTTGAGCGTTATCCATGGGCATATTATTGCAAGAGAGCAGCTATCAACTTATAGCCGTGGGAATTCCTTGACAAGACCACATCCAGGGCCCCAAAAGGTTAATTTTGTGCCTGCAACTCAGGGATTTGTGCCAAATTTTTAGCCTCTAAACACAAGTCACTGCCCAGAAATTCTTGTAATTTTAGGAGAGGATAAATAACATTAAAAAAAATACATGGAAGAAATCACATCATCAGGAACTCATCTGACCCCACCCAGCCACGACGAGCATTTTGTCAAACATGTCACAAAAATTTCGTCTACAAGTGTAAACAACAGTTTTAAACATCATTGGGGTTCTCTTACAAATCAGTGAATATCTAAGAAGCATTTCTCCCCTACATCATAAGTTACAATACAGTCTATTTATCCATAGATACATTGTGCATTCTTTTACAGGTAAAAACATAGATAGAACCATACATCATCACTGATCAAATGCATTCTTATAATCATCATAATAACAAAATAAATACAATGGATATAACAACAAATAAATCCATATATAAACCAATACATTTGTATATTTAATACCAGAGGAATGAGACTTAATTACTAAATGTAAAAACCAACCGAAAATGGGACTTCCACGTTCCACCTAACCATAGATTGGCTAATCCAAATCTCTTTTCAGCCAATCACCCCCTTCCTATATTCCAAGCATGAATGTGGGATTCATAACCAAGAGAAAAAAAACCAAAAAATCATGGGTGCTACTGGAGTTCTACTCCTACACCATGAAGAACTTGAATGCCTCCTAGTCTCTCAGGCTTTACCGTAACCCACAGTTTGATCTAGAGGTCACTAGGCCCTACACTGAGACCATCTCTCCAGGATTTACCATGCATCCCATCCCGAGACTACTATTCCCAATGGAGATAAATCCACCTCTTGTTTTTATGGTATATCCTACCATTCTCTGGTAAGGATTCTTAGACCCACCGAGGCAGACAATCTGGATTTACTACAACCCATAGTCTGCCTCATTGGTTACTAGGCTAGTGGCTTTACCATGATCCACATTCTACTTTAGGGACCACTAGGCCATGTGTTTTTCATTTTGAAGATCCACCCCACTCAGCTTCAAATACATCCAACAATCCAACTCAACCGAGTATGAAAAACCCATCCCATCAAAGTTATACGAAAATGGAAAGGCTAGGATGAAAACCACTGTCACGCCAAGAAAAACCCATGCCAAGACAAAAATAAGCCACATGCAATGCCATGCACGCTATATCTAGTAAGAAATCACATATGAAAATTGATACCTACATAGAATCCCATTGTAGCTGCTTGATCTTGCTCTTGATTGCTTTCTTTTCCTTTCTTGCTCTAATGCCCAAGTACTCCAATAAAATTCTAAGTGTCCAAGAGTGAGAGAGAGAGAGAGAATAATGATAGAGTTCCAAAAATGTGAGGAAAAATATTTCCAAATGATCCTCAGAAGCATTTTTATTAATAAGGCCTCTATTGTCTTCATTTTCCATTATATTCTTTAAATTTCCTCCTCACATGCAACCTGTGACCTTTCATCTCATTTTTCTCCTAATTGCCATTATTTTCATAAATACATGTGCCAAAAATATTGTTTTCCTCTTTAATTCCTTTGCCTTTGCCTTTGCCAATTTCATTATCCATAATAAACCAAACTAACACCCCTTAGGATGTTTTTCCCAACATTCAGCTTGGAATAAGTGTCCCATCCACCGTGGTTATTATTTTTAACTTTATTACATGGAATTTTCACTAGGGATGTTACAAGTAAGGTGTCATGATTGACACGATTAGAAAAATATTCATTCTACTGTATCCTGGTAGATTGGTTCTAGAGAAGGAGTAGATGGATCAACGATCTGGAGTTGTACATGTTTGATGAAATGGTCACATTTTTACCACAACACTAGAATTAGTAGAGGAGAGAAAGAGAAACTATGATAGGAAATATTTAGAACTTTGAGCCTTGCATATCTTGGTATGTTTTGAAACAAATTTCTAATGACCATAACAACTAGAATTTGATGGATTCAACTAGTAAAGAAGGTATATTAAAAATATGGCATGGTTGCATCATTTCTGTCAGAAAACCTATGGCAAATTTGTTGGAAATATTTACATCATCCCTAAATAATCAGGAAATTATAGTGAGGATGGGCTACACTTCCTCTCTAAATGTAGATATTTGGAAATTATCGGCAATAGGAAAGGATTTGTAGTCAGGGTTCAAAATAATTTTCAAGGACTGTTGTTCCCCAGCTGAAAGGGAAGTGTAACTATAAAATAAGGTGGTTTTAGTGAATTTTTATAGTTCAGGAGAAACTGGATATACTAGAGCCTTTTTAATCAGCTCTAAGTTTACCTCCAGGATTTTGACTCCAATTGAAGATATAAAACGGTTCTTCTTCTCAACATAATACGGAACAAGCCATGAAATGAACTCGGGAAAGTGATAGAAAACTAGTGCAATTCAGTAATATAACCATGATTCCACTACTCTAAAATGGTCTTCTCCTTTTATATAACAACCATACATGTCTAACCGAAGGTTCGACATGTGGTAAGGGAAGGGCGGATCTTGAATTTTTGAATTTGTGTCCACTAGGGGCTCGATATTAGAGGAGGGTTTGGTCTCACAGTCTTTGGGGTCTTTGCCTTAGTTTCTTCATTTTGAGCATGGAGACAAAAATTATAGGTAGGAGGCTAGTAGGTCACCTATTTGACTGGGTGAGAACTAGAATAAATGGTGTTGCGGAGCTATCGATTAGTTCAATAGGTGAATGACATAGTAGACCAGTTTAACAGAGGGAGAACTTGGCTGCAAGAAAAATGTATTTAAATTCAAATGGCTAAATGGGTGAGTATTTTATAGGCAGAGGGAAATCGTAATATTGACCTCAGGGGAGGTCATGAGGGGGAGACATGTGGCAAAAAATTATTGGAAGGGTGACAGATCGACCAATGGAGGGGGATACATCATTATTAGCTTGACGCTCACTTGCTGGCATTGTTGGCGACCCAATGCATGGCAGGTGTTGTCCCCACCTCTCTTTAGTAGGTGACTGAGTGGGAGGCAATATTAGGTCAAGACGCCTTGGAGTTACTTTGGGTCTTCAATATGAAAATCCCACTTTGTCAACCTTTCCACTCAGGGGGTGGTACTGACGAATCAGTCGCGCAAGTCCTCCCCCCCCCTCGCCCCCCACTAAAATTCCTCTAGGGGTCAGTCGGGTTGCGATCAACCCTAATTTGATAAGACACCTACTTGATATTTAAAGATAGACCCACTTCCATTGGGCTTTCAACTTTTCATTTCAGATCACATATTTTGGCTTCTAAATTTCAGCTTCCTCATTAGGATTTCGGCCAAAAGAAATATTTTTTTTGATATTTTTTTTCCTGAGGGCGTTTGATATGCTGCTAGAGCCAAATTCTATCCCTTTCACCATCCTAGATTGCATCTATTTTTAGTGAAAAATCTTTCAAATAGTGTACCAAAAATACCTTACTTAATCCATGAGTGATTGATGTCCCTAAAAATAGATATGGTTGTCTAATTCTTCAGATCTTCAACAAAAAGTTAGAAGAAACTTGCAAAATAATATATTTGTGTATCAAAAGACATTAAACAACAAAAATATTTAACTAATTATAAACCCCATATCATAGAAAAACAAATTTAAAAGAATGAATGATATATTATGATTTTGTTGCACCTGGTGAACGGAGACGCATATGATGCCTATAGGTACCCCTCAAATGGGATGGGTCCTTTGGCTGTCCTCTATGATTCAATATTATGGATCTTTCTCTCTCTCTGATATGTGAAACCCAAAACGTGTGTTGAAATCAGATGGGAGCTCGAATGCAAAAATAAGATAATAACGACGATGATAGTGATTATGGTGAGGAATGGATTAAAAAACCCTCCTATTTATAACAAAATATTGGGTTATTCTTGAAAATGGAAAATAATAAAATATTATAAACCATAATATAGATCTAACTGCTTGGAATATTTTATCATATGTTTTGGAGGGAAAAGATATTTAAATTGGTTAAATACCTTTATTTAGAAATGATAAACAAACAAATGATTTATTTATTATTTTAATGAAGTGATTAAGGAATAATAAGAAAATAATGATTTGCTTAATCATTCCTAAGTGATTTAGTCAAATTTAACAAAGAATATTAACTGAATAATGATTTAATTAATTATTCCTAGAGAAAAATGAAATAAACAGTGATTTATTTAACTATCTCTCATGTTTGCATCAAATGTAACAAGGAATAATAACTAAATAATGATTTAATTAATTATTCCTAGAGGAAAATCAAATAAATAGTGATTTATTTAAGTATTCCTCATGGGGTTTCATGTTTTAATTAGAAAAAACTTAATAAAATATGGTTTATAAAGTTATTTCCTGTATTGAAAGCAATTTTACTATGGTAAAATTGGTCTTACATGGTGTAGTTCGATCCATCTAGTTAGATATGGCTAAGTGAACATTTTTTGGTGATAACATATATCCTTCTCTGCACCAGGTATGAAAAATAGGACCATTTGACACAAATACAAGAAGGTATGACATATAACAACACCTTTTAAGAATTACCAAGTCGAAATATTTATGATGTGCATGAGGAATGTGGAGCAATTTTCGTGTAGAGCCTCATCATCACCCAAAAAACTAGAAAATATTGATTTAAAATATTACAATTACAAGCAAAACATTGGAAAATCTCGGCTAATTTCTATCAGCTGCACACATGACACTCCTTCCCAACAGTTGGGTTAGAGAATAAGAGAAAACAAGGGACCTTCATCTCAAAACCTCTACCAACTGCTTGCACACCTTATCCAACATCTATATATAGCTCCAAACTTTTTCCAAACTCCGTGACACATCTGCAAAAATTTTAAACATCAGAACCAAATTCCACCACTGATTTGACGTAGAAGCCAACAAGACAATGGTTAACAAGAGTGCCACTAGTCATCTACTCTTGTCAAACACCTATACAAGCTGCAACACTTCTCCAAAAATTTGTAGTACATCAATAACATCACCATGAAGCCAAACATCATTGCAATAAGTTTGAACATGAACATGAACATGAAGACCTACATGAAGGTCTATTCTACCACATTCATCAACATGGATCAACACCTCTAACACCTATAACAACATTCATAACATATCCAACTACCTCCAACACCTATAGCAACATCAACATCATTCAAATCTTGCACTAGGAATGCATATCAAACATATCTATATTCAACTTCTAGTTCCTACATGAGGTAGGGATATCTTGCACTAGGTCATTACCATATTGATGAAAATACATCAACTATACCATACAAGTTTGACATCAATGGCAACATTAGATCATCATAACCCATGCATAACCATACATCTCCAACACATTCTACTTGCAACCAATTGAACATATGCATGAATAATCATTAGCTGCTACACATGCTACAAGGTTATCATCAATTCCAACACAAGCCAACTTCAACCATGAAATCCATAATGCCATAAATACCCCCCTTTGGTATTGAATGGAAACCACACAAAATCTCCAGACCAATATTCTCTTATTTCACTCCCCCTTTGAAATTAATTGAAAAGGGTCAACTTCATCGGATAAGGCAACAAGAACACAAGCACAAGCACTAGAGAATATAATTTGTACATGGTTGAATAATAATGCATATCAAAAAGTATCCATGCCTCTCACATTAGCAACAATAAATAGCATATCAAGCCAATTAACAAACAGCCTCCTCAGAACAACATGTCAAACCAATCAACCTATAACAACAACAAAAATATGCACAAGAGTAAACTAAAAGAAAAACCAATGATAATAATCATAATGAACAAAAATATGTGCATTTATAAGTAGCATTAAGCATGATATGAAACAAAATTCACGTGAGGCACCAACCTATACTCTCCATAGTATAAAACAAATTGCAACAACACTAATGATTAATCACATCCTCTCTTATCATATAATGAATTCAAGAGCCCTAACAGTCATAGCATAACACGAGACACCCCATGAACACCTCCAAGCATATCATAATGCCAAAGAATGATGGATGAAGTAAAAAAGAGAAAATAATATGCCCCCCCAAACACATGACATCTCCAACATCATCTCCAAAATGTAATGAATTGCTTCCACTGCAAACATTGCTTCCTTGCCACAAATAGAAGTACATTGTGGACCAAGACAAAATATGACCATAAATCAAATGAAATATACCATTGTAAATACATGGTTGTAGCAACAACATAATACCTCATACATGACTATATCATGACCACATGACTCTGCCTCCAATCCACTAGAAGATCCAATGATAAAAACAATACAAATACATGGCTTCATGAGAATTATACATGATTTACCAATGAAGTAAATTGTTTTTATTGTGATCTTGTATGGACCAATGACTCAAAAAAATAACATGATATTACTAATACAACATCATTATCCCATACATATGGCTACCAAAACGACTCCATGAGACTCCTCCAAAACATGCTTATCACCATGATGACTCAACTCACTAATGATTGGATTCTCAACCAACATAAAATTATGTAACAAGAATCAATACATGGTTCTAATAATGAGCGAATAACAACCCACACATTCGTGTTCCATGTCTTAATTCACCTCTATGCATGTCATAACACAATGTATCATGTTGGGGTAGCTGAAAAATAATCAATAAAAGTTGGGACAAGGCTCATATGAATATGATGATCGCACTGATTTGAAAATGCATAGAAGTGGAATGATTTCATCATATATTCTTGCAAAATCTCTTGCTCATCAAGCTACCAATTCTCTCCCTGAGGTTATGCATCTCTCATGAAATTCTGCAATCCTCCATAAATATGCATGAGAAAACCATGGACTACAGGAGGGGTTGCTCTCATTACTTCATGGGTTGCTTCTCCTTCTTTCTCCACACAGTCTTAGGTTACTTATTTTTATTATTATTTGTTATTTTTCTAGCTCCTCTCTTATTATGTCACTCTTTTCATATTTGCATTGAATAAAGAGGCAACATGCAGTCTCTGGCCACATGGCCAAATTTGTGGCATTAATAACACTCCAAATGGTCAACCTATGAGGCAAGAGTATTAAATCTCTTGTTGCTCATGCTAGAACTATACCTTACATACAACATATTTCTCCTCCATGAACTAGATATACATTTGATTTCCTTGTGGCCAAATAGGTTACATGAGAAACAAAAACCATTAAAATCATAATTATACCTGATGGACAATATCCTTGGATGCTAATACTACTATAAGCATTGTTGATTAGATATGTACATTCTACTCTTGCAGTTACTTGCAAGATGTCCAAACTTGTGACACTTGTAACACTCTACCTCATGTATCGAAGGAACAAAGGGTCTTTGATTCATTCAAAATTTGAAAGATCTGTCACAATATCTTTTAGTAGCAAAGGATCTTATCAATGTAGGTGGTCCTTTAGGTCTTCTTTTTTCTTACTGCTAGATTTGTTGCTTATTTCCTTGATTTCTAATACACTTGTTTTTATTTTTTGCTATAGGTCCTTTTGATTTTTTCCTGCATGCGAATTGGACTCTCTCTTTTGAAAAAAAAGACCAAATTTGTCCAATGGCGATATTTATTCTTTAAGAAAACTTTCTAGGGATATGGTGATCTTAACTTGATTTAGATCATGTCGGTCATTTTCTTCAAGTTTCTCTCTCAATTTGGAACTAACAACTTCAAGTTCTTCAACATAATCCTTTTTCTCTTTTTTCTTGCTACACATCAATTCTTCAATTCTTTTCATTTTTTCTAGTTGGATCCTCAAAGTAGTGATCTCCTCCTTGACATTCTTCTCCTTTCATCACAGTTTTTCCATAATGTTTCCTTAAATTTTCATGCAGTAGTTAGTATACTAATCTCAATAGATAAATTTTCTACAAATTCCATAACAGACTCATACTCAGCTCTAGAAAGCTTAATATTATCCTCATCTTCACTACGCAATTTTGCATGACTAGAATTTGAACCATCCAAATTATAACACAAAATTAAATCATTAGTATTTGTACCTTTGGATTGATTCTATTGTAATACCTTTGGTTCTTTATTTTCTAATTTCTTCATATTATCAGCTGAAACATTTTCGCTAGGAGGAAGAGACTCTTGTGGCTGAGTTTCTTTCTTTTGAGTGTCATTCTTATTTTTCTTCTCCTTGCACTTTTTCTTGCTCTCTCTATTATGGTTTCTACCATCTCCAAACATAGTCTCTAGTATGTCCCAGGAATATTTAGCATATCTTATGTTAGCTTCCTGTAATTTTCTAGATTGATTGAGATACAAATGAATAGGGTAACATCAAACCAAGCTTTGGAATCCGAGGACCTAGCCTTCCTGGATTCAGAGAGGGATCTCTCTAGTAGTGTGCAAAAGATGTGAACTTGTTTTGCTGATTAGGGTTGATTTTAGGCTAGATGTTAAGTGCAGGGTATTTTGATTTTTTTTGGTTGGGTATGATGCTTAGATGGATTTATATAGAAAACATGGAAGATTTTTAAGTCATTGGGCAATAGAGTCCAACAAGGTCATGATAAGTTCATCAATGGTTTCAAGAGCATTTGCAGGGCAATTTTAACCTGCTTGGGGGATCCTTGAGGTTGTGGTGGATCATGAGGTGAACATTAAGCTTGGGAAAAATAAGCTAATAAAGGGCAGAACTGGATCCTTAATAACTTTTTAGACTAAGGGAGTTAGAAACATTATAAGAATGGAAAGAGAATCAAAGGCATAAGTGAAACCTAATCCATTTGATTTCAAACTAAACATAGATGATTATCCAAGACAAACATTTAAATGAAATTTATAGAAAGGCAAGAAACTTATTTAACTTTCATATATTTCATTATCAAGAGCAGAAAAAATTTAAGATGCACAAATAACTATAGCCGTAGAAGGAGAGAAAACCCTGAACATCTAAATTTACAGCTATGAAGGTTCTTCGAAACAAATTTAGCTAAGTAAAGGAAAAGAGCATGATTGAAATAGACTTCTTTGATAAACCTAGGCAAAGATGCTTCTAAAGAGTTAACTCCAAAACAGAGTATTTCAATAGCAACAATATGCAGGACTAGCCATAAATCATACTTGACACTAACTAATCTAAAACATTCAAGAAATGGAAAAGCCAAGAACTTCTTAGGGAGAAAGAGATGAATTCCCTAACATATCTTAACAGAAGAAAACATTGAGGCAGTGAAGGAAAAATAGAATTAAGGTGCCATCAGAAAACATTTCTTAATATAAAAAAATTTTCCTACTGCAAAATAGCAATATTGAAAATATAATGGAAAACTAGAAAACATGAACATAAGAAAACTTCACCATCAACCAAGCTTATGGATCCTGCAAACAGTCTTTATCCATCAACAAGCAAACCAGGGCATGCATGAGCTCCAACACATCAAATTGTTATCAAAAACTCCAAGAGACTATGTATTTGCTTCAGCGTAAGTCATCAAAATCCAACCAATACATAAGAGACTCAGGCTCTATTTATGGAGAAAAATTAGGACGTGGAAACCCTAAGAGGCTTCCAGAAACCCTAATTTAGCCATATATGTCATAAATGTGCTTAATGACCATGCAAGGCCCAAGACACATAAGAGATAAGATAATAAATGAAAAACATCAAAACATAACTCCCAAATCAAATCAGGAGTGATTTGTCCAAAAAAAACATTAAAAAACCAAATTTTCATTAATGAGTGTCTGCTGTTGACTTTTTGGCAAAACGATGTCTCTGTGCGTAGCGCCATTTTAGCAAAAAATAGGGTCTGTTGCAGCTGTGTTTTGGACCCCATACCGGCATCAGATTTTGCCCCTTGATGGCTCGTAGCAAAAATTGATGAGTCTAATTTCCAAAAATCCTTTATTTGTGCTAACTGGATGCCATTTACCTTCTCAAAAACCAAATCTCCCATGACTTCTCTCTGCGCAACGCTAGGCCTAAAAAGGAGGCAAAAAGGTCATTTTTGAGGTGTTTTTTGATCTTCTGAGGGGGTAAAAATGTTCCAATTGACTTGAAATGTTGTGGGTAGACTGTTGGTGATATGAAAAATCAAAAAATGTAAACTCAAGTAGCTGAGGATGCCCCAATTTTGTGTGTATCACCTAGGGTGTTGCGCTCCTAGGGGTCAAAATTTGGAAAAAAAAAAAAGTTTCTAGATTTTCCTCAAAATTGGTGTGTAGACCCCTCAATGGGTTTCAGATCCCTACTGAGAAGCATCAGCCAAGATCCTAACTCTGTCATGAACTTTGGTCCTTTTTAGCTCTTCTAGCTCCATGAGGGCTTGCTTGAGTTTGGCATTAGCAAGCATGCTCTTCCTTGCATAGTGTTTGACCATTTTCTTCTGCAAGGCAAGGCCCTTCTTCACCTCTTTGAAACGTTTATGCTCTTGTTTATAATAGTATATGACTCTTTGTGCCCTCTCAAAGTATTTTTCCCATTCTTGAAGTTGGGCATCCTTTTCTAAGAGGAGCAATTTAGTACTCATCTCTTGGACCTCATTATCACTGTCTAGATCAACAAAAAGAAGGCCTTGAGAAGTCTTTTTGATCCTTTTGTTCCTTCTTACCTGTACCTTCTGCTCAACTTTTTCCACTTTTTATTTGCCTTTTTCCATGGTTTTGGCTGTTTGAGAAGAGATGGCCCTTTGCCTTTTAGAGGAAGCAAACATTTCTTCTCCCTCTGTGATATGTGCATGTGAGAGGGGCAACAATGGAAGTTTTAAAGGCAGTGATATCATCAATTTGTCCTTTAGTTTTCTTGATATCTTCTGCACTTTCCTCACTCTTATTTTCTTTTTCATCCATGGAATTATTTTTTTCAAGACAATCATGACTGCTGTCATGACTCTCATGACTCTTTCCTTGACTATCTGGTGTACTTTGATGGCTGTCCTCCTCATTATCCTGATGCTCCTCATCACTTTTTTGTTCCTCTTCATCATCTGGCTACTCTTCTTCATCACTCTGTTGTTCCTCTTCATCATCTAGCTTCTCTTCTTCATCACTTTTCCTACTACTTTCATATCTATTTTCCTCTTCATATTTGCCATCACTGCTTTCTTCATGGCTACTCCCCTCCTATTCAATTTTTCTTCATTTTCATCACCTTCTTCTCTACTACTCCCTCCTTGTCCATCATTATTTGTCTCAGTTTCCTCCTAATTGTTTCCTTCTATTTGTTCTTCACTAGGGCTACTGTCAGCCCCCTCACTTGGAAATTTAGAGGAAGAGGTAAGAGGTGAAATTATTTGTGGAGAAGGCACATAGGGAGATGATGGATTTGTGGAGGTAGATGGTTGTAAAGTGGAAGGAAAGTTCTGCTGGATGAAGGCCCAGGGATATGAAAACACATCGTGTGAGATGAAGGTTTCCCAAGATATTCCTTGCTGCTCTAGCTGGTATAGGAAAATCATTTTGATCAAGGAGTGATGAAAGAGACTTGGCATTTGGTGGTCATAGCTTTTCTTCTTGACAACTGAGGCCATTTTATCAATTCTTAGGAAAAGGTAGTAAGGTAGGTTCATCATCTTGACCCTGGTAAAATGCATCAGCAGCCTTATATGATATGAGTAGATCCGAGAGTATCTCCCCTCACATGTGAAATAACTGATAATCTGCCTCATCAATCTAGCTTACCTCTCCAGCAAATGAGAAAAAGGGAAAATAGCCTTACAATTTTGTTGATATTTGGGTTTCAAATAGGGCCCATAGTAACTCAACTCCAGCTTCTTTTGTTTGAACCACACCTCACCAATGTCTGGTATACCTGTTGCTTTGGAAATGATCTCAAATGAGAGCTCAAATTGTACTCCTGCCAAATTGACTTGATGATTTTGCAAGCTACAGACGAACAATCTAGTTAAGTTTGAATGGCTGTTGAATTTCTTGACCTTCTCACAAAATCTGTAGCACCCTTCATCTTGGAAGCCTGAAAGGATCATGGGAGATGAAGTGAGTGGAGTGGTGTCTAGGGGCTCAAATATTTTTTCTTTTCATCCATGATGTTTTGGCTTCGTGGGAGTAAGACTCTCATCACCACTGGTATGAATATCTCCCTCTAACATGATGACTGGTCCAAAAAACAGCAGGAGGACCTTTGGACTTTCTTAAGGGATTTTGGGCAAACTGAGTGCTTTTAGTGGATTTAGGTCAACTCTTTGCAAAACAAAAACTAAGGTGAAAATGAATTTTTTAGAGCTTTCATTTGGGGTTTAGAGGTTAGACTATGGTCACCCAATATTATTTTTGTACTCAAAACCAATTTCACTTGAAAACCCTAACTCAAAGACTAAGAAATTGATCTTTATATAGTCTAGGGTTTGGTCTAATTTTGACAATGGATGACTTCCTTGTCTTTAGAAAAAGGAGAGCTTGGGAGGAGAAAGATTTTTACCAACCTTAGACTCTTCTTGTAGAAGTTTTGAAGCTGAAATTTTGGACTTTGGAGCTCTTTGAGAAAACATGTAGAAATCTAGCCAGAGTGTAGCGCCTGTGTGCAACGCCCGTGTGTAGCGTTGGGCGAACTGGGCGGTGTCTCAAGTGCCTTCAGCCTTTTCTGGGCCTGTGCGTAGCGCCCAGCCAAGTGCGTAGCACCGGGTTGTGAGTGTGTAGCACAGTGTATTTTTACACTATTTTCCTCCCTCCTCTGCGTAGCATTGGCCTTGGTGCGTAGCGCCCGAAAGTTTTCACAGTTTGGCCTGAAAACCAAAAGAAAAATCTCCCAGCGGCTTCTTCTCTTTGGAAATGGAAAATGATGCATGGGGAAGGTTCAAGTGACCTTTATATTTGCTTTTAAAAGTAATTTAAAAATATCAAACCCACTTTTGCAAAGTTAATGTCTCCTATCTTTTAGTGTGCTTTTGACTCATATTTGTTGTGAATGCACTTTGACATTTTTTGGAAAAATTGTTTATTTATGCCTCTCTCACCTTTTGCAGAACCATCTTTCTAACATGGAGGCCTTTGTTGGGGGTCTATTGCTGAGATGCACACTAGGGTTTCACTTGATTTTTTTAGGTCATTTTGATAATAACTTGTGGCCAACCTTTTATTTCAAAAACTCTATTTTTTTACCCTTTGGTAAAATGATCCCCTTTAAACTGATACTCTTTTGTCTTTCTTCTCTTAGTGCAGGTGAAGAAATGTTATTTTGGCAAAACCTTAAGGAGGAGGCTTCTGTCTTTGAAATCTCTGACATGGTTTTTTTACTTGTCACCACTGTTTTGTTAATCAACCAAACAAACCCTGATACTCTTTTACCTATAGGCATGTTTCTTTTGTCTTGTTTGTGTCTGCCTACTAGTGATGATTACCTCTTATTACCTTGCCTCTTCTTATTTCTGGTGGACACCTTGGCTATTCATTGTAGAAGTGTGAATAAGGGCAGTTGTCCCTTGTAGAATTTTAGCTCCAAGCCAAGGAGGCTTTTCTTGAATGGCTTTGAATCAAATTGCTTGATTTTATTCCTCTTTGAGTACAATCTTCTCATGCGGGAAGGCATAACTTGTTGGGCACCAAATCCATCCTATGACTTAGTGAAACCTTAGGGGACCTAATGGGGACTTTTTGGACTTGGAATTTGGACAGAGCTTTAGATTTAGGGACCACCAAGTACAAGATAGGACCTATGATAAGCTTAGTGTTTTTTGAGGACCTAATATCTAGCATACATGACTATCCAAAGGGCCTGTAGAGACAATCTGTGTCTTAGAATATTATGGAAGAGACAACAAGCCTATTTGATAGGTAGGTTTGAGTAGTAGTAGGGAATCATGTAGGTAATAAAAATAGAGGATTTGGGCCAAAAGGCAAGACATGGTGAAAAATGGGTGACAGTTAGGGTTAAAACAAATGGCTTGAGCCCATGATGGGTATTCTAGGAGTGGTGGGCCAGTCATGACTAGATAGGAAGATGAAATAGTGAAAGTTTTATCTTAGGATAATGAAGGCAGTGATATTTCTAGAACTCACCATGTTCATGAACTTTGTTTCTAGAAATCTAGGACCAATACTTGGTGATCTTCAGATAGTGAAAATTATGGATGAATAACAGTGGCTCCACTTGGGGAGGGAATCTCCTTCTCAGGAGGTGTCCAGAACTTCAGATTTGTTGGCTTTTGGAGATCAGTGCCTCTTCCATTGGGCAGATGTGCTCTTTCTTCATTTGTTGATGTTTTTTTTGAGTCTGTAATCTTTGAGATCTGAAAAGACATGATTTATATCAACATCATTTCTACCTACCCAATCTACCTGCCTAACATTTTTTTTTTCCTTGGGTGTGCTTGAATTGGCAAACCCTTGATATTTATTTTTTGAAAACAGAATCAAACTAACTAAAAGGTACCCTTATCTCTTCCGAGAGTTTATATTAGACTGATGAACTCTCTTTTTTTTGTCTATCTAAACTACTCATTTGTCAAGATTAAGTTGTTTTAAAAATTTTATTCTCTATTCTACTAACAAGAAATTAAAAACATGACCAAACCAGGATTAGGCAATATGATTTGCCATGGATTTGTGGCATAAGAGCAAGCTCCACACAAATTTTATTTCTGTACAATGAAAGACCAGAAAACATGAGGGCCATGATTCAAAATTTGTTAGGCATCCCTATCTTCTCCCTTTGGTTCAGATTTGTTTTTTTCGAGAACCAATATATTTTCTTCCTAATCTATTCCTACTGGCATGTCAACTTTAGATGTTTTGAAAAGTTTTCTTTCACTAACCTATCAGAAATAAATTGAAAACATGTTCAGACATGATTAGGCTAGATGAATGAACAAGACCTTTTGGAACAAGTAGTGGCATTTAGGCTTGCACACTTTCAGTAGTACTCTTTTTTGGGGTATGGGGCTATACCTTTTCTCAAATCTACCCTATTTTTCTTTTTATATTGTTTTTTTTATTTTTATTTTCATCAAAGAGTGGTATGTACAATGAATAAGAAAAAAAACTAGGGTTCTTTACAAAATTAATGTTTAAGCATCCTCCCATTCACCGGACCTCCAAACATTTCAGTTCCATCAAGCTCTTGCAAAAAGAAATCACTATTGCCTCTAACTGACTGAATGATGTAAGGGCCTTTCCATAGATTTTAAAACTTGCCATGTTTGCCCTTGTATTCCCTTATTGAGTCCCATTTCAAAACCATGTCTCCAATCTGGAAATAATTTTCTTTGGTTCTCTTATCAAAAAATTTCTTGATATTGTCCTGTATAGCTTGTGTCCTTTTGTAAACTTCCTCCCTTGACTGATGCAAATGAATGGTTTGGTCCAACCTCGTATGCATGTCATTTTCTTCTGATTGTGCTTCTTGAAGAAGCTTCATGACTGGAACTTCCAAATAGGTGGGGAAAACTACATCCATGCCATACACTAGTTGATAGGGAGACATACCAATAGATTTCTTGGTGGTTAGTCTATCAGCCCATAGTGCATGCACTAGTTTGCTATGCCATGCTTTTTTATTTTGTTCTAGGAGCTTCTTAATGATGTTTACCAAGCTCTTGTTAGAGGACTTAGCTATTCCATTACCTTGTGGGTAATAAGAAGTGGAGTGGCCCAGGGTGATGTGATATTTGTAACAAAAGTCTACCATTTTCTTAGATGAAAAGGAAGCAGCATTATCGGTGATGATATTTTTAGGACAACCAAACCTAGACAAGATGTTGGTTTCAAGGAATTTGATGATGAATATGTTAGTGGCATTTCTAGAAGGGATGGCTTTGATCCACTTGGTGAAATAATTAGTGGCAGTGAGGATCCACTTGTGTTGGGCAGATGAAGTAGGATGAATCTCTCCTATGAAGTCCAAACCCCATTGTTGAAAATGGGCTTCAACACTAATGGGGTGCAAGGGAAGAGGTAGGATCTTTCTTTTTCCATCAAATATTTGGCACTTATGGCAAGTCATGACTAGTTTGTGAGAATCAGGAAATAGGGTAGGCCAATAGTAGCCATCTCTAAGGATCTTGTTGGCTGTGGTATTCCAATAAAGGTGACCCCCAAATTCTCCCTCATGTAATTCATGCATGATTTTTTCTGCATCATCTTCAAGCAAACATTTAAGCAGCAAACCAACAAAACTCTTCTAGTACAACACTCCATCTAAAATGCAAAAATTTAATCCCTTTTATTTTAAGAATCTAGCTTTGGTTTTTGACAAAGAAGGGGGAGTATTGAGATAAAGAAGCACATAAATAATATCAACATACCAAGATGAATTTAAAAACATTTCTTCAATGTATGGTGTTGTACATTCTTTAGTTTCTTCTAACATACCAACCATGTTCATGTCTAAAGCTTGGAAATTTGAGTCAGCCATAAGTTTTGTAAGTCCTTGTCCTTTAATCAATTTCGTGGGTCTGATTTCTAAACCATATTATAAAATGGTAGCAATCCACTTGCCCCTTTTACCATCAAGGTCTTTATTAAGTATGTCTTTGACAACTATGTGTCGAACAAAGGCTATGACATGTGAATGCAAAATATAAACTCTAAAATCCTTCAAAGCTTTGAATAAGGAAAAGGTTTGTTTCTCCATAATGCTATACTTTAGAGGGGCATCCCTTAAGGCTTTGCTAAAGAAAGCTATGGGTTGTTCTTTCCCCATGATGTTCTTTTGCAACAATACTACTACCACAATATGTTCAGAGGAAAAGGAGAAAATTTAAAAGTCCCTTGTGAAGTCAGGGATGATTAAGACTAGTGTTTGTGTGAGTGCCTGTTTTACCAGCTCAAAAGATTGTTTTGCTTCCATATTCCACTTCACTCATACTTCCTTTTTCAACATATTTGTGATATTTCTTAGGAGCTCAGCAAGGTTAGGGATGAATCTTCTTAGGAATTTAATCCTTCCAATGAAATATTGCAGCTCTTTAATGTTTCTGGGATGGCTGATTTGTAAGATGCCTTCTATTCCTTTGGGATCTATCTTAATTCCTTACTCAGAGATGATGTGACCTAAGAGTTTCCCTTCCTGAAGTCCAAACAAATTTTTTTTAGGATTTAGGGATAGGCCATACTTTCTACATTTTTCAAAGACTTTTCTCAAGTGGACTAAGTGCTCTTCATCAGTCTTAGAGTAGACAGTGATGTCATCAAGATATATGACTATGAAGTAACCTATGTCTTCTAAAAAAGCTATGTCCATTTCCATTTGGAAAGTATTCCCTTCATTAATTAAATCGAATGGCATTTTAACATACATGAATGTACCCCAAGGTGTAGTGAAAGCAGTTTTGATTTGGTCACTTGGAAAGACTAGAACTTGGTTGTAACCTAAAAATCCATCTAGTAATGAGATTATTTGTGAGCTAACTACTTTTTGGAGTATGTGATCCATTTTAGGCAAGGGGTAGTTGTCTTTCAAGGAGGCCTTGTTCAAATTTCTGAAGTCAATACAAAGCCTAATTTCCCCGGTCTTCTTCCTAACTGACACAAGGTTGGACACCCATTCTGAGTATCGGACAGGGACTATGATCCCGACATCGTACATCTTTTTTATTTCTTTCTCAATTGAGGGTAACAAGAGGGGGTTAATTCTTCTCAATTTTTGTTTAAATGGTTTCTGGTTTTCTTTGAGAGGAATTTTATGTTGGATGATTTTGGTGTCATAGGATTTCAAGTCTTCATACCCCCAAGCAAACACATCTTTAAATTCTTTAAAAAGCTCAATGTATTTCTATTTTGTGTGAGGTGGGAGAGTTTTGGACAGCTTGATTATTTTGGGCTCTTTCATTCCTCCAATGTTACATTCTTCTATATTTGTTTCAGTGGATTCCATCTCGGGTTTTTTAGCTACATCAGTAAAATCAAACAACTCTTCTAGTGGTGTAAGGCCTCTTGGCAAGGTGTCATCTTTGTACTATAGAATTTCAAGTTCTCTTTGATCTGATTTATCAAATAATTCTGCAACACAAGGGTTTTGAAGGTGTTTTATATCATCATCAAAGGGCAACTCTATTTTGGGAGTTTCATTTTCAGCATAATTATTCCTTTCAAATCTTAAACTCTGTTTTGTGCTTGCAAAGTCATTTCTGGATTGGAGAAAATCATCTATTTGGTCATCATTTTCAAACACTTTCCAATGGTTCAAGTTTTCCAGTACAGTAGGCCTGTTCTTTATTAATGAGGCATTGATTATTTTCATAAGGTAAAGAGCAATTTCTGGCAACAAAGGCAAGCTCATTGGCAAGGCAGTTTTGGGCCCTAGGGATGAAAGTGAGCTCATACTTATCAAAGGTTTTGAGAAGTTCTAGGGCAGCATTACTATATTCCCTTAGTCTAGGGTTCTTTGCTGAATATTCTCCCTTAATTTGAATTATGATCAGTTCTAAATCTCTTTGAACCAATATTTTTTTAGCTTTGAGGTCTTTGAGTAGGTGTAAACCAATGAGGAGAGCCTCATATTCTGCAATGTTATTGGTGCATTGGAAATCTAGCCTATAGGAATGGCCTTCATTTGTGTTATGGAACCAAACCCCTTCTCTTGAACCAGCCTTACCACAAGAGCCATCAAAGCTTCTATGCCAAAGGGTGTCAATTTCAGTTTTTTCAATGTTCTGCACTTCGGGGATGCTAGAGTTTGGGGTGTCATTTTCTTGGTCAAAGGATTGGCTTGGTTGTTTTGAGGGGCTTAGTTCTCTCTCCTTGTCATTCACTTGTTCACTTATGTCATTTTCATTGTAGAGGATGAAGGAGTCAAGGTTTGAGTGAATTGAATAAACAGATGTGTTATTTGGCCTATCTATGTTACTCACCATATATTTCATGTGGGATTCCCAGTACAATCTCCTTGTTTGATTGAAAATTGGGATGGTGGCATAAGTCATGTCCATTTGAAGGCTTCCTTGGATTCCCCCCCCCCATGATCTAGATAAAAGTATGCCATACTTTGGGGGGATGTCAGCCACAACTATATCCATGACTAGACTCTTAGCGGGGATTTGTGCCAGATTGACACACAGATCCTTGATTAGGCCTAGACACTTGACCCTACTAGAATCAAAAGAGTACAAGTCTTTGTAGGGCTTTGTGATTTCTAAGCCCAATCTCTCCATCACAACCTTTGGCATGAGGTTGTGTGAGGCACCGGAGTCTAACATAGCATTATGCAAAATTTTGTCATGTATGTTCAGACTTACATAGAAAGGAGGGATAACTCCTTCCTGATATTTTCCCTCTACTTTAGGACCAAACAATAGCTCTGGTTTATCATCAGTTAATTTTAAAGTGTCAGTATCATTCCATATATTTAACACTTTGAAAATCTAGCATTTATATACCTATTGGGTTACCAACTCAGTGAGGGGTATGGCTATCTTGATTTAGCAATCTCCCCCTCAAAGCTGAAAGGCGCAGGTGTCTTCATTGTATTTACATCGACTTTATTAGCCATGAACTTTTCTACATTTTTTATTTGTTGATTCTAATTTGATGGTTTGGACAACAATGTTTTTTCAGGGCTACTAGTTGAAGTACTATGGCAGCTTCAATCATTACTAGGTTGGCTAGTCTTTGATTTATTTAGGTCAGCTTTCTTAGCCATAAAATTTCGTGTTTTCTGTTGTATTTTTAGGAATATGTTCAGAGGTATTTCTTACAACAGTTTTTGGTTGATTTGGTTTAGGAACATCTTGATTATTTTTTCTCCTAAGGTCATATTGCCTATGGAGTTCCATAATGGCATTCCCAAATCCTAGTCTATAGTCTTCAGAATCTTCATATGATTTCTCACTTGGTTTTGAAAAAAACATCCTTTGTTCTTCTTCGGTAAGGAAGGTTTTGTCCCCATCATCCGAACCTATGACATTTACATGGTCTTCTTCCAACTTCTCAGGCTCTCTTTCATCTTCATCTACATAGTTGTCTTGGAAAGGAGGTCTGATTTGTTGGTCACTCTCTCTTTTTCTGACTTGAGGAGGGTCTCTTCTGATTTTCCCTAGGAGGTTTTCTCTCATTCAAACCAATTTTTTCCATCATTCTCTCCATTGTCCTAACTATGGAGTCTAGTTTGGTGTCAGAAGAGGGGGGTGGAGGTGTTGTGTCATCTTTATAAGTCACCCTTTTTTCTGATCTCATCCTAGTCCTTTTCTAAATTATATTGGCCTCTACACTCATGGCCCCTTTTTTTCATGTCTTCTAGAGTCAGGTAATCTCTCTCCCTTAGTTGATAGGCCATATCAGCATCAAAGCCTTCGGGATATTTTAAGAAGGCCAAGCCTTGGGGAGGTTTTATGTGAGGTGGGAGGGCATTGTAAGCATTGTTAAACCTAGTGGAGTAGTCATGAACACTTTCTCCTAGATTCCTTTTAAGATTGTTATACTCGGAAAGAATTTGAAGGGGGTTTTTCTTGATTTCCGATTTGTTTACAAAGGTTTGGTAGAGGGTAGGGAGATCATGTATGCTATTGGGAGGTAAGTATTTAAACCATTTCTTTGGTTCTCCCCCTACGCTCTGAGAAAAAATCCTCATCTTTATGGTTTCTTCTTCTATCTCCATGTAGTCAAAAGCATCACTAATTCTATCTACATGCTTCTGAGCGGTGATGGATTTAGTCCCTAAGAAGTGAGGGATCTTGGACTGATAGTCATTTGGCAAAGGTAATAGTGGTTGTTGTAGAGCTAGTGGAGCATACCAGGCTGCCATGATGGGAGGAAAAGGAAATAAGGGCTGATTTATAAGGGGAGGATTTGTGAGAGGTGGAGTAGGATGGAGTGGGGTGGTTTGCACAGTGGTGGTATGAATGGGTGTAGCTGAGGTACTTGGACTGGAGAAATGATTCTGAGTGGATTTGAGATGAAAAGGGTTGAAGTGATGGAGAAGTTGAAAGTCAGGTGGAGTGGAAGGAGAAGCTTCTCTACTGGAGCTCTGCTGCAAATCTATGGGGTCAAGGTCCGTTTGGTTAGCTCTACTTTGTGACTTGGTCCTAAATAGATTCTTGGTATGGTGCAAGTCAAACTGAGGATCTTGTGAAATTGTAAGGTGTTCTGGTGCAGAACTTGCCCTATGAATGGTCCTAACAGCGGGTGAGTTTCCAGCTTTAGAATTTTTCCACAAAATATTTTATGGATCATCAACTATGGTAGGAGGATTTGGGTCTGGGTGTGATCTGGTATTGATCCTTCGTGAAGCCAAATCTCTTTACTTGAAAATCAGAGAGTCTGGAGTTTTGGGACTTTTTTTTGGAAGGTTGACCTCTCTTAGTGTTTTCTTTACTCACACAAGGTATAACTAGGCCCTGAAAACTGATTTGGACTATTTTGACACAATCCTAAAAAACCTATGGGACCAGTGAGATGAAAAAAGGCCTACTGGAGGCTACTGGAGTCACCAAGTGGATGTTTTTGAAATTTTGAGGATATGTATACAATGGTCCACCACCAATTTTTTGATAAAAATCAATCTAGGAAGTACTTTTGGGATTTTGAGTTTCTTTATGCAGCCTTAAGGTTTCAATGAGTATCCTCTAGCTGAGTCATCATCTTGCTAGGATGGTGAAGCAATTAGTTGCTACTCTTGGCTATGAGTTGATTTTTTAAGTCAAACTAGGGATGTTTATGAGTCTATAAGATTTTTTCAAGCTACTATGAACTCAGTCCCACCGTGATCGCCATTATGTTAGCTCCTCGTAATTTTCTAGATTTATTGAGATACAAATGAACAGGGTAACATCAAACCAAGCTTTGGTATCCAAGGACCTAGCCTTCCTGGATTCAGAGAGGGATCTCTCTAGTAGTATGCAAAATATGTGAACTTGTTTTGCTGATTAGGGTTGATTTTAGGCTAGATGTTAAGTGCAAGGTATTTTAATTATTTTTGGTTGGGTATGATGCTCAGATGGATTTAGATCGAAAACGTGGAATATTGTTAAGTTATTGGGAAATGGAGTCTAACAAGGTCATGATAAGTTCATCAATGGTTTCAAGAGAATTTGCAGGGAAATTTTAACTTGGTTGGTGGATCATTGAGGTTGTGGTGGATCATGAGGTGAACATTAAGCTTAGGAACAATAAGCTAATAAAGGGCAGAACTGAATCCTTAATAAATTTTTAGACTAAGGGAGTTAGAAACATCATAAGCATGGAAAGAGAATCAAAGGCATAAGTGAAACCTAATCCATTTAATTTCAAACTAATCTCACATGATTATCCAAGACAAACATTTAAATGAAATTTATAGAAAGGCAAGAAACTTATTTAACTTTCATATATTTCATTATCAAGAGCAGAAAACATTTAAGATGCACAAATAAATATAACCATAGAAGGAGAGAAAACCATGAACATCTAAAGTTACAGCTATGAAGGTTCTTTGAAACAAATTTAGCTAAGTAAAGACAAAGAGCATGATTGAAACAAAATTCTTTTATAAACCTAGGCAAACATGCTTCTAAAGAGTTAATTCCAAAACAGAGTATTTTAGTAGCAAAAATATGCAAGACTAGCCATAAATCATACTTGACACTAACTGATCTAAACCATTCAAGAAATGGACAAGACAAGAACTTATTAGGGAGAAAGAGATGAATTCCCTAACATATCTTAACAGATTTACCTTAGATATCAGCTCTGTTATGTAGCATCTCTTTCTGCTCCTCCTTTTTCTTATCTTCTCTACCCCAATTCTTCATACTCTACATTCTCTAACTTCTTTCTACATATCAATGTGATATGCTTTATACAGTTTGCCTCATAACAGTTTGTATTCCACAGGGAATTCAAAGTGAATAGCCCTGACTCTTTTCCTTCTACCTCCTCACTTCTTTATCTAGCTCTTTCAGAAAATCTCAGCAATTTATACAACTTTTAGTGTTACAGTGGAGTTTTATTTCCTATGGAGACTTGCCAGTGCATCACAAACAATATAAACCAATCAAAAACATATACATTCTGTTACAATGAGGATTACAAATCAATCCATTCAGTTTTGGATCACTATGTGTTTGTCTTTTCTGTGACTATGTCTGTCCTTTTTGGCTCTGCTTGATCTCTTGTTCATTGCCATGGTGTAACTGATGTATATATGTAACTGCGCTTTTTATATACTGCAATTCAACTCTCGGCGTAATAGTAAAGCATTTTTAACATATAAACTACCCTTTTATGTAATGCATATCAACTCTCAGAGAACTAATAAAATACCTTTAAATACATAAAATGCCCTTTCAGGCCCACTCGCCGAGCTTGCTCTATTCTCCAATACGATGAGTCACCTCCTGATTTCTTCCGATTATTATCAATCGCAATCGCAACTTCTAGTTGTGTGTTCCAATGCTCTAATACTCTGCTCTCACTCCAATCCGATGATTCACTATTCACATATATAAATATGTATATATATTATTTTACACACATATATACATGTCGCTTTTCTTTCCTTTCACTCTTCAGCTTTGGTATAAAAATTCGGAGCAAACCTGTAATAATCTTATCTTTTGAATGGAGTCCACATGCCAGCTATAATCCGCCTCATTTATTTCAATCGCAATCGCAATATTCACAATGCCCCTATGACTTGGTCATTATATTTCTGCCGATGCGATTAAAAAAGGTCCCACCATATAGTCAATCGATTCATAACCGTCGTCCATCCCTCAGCAAATCTGACGGATATCATCCAATCGCTCAATCGCCATCAGAACTTTCAGTTGTTCGTAACTCTTTCACCTCCGATGCAATGAATCACTCCGATGCGCTTTAATTCAGAATTCAAACAAATATGAGACTCCCGTGTATAATGAATCGGGTCCGGGACTCAATCGTAATCAAAAAAAAATTTAACATGTTCTGCTACAATTGTTGAATCCTTAGTTAAACTGAGAGGGGGGGTGAATTAGTTTAACATATACATGAGTTTTTTAAACTTTTCATCAAGCTTATTTACAACTTAATTTTATAACCAACTTTAATATGTGAACAATCTTAATATGTTGCAGCAAGTATTAAGTTAATGTGACACCAAACTTATTATGAGAGCAGCAAACATTAAGCAGATTGGATAGAACATATCAACACATAGGCAACACACACAGAGACAACAGATATAAGTGGTGTTATTTCCCTGTAATCAGCAAGATTGACAAAGTCTGATCGCAGGGAGAAACATCGTTTCAACCACTTTGGGATTCTAGGATCTAGCCCTCTTGAATCCGAAGAGGGATCTCTCTAATAAATGCAAAGATGGATTTGTCTTTGAAGTTTTAGGTAATGATATTAGGCTAGTTATAAAGGCCAAGGGTTTTGCTTGTTTTTGGATGGTTGAGCACGAAAATTACTTGAGGGGAAAGTTCTAAATGTAAAAAAGTTTCAAAGGCGAGAAGTTGCAAGTGAATATAACAACTTTGGCTAAAAAGATAGATATAACGCTGGTTTTTAGTCCATTGGGCTATGGAGTCATAACATGGCTTTAATTGAGCAACAACATCAAGAGTGATCCAAGGGGCAAGTCATCTATATGACAAGATTATTGATATTAGAGTGATGGAATGGAAACAATAAAGTGTTGGAGGGGTGGAAACTGATAATAATTCCACAGGGGATTTATAGTCAGTAGAAACAAGAAAAGCTGTTGAGTCTCAAAAGTGTTCTCCATATTCATACATATTTCCATTATGTCATAACCATTTAGCTCTTATTTCATAACCATTTGACCTAAAACCCTACATCAAGTAACCATTTTCATAAATATATGGGTTAGGATCCTTGTTTTCCAAAGTTATTTATTTTATGTATTTTAAGTGAATTTATGATTAGAAACTAGAAAATTAACATAGTTTCATATATCTATATATGTGTTGTGAGTTTTGTGACATGTGTAGGTCAAAAGGAGACTTCTAGAAGACCCTTATGTGGCACTCTAAGGCCAAATTCGAATTTGGTTGGAGAAGATTATGGGATCATGAGAACATGTGTCTCACTTCCTTGTTGTATTGAAACACTAAGAGGATATGTGTCTCACTTCCTTGTTGTATTGAAACTCTAAGAGGATATGTGTCTCCTTTCTTAAGTTGTGTTGAAATTTTAGAAAGACATGTGTCTTATCATTTCCTATTTTGATTGTAACTCTAGAGTTGGAGGGAGAGATTCATGGACTCTCATTAATGAGATGACTCCTCATATTTTGTATAAATAGGAGAAGCTTTCTCCTATCATGGTTAATGAGAAGTAATGTAGAAGTAATGAAGAAGTAGGAGAAAATAGGAGTATTTTGTAACAAAGTTCAAGATGGAATGGGATGTAGATTTGTGAGATTTTCAATAAAGAAATTCAGTTCTTTGATGATGTTTTGATTACAACTCTAAGGAGCTGAAGGACTTCACCAAATTGGTAGCAGAGGGCCCCTGCTATCCAAGGAGGCTTCTACATGCTTTCTAGATAAGTAGCTTTTAATTCATGTCTTGCATTATTTGTTTAACTAAAAGATCATCATTATCTTACAATCATTCTTTTTCTTAAAATGCTCTTCCAAAATATCATTATTAGATGAAAAAGATTTGGTTGTATCATGTTGAGTATCTTAGTTGCCTTTACGTTTCTAAAGTTGAATTTGTAGTTGTTTTTATTAACTACTGTAGTTATACTCATTCTAACTCTTCCACAAGAAGAAGCTCTTCCAAAAGATTATAATGATGAATGGGAAATGGCTATAGTATTGTAGAATTAGAAGTTGAATTCGTAGTTGCTTTTATTAGCTACTGTAGTTGTACTCATTCTAACTCTTCCACAAGAAGAAACTCTTCCAAAAGACTATAATGATGAATGGGAAATGACTATAGTATTGTAGGATTAGGAGTTGAATTCATAGTTGTTTTTAATTAGCTACTGTAGTTATATTCATTCTAACTCTTCCACAAGAAGAAATTCTTCCAAAAGATTATAACGATGAATGAAAATGGCTATAGTACTGTAGGATTTAGTTGTAATTTTTGTTGTTCACTATCACAGTTACACTTGTTCTAATCACTCTTCCACAAGAAGAAACTCTTCCAAGAAATTCTTAAGAAGTTCAAGACATGACCGTGATAATGAATGATTTAGTTGTGTGTTTGCACTAAGTATCATCTCTGTTCTTTCTCTTAAACGCTTACCCAAAACATCATAATGACGAGTAGGATAAGGATATGATATCTTAGTTTTTCATTGCTTTCAGTCTTTATGCTTGCATTTGCACTCAATTACACAGTCAGGATTGTTCTAAAAACTCTTCCAAAAGAAGGAACTCTTCCAAAATACCAATCATGATGGACAAACAGACTGTAGAATTTCATAGACTAGTTGCATGTTAATTCAGTTAGAGCACTCCGGAGGTAGATTACATAAAAACAATATGAAAAACACATACAACGAAGTAAGGAAGAGGTCACTTAAGCACATATAGTGCACCACACTTCATCAGTTTACTAGCCCTGGTTGATAATTTATGTTAGCAATTTAGGACGTTAAATTGACTACACAAAAGCCTCTTAAGTAACTGTTTAAAACCAACCAAGGACAGGGCTAACCATATACTTCTTGGGCAAGTTTGTACTAAAGTAGCTTAATTGACAAACAATCCAGTAATCTGCATAATTACCCTCAGAAAGTATGAAAACGTATAAGAGAAGACAAAGTGTAACTTAAGATCAGATAAAGTACTTTTAAACCTAGTCTGCTTTCAGTCAACACCAAGGGAAACCTTCAGAATCTGCGTTTGGAGAATAGAAACCAGAAACAGGGAAAACCATCACTTTCCTAGTCCAACTTTAATAAGAAAATAATGAAAATAACTTTGAAGAACAATGTTTAAGGCAAACAGTAGGATGAGGGAACGCCAAGATTCCTAACTGCTTAAACTGTATTGAATCATTCTTAAATAAACAAATTGGAGGAAAACATGGAGATAAAGCTTATCAGTCAGAGAAGGGTACTGGTAAACAGTACATCCTAACTCCATAAATTTTGTTCTTTATCAGAGAATAGTGAACATTATGACATACATAGAAGGCAACAATAACAAAGAAAGGGGCACTTCACCAGTGATATAGACTAGGATCCCAAGAAACAACTTGTTATTGATGTCAAATCAGTTACAGTACTCAGGTCTATGGTTTCAGTTCAGCAATCATATTCACTATCCATCCTAACTAATCTAACACAAACAGAGCTTCAAGGGCTAGTGAACACTATTTACAGATAGAAGTCTCAAGCTCAATTATATTTCAAAGTTCTACAACCAACCCTTCTCTCATCTTCTGCAGTAGTATTTATAGAAGAATGAGGAGGCGAGATCTGTTAGAAGATCTCTAAAGACAATTAATACATAATTAATGGTCCCTCGGCCCTTGGGGGCTCGATGAAGAAACTTACACAGGTGTCTTCTGTATTAAATGATTTACATAAATATTTAAGCTCGGTGGGAGCTCTTTTTTGACCTTTGAGGCTCTGTGTGGTGTCAAAGTAACTCTGCAGATGTTTTTTCATTAAGTTCCTTGGCAGAATTTACTCTCTGGCTACGTTTGAGACAAATATCTGATCCTGATCAATAACTTTGGCCTCGGATATTAATGCTTTGAGGCACAGGTGGTATCGTGGTAGCTAGAGGGATCAATTTGCCTCAGTTGTGGAAGTGGAGGCTTTCCTATTGATAAAACACTTAAGATTTTCTTCAAACTATGTTTTAATTGGGGATTAGGCTGTTGATAAACCATCTTAGACATAATCCCCACAAAACCTATCTTTGATCTTCTGTCCTGGTACATTTTTGTCTTCGACACTGATATTCTCTGACTGCACTTGATTTACTGTGTTTTTTGTTGATGTGCAGGGCTGCGCAGGGGTGATATGGCATCAATGCCTCATGAATCACTGATGAAACGTGAATTTTAAACCCTGCGAATGATTTTCTTTGGTGAATCGAAGGCAGGAGGATCGTCACCCTCTACCTTTGAATTTTCTTCAGTCATGGTAGAAAAACCATTTAAACCCTGCAAAATACAAAGAACTATTATAAAATCCTGCATGTATAGGTTCGCTGCTTCAGAAGGAACATGGAGGGAGCATGGTCGTTGGATGGCATTATCCAATGGTTGAGATTGATCAGGAGAAGTCATAGAGAAGGCGGAAGAATATTTTAAATTAGAGCCGTCGATTGCGTGGAGATCGACGGTCGGGAGCAGATATAAAAAAAGGTGGGACAGGTCACTTTATTGGAAAAAATGGGAGGAAATAGGGTTAAAAAAATGGTGTGTGGGGTTCGTGATGATCGCGGGTCGTCGATGAGATCGCCCACACGATCAACGCCACAACAAAGCAATAACCTTAAAAACACGCCCCGACTTCAAAATTTAATTAAACCATGTTAAGAAAGTTCTGCTGGTCCGGATTTGTCGATCGGATGAGAACCATGGAGACCGCCAGCCCAACAAATTTTCCGTGCGGATCTGATGTGGCGCTTGGGACCACCGACACCATCAACACGAAGGGGGGTCGGCTGTGCAACGGAATTATCGACCTCCCAGATCGATGGTGGAGATCCTTTTAAACGGTACTACGCCATAGCTCGTACATCACATGGGCATTTTTTTTGAGAGTTAACAATGCCTGATGAGCGCCTGATCGACGGATGTCCATATCATACAAGCCCACATCCTATTTTAACACGCGGGGATGGACGAAGCTTGCGTTCAGGTTTTCAGCACTGTTCAAACGGCAGGTATGGAATCACAAAATGAAAAATATCGCCCTGCTCTCCAAAGCGGTGCAATGGATACTGCATGGTTTTGCAATGGTGAGTGGGTGGCGAGGACCACCGAGCGATGAAATGCGCGTCTTCGATCTGTAGATCAGATCGACGGTGGAGATCAATTTCAACTTTGAACCGGCAGAAAACCTTAGAACATAAAAAATGTCAAATATAAATGAAGGTTTAAACTTTGGGCAGAAATATTTATTTTGAAGCGGATAGGCACCCTCCTGCGGGGCCATGGGTTCTATGGGGAATCATATGACTGGTTTTTAAAGAGGAGGGGCTAGTCGCAATTGGGAAATGCGCTGAGCGCTTGGAAGGCTGGCGCTCAGTTCCAACACCAAGGCGTATGGAGGGAAAGAGTTAAAGACTTAGCCCAAGGGGGCTTAAGTCGACAAACTATAAAAAATGTGATTTTTATAGTTTTTTAATGATTTCAAAGGTTTTGAGGGTTTCGATAAGGAAAAGAAGGAGTATTTAACCTTGTCAAAGGGATTTTGATAAAGGGGGAAGGGGAAAAACATGAAAATGAAGGATTTCATGGGAGAAGGAAAGGCAAAGATGAGGTTAGTTTTGGAAGAAGGGGAAAAGGGAAATGGTGCTTGCAGTAGTATTCTTCCTTGGGAATCAATAGGATTTCTGAATGTAGAATAGGCACAGTAGTGAAGATTGGGACAAAGGCATGAGGCCTTCAAGAGTCTTCAAGAGCCAACACTTTTTAGCAATAAAATTTGTTCCTTGAAGGCTCCAAAAGTTTTATCCACCTTTTGCTATAACAAATTTTATGGGTGGCTAACAGTGGCTCCACTTGGGGATGGTGCCTTCTTGAAGGCATCAAGAACTTTTAGACTTGGATTTGCTGGGAGGCTGATTAGTTGTCTCATCCATTGGGCTGCCTTTCTTTCTGTGGATGATCTTCTTTGTTCTGAAAGCATATTAGCAGTCACAAACAATGGATCTTCATCAATACAAGCTTCTGCCTACCCAATCCTACTGATCTAACATTTTCTCTTCATTAGAGTGCACTTGGATTGGAAAACCCTTTTTACAACATTTTATTCTTTTGAAAGCAAGAAATCTAATATATTTATACTCCTTATTTCTTCATGGACCCAGATTAAACAGTTGAGCCCATATGATTCTCTACCTAATCTACTGTCTGTTGGGATTAAACTATCCAACAGACTTTCATTCTCTAAATTCTACAACAGAAATTTTAACACACTCAAGTCAGGATTGAACAATCTAACTTGATGCTGGTCTATGGCATAAGAACAAACTGCACATAGACATTATTTTGCAAAAAATTTAAAACAAAAATGGAAGGCTTGAGATCTGAAATTTGAAAACATTTCCTTCCTCTTTTCTACAGCTCTGTTTTGACTCTTGTTTGAGGTGTCTTGTCTTTATCAACTAGTTCGGATTTTGAGTTGATTGGAACCAGATTTTTACATCTTTTGAATCAGAATTTGAAATAGATTTGAGTCATTTTCTCTTTGAAACCTTAGGTTCAGATTTTGAGCATGTTTTAACCTTTAATTTCTTTCCTAAACTATCTATTGATAAGCCAAGATTAAACAGTTTGGCAAATCGAATTCACTATCCTATCAACAGAAAATTTAAAGCTAATTAGTCAAGATTAGACAGTTTGACTAACTAGAAGTGTGTTATTCAGGAGTGATATTTGAGCTTGCACACTTTCAGATTTGTTTCTCTTTTTTGGTATGGGGCTATACCTTTCTTGTTTTCACAATCTGCCCTCTTTTCTTTCTTTTCTCTGTTTTTGTATTTTTTATTTTTATAACTTTGAATGCAATGGTGGGTGAAGTATTTATAATGAGAAAAAAGATAAAAATGCTTCCAAAACATG
Organism: Pinus albicaulis; assembly: GCA_034641835.2. NCBI lineage: Eukaryota > Viridiplantae > Streptophyta > Pinopsida > Pinales > Pinaceae > Pinus > Pinus albicaulis. The sequence continues at coordinate 539,215,151 of CM076575.1, read as the reverse complement.
AAATGTATCAAGAGAAGTAATGTTTGAGCATCCTGCCACTGACAGGACCCCCAAACAATTCTGTTCCATTCAACTCCTGTAAGAAAAATGCATTATTACCAACAGCTGAATGGATAGAGTAAGGGCCAAGCCATAAGTTTTCAAATTTCCCATGCTTGCCCTTGTCTTCCCTCCTTGAATCCCACTTTAAAAATTTGTCCCCAATCTTGAAATTGCTGGCCTTTGTTCTTCTGTCAAAAAGCTTTTTAATGTTGTCCTATTTTTGCAATGCTTTTCTATAAACCTCCTCTCTGGTTTGCTGAAGATGAATGGTTTGATTTATTCTTCTGATCATATCATTTTCTTCAGTTTGCAACTCTTGGATCAACTTCATAACTGGTACACCGAGGCTGCTTGGAAAAATGCGTCAGTACCATACACAAGCTGGAAAGGTGACATACCAATAGGTTTCTTCAAAGTCAATCTGTCAGCCCAAATTGCATGAACCAGCTTTGTGTGCCAAGACTTTTTGTTTTCCTCCAACAGTTTCTTGATTATGTTCACTAAACTTTTATTTGAGGATTCTACAAGTCCATTACCTTGAGGGTAATAGGTCGTGGAATGCCCCAATTTTATCTGATATCTATGACAGAACTCAACCATCTTCTTTGATCCAAATTTTGTTGCATTATCATTGATAATATTGGTAGAACAACCAAATCTGGAGAGAATATTAGTCTCCACAAATTTTATAATAACTGAATCATTGGCCTGCCTACAAGGAATGGCTTCTACCCACTTAGTGAAATAGTCTGTGGCAATGAGAATCCATCTATGTTGGGAAGAAGATGGGGGATGGATTTCTCCTATAAATTCAAGTCCCCATTCTTGAAAAGGAGCTTCAACAGTAATGGGATGCAGAGGTAGGGGTAGCAGTTTTCTTTTGCCTTCAAAAAGTTGACATTTATGACAGGCTATAATCATCTTGTGCACATCATGGAAAAGAGTAGGCCAATAGAAACCAACCCTCAAAAATTTTTTGGCTGTTGTCTTCTAGTACAAATGACCTCCACACTCTCCTTCATGGAACTGGTATTTAACCTTCTCTGCATCAAACTTAGGCAAACATTTAAGCAATAAACCACTTGCATTTTTCCAATAAAGACATATATCTATAACGCAATAGTTTACAATTTTTAACTTTAGGAACCTTGCCTTTATTTTTGTCAAACCAGGAGGTGTATGGGGATTCGAGGAGTCCAAACTATTTTTTGTCCCAAGAAAAAGAAATATTTTCGCCCACAATTTAGCCTTTGCAGCTAGAACATGTTTAACGCCATATGATACTAGAGACTGCACCACTCAAATAAAATTTAGACCAACCGTGCCTGATAATGAAAAGTATTGGCAGGTGTTTGACGGAGACAAACAAATAGAAGACTTCATGCAATTCAGAAATGAATTCGAACTACAAATTTCAGACTCAGATTATGATACAGACTGCAATGAAGAAAATTTTCTTGGTGAAGAAGAACCGTCTCCTAAGCTTGTCGATTTTAATCTTCTGACTGGCAAACTTAAAAACAAAATAGAAGTGACTGCAGAGTTAGAAACAGAGGAGTTAGAAACTCTGGACTCTAAATATGAAAGTTTTCCAAGCGGTCTGGCATCTCTAGAAGAGTTATTTGATTTTAATGATGTGGCCAAGAAGCCAAAACTAGAACCTGTAGAGACTGAAGTGGAGGAGTGCAATATAGGCAGTGAGAAAGAACCAAAAATGATTAAACTATCTAAAACTTTACCAGCTCACATTGAACTCAAATACATAGAGTTGTTTAAAGAGTTTTCTGATGTTTTTGCGTGGAGTTACGAAGATCTGAAATCCTATAACACTGAAATAATAAAGCACAAAATTCCCCTCAAAGAAAACCAAAAGCCATTCAAACAGAAACTGCGTAGAATAAACTCTGGTCAGTTGCCTTTGGTTCAGAAGGAGGTCATAAAAATGTATGAAGCTGTTATTATTGTCCCTATTAGATACTCTGAGTGGGTGTCTAATCTGGTGTTTGTTAGAAAGAAAATTTGAGAGATCAGGCTTTGTATAGACTTTACATACTTAAACAAAGCTTCATTGAAAGACAACTACCCTTTACCCAAGATGGATCATATTTTACAAAGGGTGGTATGGTCTAGAAGAATTTCTTTGCTGGATGGCTATTCATGGTACAATCAGATCTTAGTTCACCCTGCCGATCAATTAAAGACAACCTTTACTACACCATGGGGCACTTTCATGTATGTGAAAATGCCCTTTGGTCTAATGAATGCTGGAGCAACTTTTCAAAGAGCCATGGACATAAAATTCTCAGAATAATTGGGCTAATTCATCATTATATACCTTGATGATGTCATTATGTTTTCAAAAATAGATGAAGAGCACTTAGAAAATTTAAGAAAGGTTTTCGAGAAATGTAGGAAGTTTGGGATATCTTTGAACCCTAAGAAGACGCTATTTGGGCTCCAGGAAGGTAAACTTCTTGGGCACATTATTTCAGAAGAGGGTATTAAGATAGATCCAAAGAGGATTGAGGCTATATTGTAAATCTCTCATCCTCAAAACATCAAGGAGTTGCAATCTTTCATTGGAAAGATTAACTTTTTGAGAAGGTTCAACCCCAACCTGGCTGAGCTCCTTAGGAATATCACAAATATGTTGAAGAAGGAGCAAAGGGTAAAATGGACCTTGGAAGCAAAGAAATCCTTTAAGCTGGTGAAACAAGTTTTAACCAAAACACCGGTTGTAATAAGTCCTGATTTTTCAAAAGATTTTTATATTTTTTCATTTGCATCAGAACATACCATAGCTGTTGTCCTTTTACAGGAAAATCCATAAGGACAAGAGCAGCCTATTGCATTATTTAGCAAGGCATTGAGTGATGCCCCTCTGAAGTATAACATTATGGAGGAGCAAGCTTTTGCTTTGATCAAAGCTTTGAAAGACTTCAGAGTATACATTCTTCACTCACATATCATTGCCTTTGTCCCAAATTCAGTTGTGAAAGACATTCTAACATATGACCCAAATGGTAAGAGAGGTAAGTGGATTGTTGTTATCCTTGAATATGATTTAGAGATAAAACCCACTAAACTCATCAAAGGCCAAGGTCTAGCTAGATTAATGGATGAATCCAATTTTGAAGTTATTAATATTAATATGATTAATTCTTTAGATGATCAAGAGGAAGTCTCAACTCCCATTGTTGAAAACCATTTTATGAATTCCTCTTGGTATGTTGATATTGTTTATGCTTTTCTTAATTTGAATGCACCTCCTGGTTTGACAAAAATAAAGGCAAGGTTCCTAAAGTTAAAAATTGTAAACTATTGCGTTATAGATATATGTCTTTATTGGAAAAATGCAAGTGGTTTATTGCTTAAATGTTTGCCTAAGTTTGATGCAGAGAAGGTTAAATACCAGTTCCATGAAGGAGAGTGTGGAGGTCATTTGTACTGGAAGACAACAGCCAACAAAATTTTGAGGGTTGGTTTCTATTGGCCTACTCTTTTCCATGATGTGCACCAGATGATCATAGCCTGTCATAAGTGTCAACTTTTTGAAGGCAAAAGAAAACTGCTACCCCTGCCTCTACATCCAATCACTGTAGAAGCCCCTTTTCAACAGTGGGGACTTGAATTTATAGGAGAAATCCATCCCCCATCTTCTGCCCAGCACAGATGGATTCTCACTACCACAGACTATTTCACTAAGTGGATAGAAGCCATTCCTTGTAGGCAGGCCAATGATTCAGTTATCATAAAATTTATGGAGACTAATATTCTCTCCAGATTTGGCTGTCCTACCAAGATCATCACTGATAATGCAACAACATTTGGATCAAAGAAGATGGTTGAGTTCTGTCACAGATATCAGATAACATTGGGGCATTCCACGGCCTATTACCCTCAAGGTAATGGACTTGCAGAATCCTCAAACAAAATTTTAGTGAACATAATCAAGAAACTGTTGGAGGACAACAAAAAGTCTTGGCACACAAAGCTGGTTCATGCACTTTGGGCTGACAGATTGACTTTGAAGAAATCTATTGGTATGTCACCTTTCCAGCTTGTGTATGGTACTGATGCAATTTTTCCAAGCAGCCTCGGTGTAACAGTTATGAAGTTGATCCAAGAGTTTCAAACTGAAGAAAATGATATGATCAGAAGAATAAATCAAGCCATTCATCTTCAACAAACCAGAGAGGAGGTTTATAGCAAATCATTACAAAAACAGGACAGCATTAAAAAGATTTTTGACAGAAGAACAAAGGCCAGCAATTTCAAGATTGGGGACAAAGTTTTAAATTGGGATTCAAGGAGGGAAGACAAGGGCAAGCACGGGAAATTTGAAAACTTATGGCTTGGCCCTTACTCTATCCATTCAGCTGCTGGTAATAATGCATTTTTCTTACAGGAGTTGAATGGAACAGAATTGTTTGGGGGTCCTGTCAATGGCAGGATGCTCAAACATTACTTCTCTTGATCCATGTCATGTTTTGGAAGCCTTTTTATCTTTTTTCTCATTATAAATAATTCACCCACCATTGCATTCAAAGTTATAAAAATCAAAAATACAAAAATAGAGAAAAGAAAGAAAAAAGGGCAGATTGTGAAAACAGGAAAGGTATAGCCCCATACCAAAAAAGAGAAACAAATCTGAAAGTGTGCAAGCTCAAATGCCACTCCTGAATAACACACTTCTAGTTAGTCAAACTATCTAATCTTGACTAATTAGCTTTAAATTTTCTGCTGATAGGATAGTGAATTCGATTTGCCAAACTGTTTAATCTTGGCTTATCAGTAGATAGTTTAGGAAAGAAATTAAAGGTTCAAACATGCTCAAAATATGAACCTAAGGTTTCAAAGAGAAAATGACTCAAATATGTTTCAAATTATGAGTCAAAAGATGTAAAAATTTGGTTCCAATCAGCTCAAAATCCGAACCAGTTGATAAAGACAAGACATCTCAAACAAGAGTCAAAACAGAGCTGTAGAAAAGAGGAAGGAAATGTTTTCAAATTTCAGATCTCAAGCCTTCCATTTTTGTTTTAAATTTTGTGAAAAATAATGTCTATGTGCAGTTTTTTCTTATGCCATAGACCAACATCAAGTTAGACTGTTCAATCCTGACTTGAGTGCTTTTAAATTTCTGTTGTAGAATTTAGAGAATGAAAGTTTGTTGGACAGTTTAATCCCAATAGACAGTAGATTAGGTAGAGAATCATATGGGCTGAACTGTTTAATCTGGGTCCATGAAGAAATAAGGAGTAGAAATAGATTATATTTATTTCTTTCAAAAGAATAAAATGTTGTAAAAAGAGTTTGCCAATCCAAGTGCACTCTAATAAAGATAAAATGTTAGATCAGTAGGATTGGGTAGGTAGAAGCTTGTATTGATGAAGATCCATTGTTTGTGACTGCTAATATGTTTTCAGAACAAAGAAGATCATCCACAGAAAGAAAGGCAGCCCAATGGATGAGGCAAATGATCAGCCTCCCAAAGAATCCAAGTCTGAAAGTTCTTGATGCCTTCAAGAAGGCACCATCCCGAAGTGGAGCCACTGTTAGCCACCTATAAAATTTGTTATAGCAAAAGGTGGCTAAAATTTTTGGAGCCTTCAAGGAACAAATTTTATTGCTAAAAAGTGTTGGCTCTTGAAGACTCTTGAAGGCCTCATGCCTCTGTCCCAATATTCACTACTGTGCCTATTCTACATTCAGAAATCCTGCTGATTCCCAAGGAAGAATACTGCTGCAAGCACCATTTCCCTTTTCCCCTTCTTCCAAAACTAACCTCATCTTTGCCTTTCCTTCTCCCATGAAATCCTTCATTTTCATGTTTTTCCCCTTCCCCCTTTATCAAAATCCCTTTTACAAGGTTAAAGACTCCTTCTTTTCCTTATCAAAACCATAAAAACCTTTGAAATCATTAAAAAAATATAAAAATCACATTTTTTATAGTTTGTAGACTTAAGCCCCCTTGGGCTAAGTCTTTAACTCTTTCCCTCCATACGCCTTGGTGCTGGAACCGAGCACCAGCCTTCCAAGCGCTCATCGCGTTGCCTGATTGTGTCTAGCCCCTCCTTTTTAAAAACCGGTCATATGATTCCCCATAGAACCCATGGCCCCGCGGGCAGGCGCCTTTCCACTTCTAAATAAATATTTCTACCCAAAGTTTAAACGTTCATTTATATTTGAAATTTTTTATGTTCTAAGGTTTTCCACCGGTTCAAATTTCAAATCGATCTCCACTGTTGATCTGATCTACAGATCGAAGACGCGCATTTCATCGCTCGGTGGTCCTCGCCACCCACTCACCATTGCAAAACCATGCAGTATCCATTGCACCGCTTTGGAGAGCAGGGCGATATTTTTCATTTTGCAACGATTCCATACACCGATTGACGCGTGGCCTGGGAACTGTTCACAAAGCCACCGTCCATCGCGTGTTAAAGATCGGATGTGGACCCAACGCGATATGGACATCCACCGTCTGATCTGAGGCCGCTCATCGGACGGTGATTGCTCTCCGAAAATGCCCATGTGATAACTAGGCTATGACGTGGCGTTTAAAGGATCTCCACCATCGATCTGATCTGCAGATCGACAGTGCACATTCCATTGCTCAGCCCCCTCGTCTACAGTAGTGTCGGTGGTCCCAACGCCACATCAAAATCCACACGGAAAATTTCTATTGGGGCGGGTCTCCATGGTTCCTCATCCAGTCAGCAAATCCGGACCCGGGAACTCCTCTGAATCCCCATACACATTAATTCTTGTGGCTCCTAACTTTTTCAATAGATGTAAGCCTAAGAGAAGGGATTCATATTCTGCTATGTTATTGGAACATTGAAAGTTTAATTTGCAGGAAATGCTTTCTGTGTGGTTGTTTTCAGTGTTGGTAATCCAGAAACCTGCACAAGCGTTGTTCTTAGTGCATGACCCATCAAAATACATACTCCACAGAGGACTACTTTTGGTTTCACCTTGGTTAGTGTCCTCTTTAACTAACATGCTCAAGGGTTGTTGTGGAATCTCAGCACTTAATTGTATCTATTTTGATTTCCCAAGATTTTCATTTCTTTGAGGGATACTTTTTTGACTCTCTATTTTTAGAAGCAAGGGACACATAATTTGTAGTTCAAGGCCTATTTTTGGTTTGCTAGAATTTTTAAGTGCGGAAAACTACTTTGACACTTCTACGTTATCTCTCCCCTCCTCTCTATCTGTCATTAGATCTGACAAGGCCACTTTTTCACTAAGTGTTTCATCATTAAACATGATAAAAGAATCAGGGCTTGTATTTACAGAATACAAAGGAGAGTTTTGTGGTCAGTCCTGACTTGTAACCGTGTATTTCATATGGGACTCCCTGTAAAGTCTCCTATTCTGATTGAAAACAAGGATAGTCGCATAGGTCATGTCCATCTGCATAGTCCCTTGTAACTTAGCCCCCCAAGATCTTGATAATAAAATTCCATACTTTGGGGGCACATCAGCCACAACAATATCCATTAATAAGCATTTGGCTAGAATTTGGGCTAAGTTAACACAGAGGTCTTTGATTAATCCTAAACATTTTACTCTACTTGAGTCAAAGCAATAAAGGTCTTTGTAAGGTCTGGTGATTTCTAGACCCAGGCTCTCCATTACAGCTTTAGGCATTAAATTATGATAAGCATCGGAATCATGCATAGCGTTATGCAAAAAAATTTCATGAACATTTAAGCTCACATAGAAAGGAGGAACAGGTCCTTCTTGATATCTACCTTCAATATTAGGACCAAAAATCAGCTCTGGTTGGTCATCATTAAGATTGACTGTGTCCTCATTCTCTTGAATGTTCAAAGCCTTCAAAATTTGGGTCCTATATACATTCTGGGCAGCTAACTCAGTGAGGGGAACAAAGATTTTAATATTTGAAATTTCCTACTCCAGGCTGAAAGGGATCTGGTTCTTTAAAGTGCTAGTCTCAGCCTTATTAGCTGCCACTCTATTAGCAACATCAACTTGCTGATTTGTTCTATTTACATTTGACAAAATCATTTTGACAGGAGTACTAGCTGATGTGTTAGTACTGCTAAGGTCTACACTATGTTTTTCATTGTTTAGTGTGCCTTGCTCTTTACCTTTATCAGAATCGACAGCCACTATTTTCTCCCTTGGTTTGAAAATTTTAGGCTTAGTTGCGGTGCTGTTTTGTGAAGCTTTGTCAAAGGTTTTGGTGTTGGGAGCTTGTTGACTAGTTTTTCTTCTAATATCATATTCTCTTTGAGACTCTATGATGACATTTTCCATGTCTTGATAATAACTTTCATCATCATCTCTTTTTTCATCATAAGGTGTATAAAGACCTTGTTTTCTATCGTAATGAACCTCAAAGTCATCATCATCTACCCCCAGCATATTGATATCATCTTCCTCTGTTGTCTCAACTGTTTCCTCAACTTCACTTATATAGTTTTGATGAAAGGGAGGAGTGATTTGTTGATCATCTTCCCGAGGTCTGCTTGGAGGTTGGTTCCTTCTAAAATTCCGATTCTGGTTCTAGTTTCTATTTAGATGAGTAGTTTGGTTTTGACTAGCTTGTGCTCTTTCAAGGATGCTCATTTTATTCATCATCTCCTCCATCATTCTCTCCATCTTTGAATTGGAAGTAGAAGGTGTGGATTCCTCTCTAAAAGATACTCTCTTCTCATTTTTCATTCTTTCTCTCTTCTCCATCAAATTAACTTCCACAAAAAGAGCACCCTTTTGCATCTCTTCAAGAGTTGCAGGATTTCTTTCCCTCAGCTGATAGGCCATCTCAGGGTCAAACCCTTCAGGAAACTTGTTTAAAGCTGAGCCTTGTGGAGGTTTTAGATCTGGGGAAAGTGCATTATATACACTATTAAATCTGGTACAATAAGCTTGTACACTTTCCCCAGTGTCTCTATGGAGGTTCTTGTAATCAGAAAGGACTTGGAGAGTCTTCTTCTTAACTTCCCATTTGTTTAAGAAAGTTTGATGGAAAGCTTGAAGATCATTGATACTATGGGGGGTTAAGCCTTTAAACCATTTTCTTACTTCTCCCCCCAGACTTTGAGCAAACAATCTAAGCTTGACAAAATCATCATCAATTTCATTTCTGTCAAAGTAGTCATTCATCTTATCCACATGTTGTGATGCTGTTGTAGCATTAATAGCATCATATAATGGAATTTTGGACTGATAGTCCTGTGGGAGATTGACTAATGTTACAGGAAGGACTAAGGGAGCATACCATGTTGCCATGAGATGAGGTGGGGGTGGATTCACAAGATGTGGACTAACAAAAGGGAAAGTGGGCTGGAGTGGAGTGGTTTGAACAGTGCATGTAGGGTGAGCAGAAGTGGATGGACCAGGAGTAGATTGCTGAGGTGATCTTCGATGAGAGACACCTAGGTTAATGCAGGAAATGTAAATCAGGAGGTGTTGTTTCTCTGCTATCAGGATGTTCACTTGTTTCATAAGATGAAAGTGAAGACTCAAAATCTAACTGATCTAAATCACCAAGAGACCTAGTTCTAAAGGGATTTACTAAGTCAACTTGTGATTGTTGTAGAGCTGAAATATTTTCAGGAACTGAATTAGCTCTCAAGGGTGATCTGAAAATAGTTGATGATTTAATCCTAAGAGAGTTCCTAAGAATATTTTATGGGTTATCAACTATCTTAGGTGGATCAGGGTCAGGGTAGGCTCTAGTGTGAATCTTTCTAGGAGCCACTATGCTGTGTTTTTCAGACCCAAATAAACAAGAAAAGTTCAACTAGGTATGACAATATTTGAGAGGTTAACTAATTTGTTTACACAAATTTTAATCCTACAGTCCTCTAACTGAGTTTGAATGATATTAAAATGATAAGGGTTCTTCCCAGTGGAGTCTTAAGGTCTGTTCAGGATTGTGGAGTCGCCAAGTGGAATTTTTTAGCTCGTAAAGAGGTAAAAGGTTTTATGGTCCACCACCATGTTTATTTGATTTCCAATCTAAAATATATTTGGTGTTTTCTCTGATTTATTTTTCAGTTGTTTGGTTTCTTAAGAATGTCCTAACTTTGTTTCAGAACTTAGCTACGGTTATGAGACAAAGACAGTCTACTCTTATGGCTAAGCCAGCTGATCTTTCAAGGTTAGATAAAGTCTTATGAGAATCCTAGGGTTTACCTAGATTGTCACTAATTCAAACAAGTTTCATCATGATTAACATTTCTTGGTAGTGCTTGAAAAGGCTACTTTTTACTCACAATGTTTTTGAAGGTTTTTAAGGGAAGTGTCCCTAGCGGAGTCACCAGAAATGTTAGTTGCTGGTGGCTCAGCTGGTTGATATAGCAAATGTTCTTTGAAATAAATCCCTGATATCCTATGGTTACCTTCAAATGAAAATTATTCTGGGTTTTGTTCCCTAGTGGAGTCGCCAGAAATGTTAGTTCCTTGCAATCAGCAAGATTGACAAAGTTCGATCGCAGGGAGAAACATCGTTTCAACCACTTTGGGATTCTAGGATCTAGCCCTCCTGAATCCAGAGAGGGATCTCTCCAATAAGTGCAAATATGGATTTGTCTTTGAAGTTTTAGGTAATGATATTAGGCTAGTTATAAAGGCCAAGGGTTTTTCTTGTTTTTGGATGGTTGAGCATGAAAATTACTTGAGGGGAAAGTTCTAAATGTAAAAAAATTTCAAAGGTGAGAAGTTGCAATTGAATAGAACAACTTTGGCTAAAAAGATTGATATAACGCTGGTTTTTAGTCCATTGGGCTATGGAGTCATAAAAGGGCTTTAATTGAGAAACAACATCAAGAGTGATCCAAGGGGAAAGTCATCTATCTCAAAAGATTATTGAGATTAGAGTGATGGAATGGAAACAATAAAGTGTTGGAGGGGTGGAAACTGATAATAATTTCACAAGGGATTTATAGTCAGTCCAAACAAGAAAATCCTCTTAAGTAACTGTTTAAAACCAACCAAGGACAAGCCTAACCATAGAATTCTTGGGCAAGTTTGTACTAAAGAAGCTTAATTGACAAAAAATCCAGTAATCCGCATAATTACCTTCAAAAAGTATGAAAACGTATAAGAGAAGAGAAAGTGTAACTTAAGACCAGATAAAGTACTTTTAAACCTAGTCTGATTTCAGTCAACACCAAGGGAAACCTTCAAAATCTGCCTTTGGAGAATAGAAACCATAAACAGGGCAAACCATCACTTTTCTAGTCCAACTTTAATAAGCAAATAATGAAAATAACTTTCAAGAACAATGTTTAAGGCAAACAGTAGGACGAGGGAACGCCAAGATTCCTAACTGCTTAAACTGTATTGAATCATTCTTAAATAAACAAATTGGAGGAAAACATGGAGATAAAGCTTATCAGTCAGAGAAGGGTACTGGTAAACAGTACATCCTAACTCCATAAATGTTGTTCTTTATCAGAGAATAGTGAACAATATGACATACATAGAAGGAAACAATAACAAAGAAAGGGGCACTTCACCAGTGATATAGACCAGGATCCCAAGAAACAGCTTGTTATTGATGTCAAACCAGTTACAGTACTTAGGTCCAATGTTTCAGTTCAGCAATCATCTTCACTATCCAGCCTAACTAATCTAACACAAACAGAGCTTCAAGGGCCAGTGAACACTATTTACAGATAGAAGTCTCAAGCTCAATTATATTTCAATGTTCTACAACCAACCCCTCTCTCATCTTCTGCAGAAGTATATATAGAAGAATGAGGAGGTGAGATCTGATGAAAGATCTCTAAAGATAATTAATACATACTTAAATGGCTTCTTGGCCTTTGGGGGGCTCAATGAAGAAACTTACATAGGTGTCTTCTATATTAAATTATTTACATAAATATTTAAGCTCGGTGGGAGCTCTTTTTTTACCTTTGAGGCTTTGTGTGGTGTCAAAGTAACTCTGCAGATGTTTTGTCATTAAGTTCCTTGGAAGAATTTACTCTCTGGCTGCGTTTGAGACAAATATCTGATCCTAATCAATAACTCCGGCCTCGGATATGAATGCTTTGAGGCACAGGTGGCATCATGGTAGCTAGAGCGATCAATTTGCCTCACTTGTGGTGGTGGAGGCTTTCCTGTTGATAAAACACTTAAGATTTTCTTCAAACTGTGTTTTAATTGGGGATTAGGCTTTTGATAAACCATCTTAGACGTAATCCCCACAAAACCTGTCTTCGATCTTCTGTCCTGGTACATTTTTGTCTTCGACACTGATATTCTCTAACTGCGCTTGATTTACTGTGTATTTTGCTGATGTGCAGGGTTGCGCAGGGGTGATATGGCATCAATGCCTCATGAATCACCGATGAAACGTGAATTTTAAACCCTGCGAATGATTTTCTTTGGTGAATCGAAGGCAGGAGGATCGTCACCCTCTGCCTTTGAATTTTCTTCAGTTATGGCGGAAAAACCATTTAAACCCTACAAAATACAAAGAAATATTATAAAATCCTGCATGTATAGGTTCGCTACTTCAGAAGGCACATGGAGGAAGCATGGTCGTTGGATGGCATCATCCAACGGTCAAGATTGAATGGGAGAAGTCATAGAGAAGGTGGAAGAATATTTTAAATCAGAGCCGTCGATCGCTTAGAGATCGACGGTCAGGAGCGGAGGCGAAAAAATAACGTGACAGGGTCACTTTATTGGAAAAAACAGAGAAAATAGGTTAAAAAATGGTGTGTGGGGTTTGGGATGATCGTGGGATGTCAGATGAGATTGGCCCACACGATCAATGGTGAAGAAACAGGCACCAATAAACCTTAAAAACATGCCCAGACTTCAAAATTTAATTAAACCATGCTAAGAAAAGTTCCCAGGTCCGGATTTGCTGACTGGACAAGGAAACATGGAGACCCGCCCCAATAGAAAACTGCTGCATGGATTTTGATGTGGAATTAGGACCACCAACACTGCTATGGACGAGGGGGCTGAGCGATGGAATGTGCGTCGTCGATGTGCAGATCAGATCGATGGCGGATATCCTTTAAATGTCACGCCGTAGCCTGGTTATCGCATGGGCATCTTCGGAGAGTGATCACCGTCCGATGAGCGGCCTCAGATCAGATGGTAGACGTCCATATCACACCGAGTCCACATCCGATCTTTAACATGCGATGGATGGTGGTTTTGTGAACAGTGCCCAGGCCACGCGTCAATCGGTGTATGGAATCACTGTAAAATGAAAAATACCACCCCGCTCTCCAAAGCGGTGTGATGGATACTGGGTGGTTTTGCAACAGTGAGTGGGTGGCGGGGACCACTGGGTGATGAAATGTGTGCTATCGATCTGCAGATCAGATCGACGGTGGAAATCAATTTGAACTTTGAACCGGCGGAAAACCTTAGAACATAAAAAATGTCAAATATAAATGAAGGTTTAAACTTTGGGCAGAAATATTTATTTCGAAGCGGATAGGCGCCTGCCTACGGGGCCATGGGTTCTATGGGGAATCATATGACCGGTTTTTAAAGAGGAGGGGCTAGTCGCAATCGGGCAACGTGCTGAGTGCTTGGAAGGCTGGCGCTCAGTTCCAACACCAAGGCATATGGAGGGAAAGAGTTAAAGACTTAGTCCAAGGGGGCTTAAGTCTAAAAACTATAAAAAAATGTGATTTTTGTAGTTTTTTAATGATTTCAAAGGTTTTGATGGTTTCGATAAGGCAAAGAAGGAGTCTTTAACCTTTTCAAAGGGATTTTGATAAAGGGGGAAGGGGAAAAACATGAAAATGAAGGATTTCATGGGAGAAGGAAAGGCAAAGATGAGGTTAGTTTTGGAAGAAGGGGAAAAGGGAAATGGTGCTTGCAGCAGTATTCTTCCTTGGGAATCAACAGAATTTCTCAATGTAGAATAGGCACAGTAGTGAAGATTGGGACAGAGGCATGAGACCTTCAAGAGTCTTCAAGAGCCAACACTTTTTAGCAATAAAATTTGTTCCTTGAAGGCTCCAAAAGTTTTAGCCACCTTTTGCTATAACAAATTTTATAGGTGGCTAACAAGTGGAAACCCATAAAGGGAGAAAACCATATCTTATTATTGTTGTGATGCAAAGGCAAGCTCCAACTCCCTCTCACCACTGTTTTTCTGCAGGCACCACCCTACAGGAGGCTCCAACCTAAGTCAACTACAACTGACATCTATCAAGCTTCAACTTGATAGGGAAGCTCCAACTTCCTCAATTTATCAAAAGAAAATATTTGTTGATTTACCTTAGATATCAGCTCTATTCTGTAGCATCTCTTTCTGCTCCTTTTTCTTATCTTCTCTACTTCAACTCTTTATACTCTGCATTCTCTAACTTCTTTCTACATATCAATGTGATATGCTTTATACAGTTTTCCTCATAACAGTTCATATTCCACAGGGAATTCAAAGTGAATAGCCCTGACTCTTTTCCTTCTACCTCCTCACTTCTTTATCCAACTCATTCAGAAAATCTCAGCGATTTATACAAATTTTAGTTTTACAGTGGAGTTTTATTTCCTACGGAGACTTTCCAATGCATCACAAACAATATAAACCAATAAAAAAACGTATACATTCCATTACAATGAGGATTACAAATAAATCCATTCAGTTTGGATCACCGTGTGTTTTTCTTGTCTGTGACTGTGTCTGTCCTTTTCGGCTCTGCTTGATCTCCTGTTCACTGTCATGGTGTAACTGATGTATATATGTAACTACGCTTTTTATATAATGCAATTCAACTCTCGGCGTAATAGTAAAGCGTTTTTAACATATAAACTGCCCTTTTATGTAATGCATATCAACTCTCAGAGAACTAATAAAAGACCTTTAAATACATAAAATACCCTTTCGGGCCCACTCGCCAAGCTTGCTCTATTCTCCTATGCAGTGAGTCACCTCCTGATTTCTTCCAATTGTGATTAATCGCAATCGCAACTTCTAGTTGTGTATTCCGATGCTTCGATACTCTTCTCTCACTCTGATATGATGATTCACTGTTCACATATATAAATATGTATATATGTTGTTTTGCACATATATATACATGCCGCTTTGCTTTCCTTTCACTCTTCAGCTTTGGTGTAAAAATTCAGAGCAAACCTGTAATAATATTATCTTTTGAATGGAGCCCACATGCCAGCTATACTCCGCTTCATTTATTTCAATCGCAATCGCAGTATTCGCAATGCCCCTGCGACTTGGTCATTAGATTTATTTCGATGCGATTAGCAAAGGCCCCACCATATAGTCAATCGATTCATATCCATCGTCCATCCCTCAGCAAATCCGACGGCTATCATCTAATTTCTCAATCGCCATCGAAAATTTTAGTTGTTCGTAACTCTTTCACCTCCAATGCGATGAATCGCTCCGATGCACTTTAAGTCAGAATTCAAACAAATATGAGACTCCTGTGTATAATGAATCGGGTCTGGGACTCAATCGCAATCGGAACTTTTGTTAACATGTTCCACTGCTACAATTTTCTCCGATGCGATTCGCGAGGGTCCCACCTTATGGTTCTTCGTATATAAAGTGCTGCACATATATATGTACTTTTCCGCTTGGGTTAAGGTTCTCAGAGTATCGTTTATGTATCTTCCAGCTTGGGTTAAGATTCTCAAAATTTTATGTAGGGGATCCCACACTACATATAATATCATTCGTCAACATTATATTAAGTCTTTCACTTAGACTTAAACCCAGCACTAATGTAGGTAGTAATATAACCTTTCGGGCTCCAGAGTTATTTTACTTTCCTTGTTTATAATGAAGTACTGCTCTGTCTAAAGTTTGGGTTACCTCTTCGTTAATCCGCAACATATTCGGAGTCCACAATAAATATATATAAATATATCAACCATTCAGCATTTTCTCCAATGGTTAATCACTAACCATTAAAGCAACAGTTCAGCTGGGCCCACCTCAACTTATATTCTTATATCCAAACTTTATATGAGTTGTGTTATAATCTTGGTCCCCATTTAATACAGCGCTCATACTATATTGAACCCCTTTGTGATATTTCATACTCTCAATACTGTATTTTCATATAATACCTCCTCCGTTATATTTCAAACATTATATCATGGCTTTGAATTAACGTTGACCACCGGGCCCCACAATTCTTTGTGACTTACCATCAGCCTGTTAATTTATAATACACATAGTACACAGGACTTCGTATAATACTTGGCCCCCACAGAAATGAATGTAGGTCCCACAACATGTTTTATATAATATATATCAATAAACTTTAAAAATAGTATAACGCCCTTCGAATGTATAATGAATAATCCTCATAAGATTTTGGCTTTAAACTTTGGTTTATGTTTCAATTTTCAACAAACGCTTGACTTGGACCCACAGTTCTTTGCCTCATTAACCTTTTTTCATCACGCAAGTGTAATCACCGTTGATCTCCCAACCTTGGAAACCAGACGAACACTATTGATATTGCATTTTTCTTTGGGCCTAGGGTTAACACACAGAATTACACGATGTAAGTGGTATCCAAATACCACCAAAGGACACGTGTCCATCAGCGACATAGATCACGTTCAAAAAGGTGAATTCAGCTTACCACTCAGGGGCAGCATGATACAGGTTGTTTGTTCCGCCAAAACTGTCGTCACTATTCCTCATGGTTCCGTCTTTGACTCAGGGTTCCAGTATTTTATAATTTCACGTCAATTGTTCATTAAACCTTCATTCTTCGTTTAAATGTACAGATTGTGCTTTAACCCATATACTCATAACCCTGATGTTATTGTGCTTTTCAGTTCCACCCTTACTCGTTCCATCTCTATTATTCTCTGTCTTTGTCATTCTCTGTCTGCGCCTTTGTTATTCTATGTCTCTGTTTCACTGTACCCTCTGCAACCTCTGTATTCTTTGTCTCTGTTGCAATGTATTCTCTTCTGCTCGACCGTTTCATCTCACGGCTCTGCCTCTGTATTTGTTTATTTTTTTATTCCTTCCTCGTGAACCCTCTCTCAACTCTACTCTGTACCCCCAGATTTCTCTTGTTCTTTTGCTCTTTGCTTCATGTCTCATGGTCTCTCTTCTTGCCTCTCTTTCTCTACTTCTTGTCTGCCACTTTGTGCTACTTTGCTTCTCTTTTTTCTACCTATGCTACTCTACTATTTTGCTTCTCTCATTTTCCATCAATTACAACATTTCCAACACCTACAAACAGTCTCTATCCATCAACAAGCAAACCAGGGCATGCATGAGCTCCAAGACATCAAATTGTTATCAAAAACTCCAAGAGACTATGTATTTGCTTCAGCATAAGTCATCAAAATCCAATCAATACGTAAGAGCCTCAGGCTCTATTTATGGAGCAAAATGAGGAGGTGGAAACCCTAAGAGGCTTATAGAAACCCTAATTTAGCCATAAATGTCATAAATGTGCTTAATGACCATGCAAGGCCCAAGACACATAAGAGATAAGATAATAAATGAAAAACATCAAAACATAACTCCCAAATCAAATCAGGAGTGATTTTTCCAAAAAAAACTTTAAAAAACCAATTTTTCATTAATCAGTGTCTTTTGTTGACTTTTTGGCAAAAGGTTGTCTCTGTGCGTAGCTCCATTTCAGCAAAAAATAGGGTCGGTTGCAGCTAAGCTTTGGACCCCTTCCTGACATCATATTTGGCCCCGGGATGGCTCGTTGGAAAGCTTGATGAGTCTAATTTCCAAAAATACTTGATTTGTGCTAAATGGATTCCATTTAGCTTCTCAAAATAAAAATCTCCCAGGACTTCTCTGTGCGCAGTGCCAGGCCTAAAAAGGAGGCAGAAAGGTCATTTTTGAGGTGTTTTTTGACCTTTTGAGGGGGAAACAATGCTCCAATTGACCTGAAATTTTGTGGGTAGATTGTTGGTGATATGAAAAATCCAAAAATGTAAACTCCAGCAGTTGAGGATGCCTCAATTTTGTGCGTAGCGCCTAGGGTGTTGCGCTCCTAAGGGTCAAAATTTGGAAAAAACAAAAAGTTTCCGGATTTGCCTCAAAATTGGTGTGTAGACCCCTCAAGAGGTTTTAGACACCTGATGAGAAGCATCAGCCAAGATCCCAGGGCTTTCATGCACTTTGGTCCTTTTTACCTCTTCTAGCTCTATGAGGGCTTGCTTGAGTTTGGCATTAGCAAGCATGCTCTACCTTGCATAGTGTTTGACCATTTTCTTCTGCAAGGCAAGGCCCCTCTTCACCTCTTTGAAATTTTAATGCTCCTGTTTATAATAGTATATGACTCTTTATGCCGTCTCAAAGTATTTTTCCCATTCTTGAAGTTGGGCATCCTTTTCTAAGAGGAGCAATTTAGTACTCATCTCTTGGTCTTCATTATCACTGTCTAGATCAACAAAAAGAGGGCCTTGAGAAGTCTTTTTGATCCTTTTTCTCCTTCTTACCTATACCTTCTGCTCAACTTTTTCCACTTTTTCTTTGCCTATGTCCATTTTTTTGGCTATTTGGGAAGAGATGGCCCTTTGCCTTTTAGAGGCAACATGTTGAAAATGCAACAAGATGATGGAGCTTAGTGAAAAGAAGTTGCCTTCACTAAGTGGGCCCGCAGGCTATTTTTGGCGCAAATTCTATTTTTAGACTCTGTCTATTTTTAGACATATGGATCATGGTCTATGAGTTGCAGGATGCTATTTGTGGATGATTGGTCAAGTTGGTAAAAATAGATGGACCTCTATTTTTAGACATTGGGTGAAGTCTATTTTTAGACTGCCAGTCTAAAAATAGATCAGTCAAATATTATTAGCCCTTAATAATATTTGGACTATAAACATTATCTTATCCTCTCGGAGCACTTCAGTTCGAGCTACGGATGTGGCACATGCAGCTGACAGAAGGAATTACGCTATTCCTAGGGGTTAGTTGAGCTATTGCATGGTTGACTTCAGTTAGAACTCATGTGGCAGAGTTTGGTGGAGTTGATGAGACAGTTGGTGGAGTTGTGTTCGGTTTAACTTAGTTGAACTAGTTGTATTTAGTCTAACTGATAAATACACTAGTGATGAGTGGTGTGAATTAATTATTAATTAATTCACTAATTATTAACTCATAAATCAACTAAAGAATACATCGGTTAACTGCAATGCATGGACAGTTCAGTGGAGACCAGTGTTAGAGGTGGGTGAAAGGGTGAGTCTACTATCAGTTGTGACTATAGTTGTGCATGATATTTGCACACACATTGATTGAGATTGCCAATGAGGATTGCGCAGTACAAGCCAGTGGGATTTGAACTTGAATCTCATAATTATTCATCTTGGATTGCGCAGTAGAGGCAGGCAAACAGGTGGAGGAGATTTGAACTTGTGACTTGTTCATATCTGAGCTAGTTTGTGTGTAGCATGTGAGATAGTGCTAAGAGCTATGAGGAGCTTTGTGCTATGTATTTTTACATGTTCTCTATCATTATAATATACAGATAGTTGGGGGTTTTCAGCTGTAAGCTTTCCCCATTACATACTGTGTTATATGTGTGCTTGATTATGTTTTAATGTGCGCATGTGACTGCTTCTAATTTCCACAAATTGATGATCGATTGTAGAAGAGGTTATGTATTATGCATGAAGCTCAAATAGTGTGTAATCAGGATAATCTTAGTGAGTAATTTATCTATTATTAAAATTTCTACATGGTATCAGATCGAAATTTATCATCGGATCTATTACAGTGATTACAATTTATTTCGGTAGACAGAGTCTGTAAGTGAGCCAGGTAGCCTCTAGATCCATCCTTTCTTTGAAAGGTGATATATCCAGTAAATGTCCCTACAGTCAATCTCTGTGCTAGAAATACTTTGTTATCACAGATCAGAAGCGGTTGAGTTTTGAGCTGGTGGAATTCGAATTTGCAGCAGTGTTTTCTTGGTGTCGAAGTCAAAATGTCTTTCAACGGATTGCGATTGGAGTATGCCCTTGAGGGCAGCTCGAATTATATTGCATGGAGAGATAGGATGGAGGCGGTGTTAGATGACAACGGGTTGAAGGATTTCATAGATGCTGAAGTCCCAAAGCCTACTGATGCTACTCAAGTTGAGGCTTGGCAAAAGAAGACAACAAAGTGTCGAAGGATTCTGTTGGGGGGCGTGAAGGATCACATTGTATCCAGCCTGCATGGAAAAGCTTCTCCATACTTGATGTGGAAAATGTTGACAGATTTATTCCAAAGCAAGAGCGACCAGAGGAAGTTGGCACTCAAGGATAAACTTAGACACATAAAGATGGAGAAAGGCGACAGTATGCCCAAGTACCTCACGAAGTTCATCCAATGCAGGGATGAGCTGGGAAGTGTGGGGCTGACAGTAGATGATGAGGAATTGGTGAGCTTGGCTCTCCTTGGTCTTCTGAAGAGTTGGCACTCCTATCAAGACTCTGTCAATGGTCGGGAGAAATTGCCGGGATGGGAGCGACTTTGGTCGGATCTTGTGCAAGAGGAGATAAGGCGGAGTACCAGGGATGGATCTTCATCAAAGGCATCTGATGAAGAAAATTGCGCTTTGGATGCCAAAGAAAAGAAGGGGAAGAGCAATAAATATTCTCATTCCAGTGCGAAAGGCAAGAAGCAGGACATGTCCAAGGTGAAGTGCTTTCACTGTCACCAGCACAGACATTATGCCACAAATTGTTCGCAGAAGAAGAAAAATAAGCAGGCTGCTGGATCTGCAGCTGGAGAGGTCTTAGCCTCGTAGTTTTAGCTGGATTTTTCGCTGATCGCATGCTTGGTATCAAGTGTGATGGGTTCAGTTTGGTTCTTGGACAGTGGTGCGTCTTTTCACATGACAGGAGATCGAGATTTGTTTTCTGATCTGGATGAGAAAGATCTTGGAGTGCACATCGAGATGGGCGATGATGGTAGATACAATGCGACCGGTATCGGTACCATTTCCTTTGAGAGGGCGTCTGGTAAACCCTTCGTATTGAAGGAAGTGATGCATGTTCCAGGATTGAAGAAGAATCTTATCTCTGTGACGATTTTAGAAGACAAGGGATATGATGTTGTCTTCAGCAAGGGAAAGGCTTTCCTGCGCAGTAAGGCAACTGGAGAAACCCAGAAGATAGGGGTTCGAGTCAAGAACCTTTATCAATTGCAAGTAGATGGCTGCGCAACAATGGCATGCAAGGCAGAAGGAGTGGTGAGCTGGGATGATGGCGAGCTGTGGCACCGTAGATTGGGCCACCTTCACCATGGAGCTTTGAAGATACTGCAGCAGATTTCTACTGGGCTTCCTAAGGGCACTCTTGCACAGTCAGATCAGTGCAAGGGGTGTACCTTGGGAAAGTTTTTGAAAGCCACCTTTCACGAGGAGGATAGTCGCGCCACGACGATCCTTGAGAGAATTCACACAGACGTGTGTGGACCTTTCTCAGTAGCTTTGATAGCAAAGCACAGGTACTATGTGATCTTTGTTGATGATTATTCTCGGAAGTGCTGGATATTTTTCATGCAGAAGAAGAGTGAGACATACTCAAAGTTCTGTGAGTTCAAGGTGCTGGTTGAGAAGGAATCGGGGAAGCATCTGAAGGCTCTTAGGAGCGACAATGGTGGTGAATTCATCTCTGGCGAATTCAAGGACTTTTGCAGTGCAGAAGGGATTCAAAGAGAACTCATAGCACCTCATAACCCACAACAGAATGGGGTTGCTGAGCAGAAGAACAGAACGATCATGGGTGCTGCACGGGCGATGTTGCATGATCAGGGCCTACCCATTCACTTGTGGGCGGAGGCATGCAATACTACAGTATATGTGCAGAACCGTTGTCCTCACAGGATACTTGGCATGAGTACACCCGAGGAGGCGTTTTCTGGTAAGAGGCCTGATATTTCCCATTTGAGGATTTTTAGTTCACCTATTTACATTCATGTGACGAAGGATGCCAGGAAGAAGCTGGAGCCGACTGCAGAGGTTGGGATATTTGTGGGGTACACTGATACACCCCACAACTATCGTGTGTATTTTCCAGACAGTTGCAAGACTATTGTGCGATGAGATATCAAATTTCATGAGGAGAAAGCCATGAAGTGTTCGATTGAGAGGGAGCCACACTTGCATGCGGATGAGGCTTCTATTAGTTCCTAAGGATGAGCTTCAGGATGTGGGTCAGCCACAAGAGGAAGTTCATGGAATGGAAGAGACCACTCATGCAGCGCCAACCATCAGAGGGCGCAAGCGCACTACAGAAGCTGAGCGACTGGCTCAAGATGCAGAGAAGGTTGTAGGACCACCTACAGCACAGCGTAGACAGAGATAGTCACTGGACCGGTACACTGGATACATGGCTCTTGTGAGCAAATGTGTTGTGACAGAGCCATCCTCTTTCGAGGAAGTTGTGGAGGACCCCACATGGGTAGATGCCATGGTGGAAGAGTATGATTCTATTGTCAGAAACAGTGCATGGGAGATTGTCCTGCGACCAGAAGGGAAATCAGTGGTGGTTTCGCGATGGATCTACAAAGTGAAGCAAGCGGCTGACGGGAGTGTGGAGAAGTACAAGGAAAGATTTGTTGCCCATGGCTTCTCACAGATCGAGGGGATCAATTATGAGGAGACCTTTGCACCTGTCGCAAGGTATTCTTCCATACGGACGATCTTAGCTCTCTCAGTGCAGATGGGGTGGCACATCCATCAGATGGATGTGAAGACTGCGTTCCTCAACAGAGTCATTGAGGAGGAGGTGTACATAGAGCAGCCCGAAGGTTTTGAGATCTTCAGCAGTGAGTCGCATGTGTGCAGACTCAAGAGAGCACTATATGGGTTGAAACAAGCACCTCGTGCTTGGTACACACGGATAGAAAGTTATTTCACTGGACTTGGATTCTCCAAGAGTGAGGTGGATCCTAACCTATATCAGATTGTGGTGGAGGGGAAGTTGCTGATCATTGTACTGTATGTAGATGATCTGATTTTGACGGGTGATGAGCTATTGATACTTTCATGCAAGGAGGATCTTGCTAGAGAGTTTGAGATGAAGGACTTGGGCCTCCTTCATTATTTCCTGGGATTGGAAATCTGGCAGCGCAATGATGGACTATTTGTTTCTTAGGGTAAGTATGCCTGGGAGATACTGGAGAAGTTCAACACGCATGGTTGCAAGATTGTTGATACTCCTCTTCCATGTGGTTGGAGGAAGGAGGATGCTACTTCAGTGGAGGTAGTGGATGACACTGTTTATCGACAGTTGGTGGGATCGCTTATGTATCTGGTCAATACACGACCTGATATATGCTATGTAGTTAACCAAATTTCACAAGCTATGGTTAAGCCTACCAAGCTCTTGTGGAAGGTGAGCAAGCATATATTTCGTTATCTTAGAGGCACATCGGGATATGGATTGTGGATACCGGACGGGGAGGATGAGGTGAAGCTATGGCTTCCGCAGTCTGCGAGATTGGGAGCCCAACGGACGAAAGAGCACATCTAGAGGGATCTTTAGTATCAGATTCGACAACGAGTCATTATCTGCAACGGGAAGCGAGAGATCCACGGCACTCATTTCATTTTGTGGTTGAGGTATATGGCGGCGAGTTTGTTGCATACGAGGCTATATGGATGAGGAAGATCTGGTCGGGTTGTTGAGTCACACATGGAGCCTACTGTGATTTATTGTGATAACCAGAGTTGCATCAAACTCTCAGCTAATCTAGTATTTCATGATAGAACCAAACACATTGACATCAAGTATCATCATATCAGAGATTGTGTGCAACGGAGGATCATGTTACTTTCATACATTCCTACGAAGGATCAGGATGCTGATATCTTGACGAAGGCGCTCACCAGGAGCAAATTTGAATACCACATAGGCAGGATAGGGTTGCATATAATACATATCTTGTTGAGAGGGAGTGTTGAGAATGCAACAAGATGATGGAGCTTAGTGGAAAGAAGTCGCCTTCACTAAGTGGGCCCGTAGGGTATTTTTGGCGCAAAGTCTATTTTTAGACATGTCTATTTTTAGACATATGGATCATGATACATGAGTTGCGGGATGCTATTTGTGGATGGTTGGTCAAGTTGGTAAAAATAGATGGACCTCTATTTTTAGACATTGGGCAAAGTCTATTTTTATTTACTTGATCTAAAAATAGGGAAGTCAAATATTATTTACCCTTAATAATATTTGGACTATAAACTTCAGTTTACTCTCTTGGAGCACTTCGGTTCGAGCCTTGGAAGTGGCTCATGCATCTGACAGAGGAATTACGCTATTCCTAGGGGTTTGGTGAGCTCATGCATGGTTGACTTCAGTTAGGACTTCAGTGGCAGAAGTTTGGTGGAGTTGATGAGACAGTTGGTGGAGTTTTGTTCGGTTTAACTTAGTTGAACTAGTTGAGATTAGTTTAACTAGCTAATCAACTAGTAATGAGTGGAGTGAATTAAATATTATTTAATTCATTAATTAGTAACTCATTATTCAACTAAAGAATACATCAGTTGACTGCAATGCATGGACAGTTCAATGGAGACCAGTGTTAGAGGTGGGTGAAAGGGTGAGTCTACTATCAGTTGTGACTATAGCTGTGCATGAGATTTGCGCACACATTGATTGAGATTGCCAATGAGGATTGCGCAGTAAAAGCTAGTGGGATTCGAACTTGGATCTCATCATTATTCATCTTGGATTGCGCAGTAGAGGCAGGCAAACAGGTGGAGGAGATTTGAACCTGTGACTTGTTCAGATCTGAGCTAGTTTGTGTGTAACAATTGGAGATAGTGTTGAGAGCTTGTGAGGAGTTTGTGCTATGTATTGTTACATGTTCTCTATCATTATAATATACAAATAGTTGGGGGTTTTCATCTGTAAGCTTTCCCCATTACATACTGTGTTATATGTGTGCTTGATTATGTTTTAATGTGCACATGTGACTGCTTCTAATTTCCGCAAATTGATGATCAATTGTAGAAGAGGTTATGTATTATGCATGAAGCTCAAATAGTGTGTAATCAAGATAATCTCGGTGAGTAATTCATCTATTATTCAAATTTCTACACAAAAAACACATTTCTTCTCCCTCTGTGATATGTGCATGTGAGAGGGGCAACAATGAAAGTTTTAAAGGCAGTGCTATCATAAATTTGACCTTTAGTTTGCTTGATATCTTCTGCACTTGCCTCACTTTGATTTTCTTTGTCATGCATGGACTGATTTTTTTCAAGACAATCATGACTGCTATCATGACTTTCATGACTCTTTCCTTGACTATCTGGTGTACTTTGATGGCTGTCCTCCTCATCATCCTGCCCCTCCTCATCACTTCGTTGATCCTCTTCATCATCTGGCTACTCTTCTTCATCACTCTGTTGTTCCTCTTCATCATTTGGTTGCTCTTCTTCATCACTTTGCTTGCTACTTTCATCTTTGTTTTCCTCTTCATCTTTGCCATCACTGCTTTTTTCATGGCTACTCCCCTCATTTTCACTGTTTTCTTCATTTTCATCACCTTCTTCTCCACTACTCCCTCCTTTTCCATCATTATATATCTTATTTTCCTCCTGATTGTTGCCTTCTATTTGTTCTTCACTAGGGCTACTATCAGCCCCCTCACTTGGAAATTTATGGGAAGAGATAAGAGGTGAAATTATTTGTGGAGAAGGCACATGGGGAGATGATGGATGTGTGGAGGTAGATGGTTGTGAAGTGCAAGGAAATTTTTGCTGGATGAAGGCCAGGGGATCTGAAAACACATCAAGTGAGAGGAAGGTTTCCCAAGATATTCCTTGCTTCTCTAGCTAGTATAGGACAATCAGGGAGTGATGAAAGAGTCTTGGCATTTAGTGGTCATAGCTTTTCTTCTTGACAACTGAGGCCATTTTATCAATGCTTCGGAAAAGGTAGTAAGGTAGTTTCATCATCTTGACCCTAGTAAAATTCATCAGTAGCCTTATATGATATGAGTAGATCTGGGAGTATCTCCCCTCACATGTGAAATAACTGATAATCTGCCTCATCAATGCAGCATACCTCTCCATCAGATGAGAAAAAGGGAAAACAACCTTACAATTTTGTTGATATCTGGGTTTTAAATAGGGCCCATAGTAACTCAACTCCAACTTCTTTTGTTTGAACCACACCTCACCAATGTCTGGTATACCTGTTGCTTTGGAAATGATCTCAGATGAGAGCTCAAATTGTACCTCTGCCAAATTGACTTGATGGTTTTGCAAGCTACAGATGAATAATCTAGTTAAGTCTGAATGGTTGCTAACTTGCTTGACCTTCTCACAAAATCTGTAGCACCCTACATCTTGGAAGCCTGAAAGGATCATGGGAGATGAAGTGAGTGGAGTGGTGTCTAGGGGCTCAAATATTTTTGATTTTCCTCCATGATGTTTTGGCTTGGTGGGAGTATGACTCTCATCACCACTAGTATGACTATCTCCCTCTGACATGATGACTGGTCCAAAAAACATCAGTAGGACCTTTGGACTTTCTTGAGGGTTTTTGGGCAAATTGAGTGCTTTTAGTGGATTTAGGTCATCTCTTTGCAAAATGAAAACTAAGGTGAAAATGAATTTTTTAGAGCTTGGACTTAGGGTTTAGAGGTTAGACTATGGTCACCCAATCTTATTTTATACTCAAAACTAATTTCACTTGCAAACCCTAACTCAAAGACTAAGAAATTGATCTTTATATAGTCTGTTATCCCCTTATTAATTTCTTGACAAGTAAGCAAGGGGCTAATTTGTTTTTTAAGCCTGCAAGGAATGCATTTCCCTTGAAAACACATCATCCTTGCAGCATTTTCATGTTCCCTACCTTGTGTCTATTTCCCTCTACTGTTCTGAGTAAACAAGCCTTGCTGACAAAGAGTTATGCTCCAAAGGCTTTATTCTGCCCCTTATACCCTTGCAAAATGCTTCATTCTCACCCCTTTGTTCCTTTCCTCAAAGTCCCCTTTCTTCCCCCTAATTTCCCTTGTCCATCCCAGAAATCCCCTCTAAAACATCCTTACTCCCTTTGTTTATGCCTAAATCCCCATCATTCCCCATATCGTTACCCTTCTTTGCCCTTAAAATTCATTAAAATGGGCCAAAACCCACTTTTAACTTTATAATAAGGCTCAGCCCCTTTTCCGCCAGCCCCTAAACCATTTCCCCTCGTGTGACCTGGGCACTAGAACCACCCGCAAGGCCACAGGAGTACTTAACATAGAGATGTATCGGAAGAAGGTTGAACCATTGATTTGTATTGATCGAACGGCTATCGCAAGCTCCACTATGCCCATGGCCTAAACCGTTCATCGCATCTTAACCGTCCATTTACCTGCTAGAATCGACGGTCCGCAGTTCATTCATATCGGGCGCGTTTTCAACCATTGATCTGTACAGATCCGACGGTGCAGAATCCACCCATCCCGGTGGTCCCCACCCGCTTTCACTGTTCAAAAACCATATGGTTTCCATCGCACCGCTTTTCTGGGGTAGGCCGTATTTACCAATCGGCCAGCGATTCCATAAATCGCGTGACACACATCCCCTGTACCTTTTTCAAAACTTCCATCCTCGCGTGTTAAATGTCGTCCATCGCACATTATTGTTTGGACGCAGATGCCTAGCGATATTTCCATGGACCGTCCGATCTGGGGTGGGCCATCCAACGGCTATCGCTCGCCGAAGATGCACGATAGTTAACTCATATGCACATGCGATAACTCAGGGTATGGCCCGCCATCTGTTGCCCTCCGATGCATTTTCAGTCGTTGATCTCCTCCCGAGATCGGACGGTCCACATTCAATTGCCCCGCTGTTGACTATTCCGTTGTCTACCGGTCCCGCCACGTCACCTCCATGTGTCTCACCATACATTCTCCGCCATCCCATTGCATAAATTCATTCAAAGGTCGATGTTTATGAGGTTTTCACGTATAATTGTTCGCATTCCGCCAACCTGCGCCATCTCTGTTCTCCACCATTCCACGACATTCTCTGCCATTTCTCCGCAGTCCCACTATCATCCACATCATCTACCCCATCCATGGATTTCATAACAGGTTTCGTGTTTTTGCAGGGCTATCAGAGGTGGAAAATCGCCATGGTTCACATGTACTACTTCAATGGCGTGCCACGCAGACAGAATTAAATCTGGTAGCTAGTACTACAGAGAAATGTCCGGAAATGGTAGCGGTGGCATAAATATTATCAAAGGACAATTCAATATCCGCAAAGAAAAACCTATCTAGTGCCATTAAAGCCCAGATTTTGTAGATCAAGACATTTATGAAGCCATGGAGAAAAACCAGCTTATGATCAATGATTTCAGCATTCATTATTGGAGGCTTTGGGCCTTAATGCAGCAGTTTAGAGGCAAAACACCAGGTTAGCGACATCATGGATCACACGGAGTGTACAGCATACAGAAATTCATGCATATCAGGGGTTTCTACAGCAGCAGAATGTTTTTCCTCCATAAAGGACAGAGCACCCATGAAGTGTTCAATCTATGCCGTGTTCTGGAGATATTTTCTACCCTGAAACAGCCCCAGTACTATCAGAGCATTTATTTCATCAGTATGGAAAACTTCTTTATCATTCATTTATCTTTTGTTTATTCACCAATAGCACCACACAGTACTGTAGTCAGAGTACATCAGAGTTTTATCAGATTAGTCTGAATACTGAAGAAGATCATTTGTTCACCCAAAGAACACCAGAGATTAATGCACAGGATTTATACAGAATGGGTTTCGACCCTCTTTCTTTTCAGAAGTTTTAATACTGCATTTAGTTCTTCACCTACCTCCTCTGCTCCTCTGAAGCTATAAATTCATGAAGAAACTCATTGTAAAGGTTGTTGATCAGTTATCAGAGAACTGCAAGTAGTTTCTTTTGAGACACAATCTTTGTGTAAAGTTGTAAGATAGGTTGAAGGAGATGTTTTCAGACTGAGTATTCAGCCATTGGCATGTTGTACTTGAGTGGTATTGCTATCTAATATGACAAGCACATTTATTTGGATCCTGATCTGAAGCAGTGGTGATGTTTTCCTATCTTTGTATTTACATTCACTTCATTTCGTTTCTACTGGTTTGCATCAGAATATTGGCATAGGATTTACCCTTGTTAGGTACCCTATGTTTCTGCTCTCCTTTCCATTGATGTTTCTCTTCTGAATGTATTATTTAAGAATTGATTTCAGTTGGTTTAACCAGTGTAGTGGATTTTATTGCCTGCTATCTGATGTATGAATTGAATGAATTCAGTTCTTAGATGTTTCTTGTTATATATTTAGTTGGAAGATTTGGGAACACTGGGGATTAGAGTTAGCCCTGTCCACTAGGATCCTTGTGCGACCAGCTAGTCTGTAACTTTGTACTCTGAATCTGTGTTATCTCCTCCCCTTATCCTTTTCCATATCACACAATCATCTTGAAGATCCTATGTTTCAGATGACTAGCCCAATTGAAAGCTTGCCTATTGAGTAGTAAGCAAATCCTTTCCTGACTCCATTGCCCAATGGTTTTGAATATTTCCTGGAATACTTCACTTTTGCCCTTTTTCCTCTTTTCTCATCTTGGTATTACATTGAACCCTTCTTTCCTGATAACCAGCAACCAAATCAAACAAATCAAACCAACAAACCTTGTGCCTATAACTAGCCTAACATCATAACATTCGAGCTTCAAAGACATATACTTTGATATAACATAGAGAGATCCCTCTCTAGACCTAGGAGGGCTAGATCTTGAGGTCTGAAAGTGGTTATGATGTTGTCTCATATTTTGGTATTTCCAACCTTGCCAAAACATGGGAACCCCAACATAGTCTAGGGTTTGGTCTATTTTTTACTATGGATGACTTCCTTGTCTTTAGAAAAAGGAGAGCTTGGGAGGAGAAAGAGTTTCACCAACCTTAAATTCTTCTTGCAGAATTTTTGAAGCAGAAATTTTGGACTTTGGAGCTCTTTGAGAAAACATGTAGAAATCTGGCTAGAGCGTAGCCTGTGCACAACGCCCGTGCGTAGCGCTGGGTGGACTGGGAAGTGTCTCGGGTGCCTTCGGCCTTTTCTAGGCCTGTGCATAGCGTCGAGCCAAGTATGCAGTGTCAGGCTGTGAGCACGTAGCGTAGTGTATTTTTACACTGTGTTCCTCCCTCCTCTGCGTAGCGCCCGAAAGTTTTCATAGTTTGGCTTGAAAACTGAAAAAATAAAAAAAAATAAAAAAAAAATCTCCCAATGGCTTCTTCTCTTTGGAAATGGAAAATGATGCATGGGGAAGGTTCAAGTGACCTTTATATTTGATTTGAAAAGTAATTTAAAAATATCAAACCCACTTTTGCAAAGTTAATGTCTCCTATCTTTTAGTGTGCTTTTGACTCATATTTGTTGTGAACACACTCTGACATTTTTTGGAAAATTTTTTATTTAAGCCTATGTCACCTTTTGCAGAACCATCTTTTTGACATGGAGACCTTTGTTGGGGGTCTATTGCTGAGATGCACACTAGGGTTTCACTTGCTCTTTTTAGGTCATTTTGATAATAACTTATGGCCAACCTTTTATTTCAAAAACTCTGTTTTTTTACCCTTTGGTAAAACGATCCTCTTTAAACTGATAATCTTTTGTCTTTCTTCTCTTAGTGCAGGTGAAGAAATGTTATTTTGGAAAAACCTTAATGAGGAGGCTTCTGTCTTTGAAATCTCTAAGATGGTTTTTTTTCTTGTCACCACTATTTTGTTAATCAATCAAACAAACCCTGATATTCTTTTACCTATAGGCCCGTTGCTTTTGTCTCGTTTGTGTTTGCCTCCTGGTGATGATTA
Organism: Pinus albicaulis; assembly: GCA_034641835.2. NCBI lineage: Eukaryota > Viridiplantae > Streptophyta > Pinopsida > Pinales > Pinaceae > Pinus > Pinus albicaulis. The sequence continues at coordinate 539,184,324 of CM076575.1, read as the reverse complement.
CCTCTTATTACCTTGCCTCTTCTTATTTCTGGTGGCCACCTTGGATATTCATTGTAGAAGTGTGAATAAGGGCAGTTGTCCCTTGCAACATTTGAGCTCCAAGCCAAGGAGGATTTTCTTGAATGGCTTTGAATCAAATTTCTTGATTTTATTCCTCTTTGAGTAAAATATTCTCATGTAGGAAGGCATAATTTGTTGGGCACGAAATCCATCCTATGAATTACTGAAACCTTAGGAGACCTAATGGGGACTTTTTGGACTTGGAATTTGGGCAAAGATTTAGACTTAGGGACCACCAAGTACAAGATAGGACCTATGATAAGCTTAGTGTTTTTTGAGGACCTAAGATCTAGCATACTTGACTATCCAAAGGGCCTGTAGAGACAATCAGTGTCTGAGAATATTATGGAAGAGACAGCAAGGATATTTGATTGGTAGGTTTGAGTAGTAGTAGGGAATCTTGTAGGTAAGCAAAACAAAGGATTTGGGCAAAAAGGAAAGACATGGTGAAAAATGGGTGATAGTTAGGGTTAAAACAAATGGCTGGAGCCCATGATGGGTCTTCCAGGAGTGGTGGGCTAGTCATGACTAGATAGGAAGATGAAATAGTGAAAGTTTTATCTCAGGATAATGAAGGCAGTGAGATTTCTAGAACTCACCATGTTCATGAAATTTGTTTCTAGAAATCTAGGACCAATACTTACTCATATTTAGATAGTGAAAATTATGGATGACTAACATCTTAGATTTGTTAACTTCTTGAAATAATTATAATGCATATTTTGATCATTTATGCATCTAGCTTGAGGATCCTGCTACAAATTTTGGGTGCAAGTCGATACTCGCCACATCCTTCACATGCAAATATCCAAATTTTATATCCACAAGAAAATAATTGAGATTTAATTTGATCATTTCATACCTTTAAATTTTTAGAAATGAGGAAAAATACTCCTTGAGGATTCATTCTAGAAAAAAAATTGCATTTTTTTGCCAACGAACCCCAAATCTACTCTCCAGTGATCAAGCTACAGCTGAGAGCCCTGCTTTAATACCAATTTTTAGAAACTTTGAGCACTTCTCAGTTGGGGGAGGGTGAATCAATAGTGTATCTTGACATAAATTTTATTTGATTTTAATCTTCAACTGAATCACAACTTAATTTGCAACATCTCAAAACGTATTAGCAACTAGTACATATGTGTAAATATGATCATATGAGTAACAAAAAATAATAAACATATAACCATGTAAATCTTAATTCATGAACCATAAACCATTAGAAACACATAAAAACACACACAAAAACCACCCCTACTGCTACTGCACTACTCTAAATATTCTATTATGTTAAGAAATTGTTTTTTACAAATATTTTTAGGTACCAATAGCTAGGAGACTTGACCTTAAACAATATCTAGCCTTCCACCAAATACTAGGAGACTCGATCCCATAAATATAGTGAGTTGATGACCATCAACTATTCCAGCGACCACTAGGTAGAAACGACTATTTCTGCAACACCGCTATTAGAAAATGCTAGCACAGAATCATGGCTCAAACTTAGCAAGCACCCACTTTCTAGAGGCCACTGCTCCACAGCTCTAAGTGGACCTTGATTTCATTCATTTTCAAACTGAATCCAAGAAATTAGCTCAACAAGAATTGGCTCTATTATCAAACCCCAATAGTAAGATAGTCTCAACAAATGAATAAAAACAACCAATAGTATAAATCTCCAAACCAAACATTAATCCTCCTACATACAAAAATCCTACATCAAAAACACCATCAATAGTATCAAAATATTCAAACAATAATAGATATGCCATACAAAGTAATTCTACAACCAAACAACTGAATATTTTCCTTTGCAATAAAAAAACATGAGTCACATAACCATGGAGCTACACTGAGATCTCCATCTCTTCCATAAAACTATGAAACGAGCACATTCTACCATTGATTTATCTATGTCATAAATCTTATCTGCAATTTGATACCTCTTCTTTAGAATTTTTTTATAGGCTTCAAATTTAGTCTCTCCACTACCATATGCACTTGTGACCTGAAGTATCTTTGATCATTAATATGGATGGAGTATTGTTTCCTTCTATAAACCTCTCACACTCTCTATCACACTAACAAACCATTTCTCAAATTCAAAATGAGATATTTATAAAATTTTGGGCGATCCATTTTTGGATAGAGCTCATTTATGCACAAATTTTAAAAAATCCATCCATAACCATCAATACTTGTGCACTAGAGGCATTCACACCCAATGGAGGACTTATTCAACCACTTTATACATTATCCAATTAATTTGGAACCTTCTGATGAGCTCCATCATTAGGTACATTTGGATGGGTTAATGGTCAACTTTTTTCCTTATTAAGTATAATTTTTGTGCATTTTATTTATATTATGGTCTTATGATGCTAGTGTAGGTGGTGATCGAGGCTTAACATACTTCGAGTACCTAACATAAGATTAAATGGGGGGAAATCATGAAGATATGGCATTTTTGTCAAGATTTTTTCATAAAGAATCATAGTAGACAACAAGGAGATATTCTAGGGGGTTTTCCACCCTCCTTAACTCCCAAAGGAAGCCAAGGGATCCTCGCGATTCCCTCCAAAACTAGAAATCAAAGGCAAGCAAGCAAAATCAATATAAAGTACACTCAAGCCATACTTCACTTAGATTCAAGTGTACTCATCACCTATTTTCTAGGGAGATGTTGGTAGCTACCCTTTAGGTTAAATAGAGCTAAGAAAGAGCTCATTAGGATTCGAACTTTGGAGAAACCCATTAGGCTCTTTTCTCTCATAATCATTTTTTAAAGACTTTTATATTGATGTAATGAGACTATCTTTTGAAATGAAATGAGTATTCAGACTTTACCTTACTAATCTAGTTTTAGAGGGCTAGGCTTGTGGGTTAGGGCCCAATCCATGTGCCTCAACCTCTCCTGTGTAATCATTCTTTACTTTCATGTCATTTAGCTAGTTTTGCTAATGAATATCTAGTTAGTTTGTTGGTATTTCCATTTAATGTCTTTAGTTTGCTTCCATTTGTCTGTTTTTGTAGATTAAGTCGGTTTACATGAGTGGTAGAATAGGTGATAACTTCATAAAGCTGTGAGTCAAGCCTCCCCCTCTCACCTCTGTCAATAGAGCTTGAGGAGGGTAGACCTTCCCTACAGACCTAAAATGATTTTTAGTTTATGATTTCTTGGAATGGATGATATTATTTGATGTGATTCCATGAATATGTTCAGTATGTTGTGGTAGATCTCTGTTTGTAGATTAGAGTAGATTTTCTTTACAAATTCAAGTCATATTTTCCATAGTCTTTATCATAAATTTGTTCATTTTTATTGCATTAATAGGTATTTTGATTTAAGTTACATGTAGCACAGCCAAGGATAACTTCACCAACACCTCTAGCTTCATCTCTGAACTTCCATCAGCCCTCTGTTCATCAAAATCGCTATCGGCCCTGTTTTCGGATTTTTCATACTTACACCGTGAGCAAACCCTATGGGTGCAAGACAGACATACCAAGAGGTTATGAGCTTGGCCAAGGGTTGTGCCACCTTCCACTCATCCTAATCCACCTTCACACCACCTTCCCTACTTATTTTCCACCTATTTTTGGCCTCGGATTGCCCTCAGACTGTTTCCTGTAGAAATTTAGGACTTTCCTGTAGCACTACAAGAAACCTATAACAACACTTGAAATAGCACCTGTGGGCCCCTCCTTAAGCCTAGGAAACACCATCACCGTCTTCTAAACATTCAAAAACCACTCATACACTTGCAGCCTTGGCTCCATGTGTTCAAGTCTTCCATAAGCCACCTTAGCACTTTCTTCTCCCAACTGCAAAACAATACATTTTCAAGCATAGTCAGGTCATGAATAGTTGCTTGAATAAAAGCATGATAGATAGAGCACAGGGTAAGTAGAGTGTGCTTATCCATTTTTCCCAGCAAAGTGTGATTAGATTAGTTTCCTTTATGCCATTTCAATTCAAAAATTTACTTCATGCAAGATACTTAGGTTTCTTTTCAATTCTTATCATAGCCTAATAAGTAGATTTATTTCATTGTAGAATAGTTAATTGTACTTGTTTGTTGCAGTATAGTTTTGTACTTGCTAATAGTGCCATGGATTTGAATCAATTGTAGCCCTAGGCCTAATTTTAGAAGTGTGACAAACTTCACCTAGAAACCCTAGAACTAGTACCCTTTCGTAAAGCTCAGAAGAGGAGGGCATGAGTAGAATGCATCTGCTATTTATATATCATTGTCACCTCCAAGTTTGTATGAACCTCGGGTTGATAAAGTAAATTAGGGAAACCTCTGGGAGTTTCAGAATTCTTGGTGCAATACCAGGGCTCACCACTTTTTTGCATCGTTGCCAAGGAGGTGTCTAGTAGATGCTTTGATTTTGTATAGCATTATTTTCTGCTTTCATTTTTCATTTTGTTTCAGAAAAATTGAAAAAAATACAAAAAAAAATTGTTTTTCATGCCTCGTAGGAGTACGGACACTCAAGGAAATTTTTTTCCTAAAACCCCCACATCACCACATATTCACCCTTCACTCTTCTTCAGTGGTTGTGAGGTTGAAAAAATAGTAGGTGAGCCTTCTTAAAACCTTCAAGAACCTATTAGGGAAGAAGAAGAAGATCTTGTTTCAACTGAGAGACATGCTTCACCTATCTCAACCATGGCTGACACTGAAACCCGAGAAGCCTTTCCCATTAAAGAGGTATATGGGGAAACTAAGATGAAAAACATTAGCCACTCATATCTTCCACACTTTCATGGACTTACCTCATAAGGCCTTGACACATTCATGTTTGAATTTATGTTGTCTGTAGGACCTATGACTATGCCTCCAATGATCAGAAACTGAAGCTATTTCCATCCATCCTTAAGAATGCAACCTTGCGCTATTTCATGGGTCTACCTGGGAATAACATCACTACTTAGGAAAAAATTCAAGAGGCCTTCAATAAAAATCACGAAGACTACCATAGGTCCAAGGAAACTAAGGATGAGATATTAGGATGACTCTAGGGCGTGATGAATCCCTAGAAGACTATGAAGAGAGGTTCCAGTTAAACTATAAGAGAGCCAATTGTACTATTTATCCTAGATCACTTAAACTAGTAATTCTCTGAGGGATCATAGAGGAGGTGATAGAAACCTTAAATATGTTATCAGGAGGATATATCTACCAGCTCCCTTATGAAACAATTAAAATTTTCTTCAGGAAACATTTTAGGGAAGTCAGGAAGAAAGGTAGAGCTGGCCAAGTACATCCAATATCCCTTCCTCTTCCACCTCCTTCAAACATGAGATTGGAAATATGTTGGAGGACTTCAAGAGTGACATGCTTCATACCTTTACTTTTCAAATGGACACAATGCAGGTCAAAAGGAAGCAGGAGGAAGCAGAAAGAGATTTGGCTATATTTTCCCCAAATGTACCAGAAAGAACCCTAGAAATGAATGTCCACTAAGTGTCATAGAGGTTTGCTTAGTATGTGAGGAGAATCATGCCACGGAAAAGTGTCACTTCTTATCTGGAATTAAAGTTGTATATCAAGGTGGGGAAGTGGGGCCAGAGAAACTATGTTTCATCAACTATAGAAGGTGTTAAGGCCCTAGGTCATATCCACAAGGTATGCAAGGTGCACCTTACTTTTACTATCACAATAATCAGTGTGCACCCATGCAACCTTGGTACACCACCATACACCCCCACTCCTCCATCCTGGCCTACACCCTCTGCTTGGCCTTACAACCCTCCATATCACCCTCAACTTCTGAACCAACCATTACAGCAGTATGTTCCTCAACAAACTAAGTGGAACAATCCATCCCAAGGGTGGAGACCTCAACACAATCAACCACCTGCTCTAATGCCTCCACCCAAACCTCAACCTCAGCTTACTCATGTTACTCCACCCAAGATGCCTCAAATTCATGCATAGACAAATCTGAACCCAAACAACAGACATTCACAATTTTTTTATAGTGGAGAGATATCCTATCCAACTTATGTTGTGGAGATACATGAGATTAATTTGAGGTCAAGAAGAGTACTCCCAGAAAACCACCCTCCATCTCCACTTGTATAGGTTGAGGAGGAAAAGGAAGAAGGTAATACTCATATCCAATAATCTCCTTTTCCTAAGCACTTGATCCATCCTAATCAGCACACCCCAAAGGAGACTGAAATTTTGGAAGATTTGAAAATTTTCTATGTAAATATACCACTTCTCCAAGCCATTAAGGATGTCCCTATTTACAATAGGCTCATAAAGGAAAATTTCTTCCAGAAACCTGGGGAAAGAAGAAAGATACCCCCACCATCCATGTAGTAGGACAAATGTCCGATTTAATGTTGGGAAAGGTGATATTTCCAAAGTACCCAGACCCTGGCAGTCTAGTTGTAGATGTGCACATATAAGGTGTCATAGTTCCCAATACTCTAACTGATCTAGGGGTTTCCACTTATTTCATGACCAAGGAAACTACGTTGAAACTCAACCTCCAAGGGACTTTGACGAAAACCACAACAGTTTCGCAACATGAAGATCGGTCCACAATAACTCCAGAAGGTATTTTTGAGGATGTTATGGTTTCACTTTACTCTTGGGAGTATCCTACATATTTCTTGGTTCTAAAACCAAAAACCAAGTTCAATGGATATCCTCTCATCTTAGGGAGACCTTGGTTAGCCACTAGCAGATGCTTATATCAGCTATTGAGCCGGAAACATGACTATTAAAAATGGGCCCTTGTATAAACAACTTGTATTATATCCTCCAACCTAGCCTTTCATTGATAATGATCTACCTATATGGTTGGAGGATGAAGAAGATGAGGTATATAACACTACCCCCATTTGTACCATAGATTTTTTTCTTAGAGGGGGAAACCTTGATGAAGACGAAATCATCGACCATGCCTTTCAAAACTAGTCCCCCACTAACAGTCCACTTGAAAACCCAGTCAAAGAGTCTGAAATCCAACCTTGGATGGAATTACACTCAATCGATTCAACCTATGAAACTGCCAATGTTGTTGATTTTGGCCCATCTAGATCTATGAAAATCAACTCAAACCTCTCTGATGAAGAAGAAAAGTAGTTATTCCAAATTTTAAAATAAAACCTAGATGTGTTTGCTTAGGCTTAAAAGGACATGAAAGGAATGCATCTGTCAGTATGCAAACATCATATTTACATCAAAGAAGGATGCAAGCCTATGCGACAACCCCAAAGAAGGATGAACCCAGCTCTAAAGGAAACTGTCAAGGAAGAGCTGCAGAAATTGTTGGATGTAGGTTTCATTTATCCTATATCAGAAAGTGAGTGGGTATCTCCTCTTGTCCTAGTCCCGAAGAATAATTTAAAATGGAGAATTTGTGTTGATTATCGGGACCTTAACCAAGCCACCAAGAAAGAACATTTCCCTTTGCCCTTTATAGACCAAGTCCTGGATAGCTTTACAGGAAAGAAGTTATTTTCCTTCTTATATGGGTTCAGTGGGTACAACAATATCCAAATCAGCCCTGAACACCAGGATAATACTACTTTCACTTTCCCTTGGGGTACCTTCGCTTACAGAGTCCTACCCTTTGGGTTTTGAAATGCCCCAACTACCTTCCAAAGATTTGTCTTGAGCATTTTCTCTAAGCTAGTCCATGAATCTGTTCAAATCTACATGGATGATTTCACACCCTATGGGGATGACTTTCAGGAAGCTCTCTCCAATTTGGGAAAATTGTTGAGAAGGTGCATTGAGATGCATCTCTCCCTGAGCCCAAAAAATTTTGAATTCCTGAAAATAGTAGGAATTGTATTACGACACTCAATCTCCTAAGCAGGAATAGAGGTGGACCCGAGAAAAATATTATTATCAAAAGGGTACCTACTCCTCAAAAGCAGAGAGGTGTCAGGATCTTCTTGGGGTTAGCTAGTTATTATATAAGATTCATCAAAGATTTCAGTAAGATGGCTTCGCCACTATTTGGTTTATTGGCCAAAGTTTTCGAGTTTACCTGGTACAGTCATTGTCAAGAGGATTTGAGCTCATTAAGGGAAATTAGTACTACCCCCATTCTCCAAGGTCCAAATTGAACTCTGCCTTTCCAAATCCACACAGATGCATCCAAAAACGTTTTGGGGGAAGCATTAGGGTAGTTAGAATACAAATTACCTTATGCAATCTATTTGATCAGTAAGAATTTTTCTAAGGTCGAGCTCAATTATACTGTCATAGAGAAGGAGATGTTAGCCATTGTCCATGCTTTAAAACAAATTTATACATTATGTAACTGGGTATCATACCTTTGTTCACACTAACCATGAAGCCATTGATTGTTTAATGAAAAAACCAAATGTTAATGCTAGGATAACTAGATGGTTGTTACTTTTACAACAGTTTGACCTAACCATTGTTGATAAACCTGGAAAGGAGAATGTTGTTACAGATTTTTTATCCAGCTTAGCTCTATCTACAGGCGAAGAAGGAATGGTGGATGAGCCAGATGAACATCTCTTTGCTATATCAGCACTCTCACAATGGTTTGCTGACATAGGTAACTACTTGGTTGATGGAAAGTTCCCTCCTAGTCTCTCATTCAAGGAGAAAAGCAAGATCATTAGAAAAGTGCCCCTTTTACATGGATTGGGGGAGATATTTTCAAGCTATGCCTTGACCAAATCCTCAGAATATGTGTGAGGGAGGAAGAAGTTTATGATATCCTCTCTGCATGTCACGATAACGATTGTGGAGACCACTTTTCTACAAAAAGGACTGCCTTCAAAGTTTGCAGGCATGATACTATTGGTCTACCCTTCACTAAGATTCCAAAAGATACACTAGTAGATGCGACCAGTGCCAAAGGATGGGGAAACCTACACAAATGGATGAGATGTCTTTGCACCCTCAGGTGGCCCTTGAGCCATTTGAAAAATGGGGCATGGACTTCACTGTACCTATTGATCCACCATATGGATAGAACAAGTATATCATTCTCTGCACTAACTACCTGGTAAAGTTGGCTGAAACAAAATATGTGAAGGTAGCAACTGAGGAGAAAGTAGCAGAATTTATGAGGAAGAATGTGTTTTACAATTTTGGGTACCCCAAAGAAGTAGTCATTGATCAGGGGGCAGCATTCACTTCTCCTCTCATTGAGAATATTTTGAGGAGGCACAATATAAAGCATATGACATCTACTTCCTGTTAGGTCTCTGTAACAAGCAAGATTGGCAAAGTCCGATCACAGAGTTAACATCATTTCAACCAACTTTGGGATTCTAGGATCTAGCCCTCCTGAATCCGGAGAGGGATCTCTCCAATATGTACAAAGATGGATATTGTCTTTGAAGTTTAGGGGGACGATATTAGGCTAGTTATGAAGACCAAGGGTTTTGTTTGGTTTTCTCAGATGGTTGAACATAGTTGCTGTCTGAGACGGAAAGATCTATATGCAAATAGGTTCAAAGGTGAGGAGTTGCAAGTGAACAAAATAAGCTTTGATTCTAAAGAAAGATGATGGCAAGTTTTCAATCCATTGGGCTATGGAGTCATAAGATAATTTAATTGAAACATCTAGGTTCAAGAGTAATCTATGGGGCAAGTCATCTAGGCCTAAGGATCTCTTTGAAGTTTGATTTATGGAATGGGGTGATACAAAAAGAAAGGGAATTAACAGATGCAGAACAAAGAGCAGCCCAGGATCTGGTAAGTACTTTGAAACTAGCCAGCCTTTGACCAGGCACTTAAGAAAAACATAGAAGCAAACTAGGATCTGGTAAGTACTTCGAAACTATCCAGCCTTTGATACACTTCTGATAGAAAACAAATAAAAACAAAGGGAAACTTGAAGGCAACCTTTGGAGCAGAGACTAGCGGGCAGGGCTCACCTTTCTCCTCATCTTAGTTCTTCTTTACTTAGTTGCTTCCAAGACAATCACCAAGATAACACAGAATGGCCCAAGATCTGATAAGTACTTTGAAACTAGTCAGCTTTTGACACATCCTAAGGGAAACAGACAAATAGTTGAGCAAACAAGAAAGGGACTCGGGGCTAACCTTTGATTTCCTCAATTCATTCCTTACACAACATATATGAAAGTAACATTTAAAAATAACATTCAGCAGTGACGAAAAGATGAGGGAACGCCAGCATCTCTGTGCTTAGACTGAATTAAATCATTTCTAAATAACACAATTAGAAGAAAACATTGGGATAAAGATTTTTCAGCCGGAGAAGGTCATTGATGTACAGCAAACTCTAACACTGTTTAAACTGTTCTTTACAGTGGAAAATGAAACAAATTGAAAACAGAAATAAAATGACAAGTTACAGTGAGAATAACATCACCATCAGCATAGACCAGGATCCCATAAATCAGCTTGTATTGATTGCTTCAAACCGGTTACAATCTTCAAATCCAATGTTTTAATCCATCTCTTTTCACAATCTAACCTATCTGTTACAAGCAGAGCTCCAAGAGCCTATGAAACCACTATTTACAGTCAAGAGTTTCCACTCAGAAATAGCTACAGCGCTTCAGCAATTACATAGACAACCAACTAATCCAACCCCTCACTCATCTTCTTCTGGAGTATTTATAGAAGGATGAGGAGGTGAGATCTAATAAAAAGATCTCAAATACAATTAATGCAGAATTGATGTCTTCCTGGCCTGGGAGGCTCGATGAAGAATTTGTACAGGTGTTCCACTGCATTTATGCGTTTATACTGATGAAGTAAGCTCGAAGAGAGCTTTTGTTGACCTTTGAGGCTCTGCGTACTATTAGGGTTACTCTGCAAACATTCTGTCATTAAATCTGGTGCAGTAATAACTTCTTGGTTGTTCCGAGGCATAATATCTGATCTTGTTCAATAAATTCATCCTCTGATCGAGCATTCTGAGGCAATAGGTGGCACTGTGGTGGTTGAGGAATAAATTCACCTCAAAGTATGGCGGTGGAGGCAATTGTCTGATGAACACTTTTAGGTTTTTCTTTAATCCGTGTTCTGAGCAGGGGATTAGGCTTTTGATAACCGTCTTAGCCGTAATCCCCGCCAATCTACGCATAAAACTACCGCTCTGGTTCGCTCTGTCTTCAATCTAATACTCTTTCTCTGCTCTGATACTGACGGCATTCTTCAAGCTTTACAGGGATGTGCGGCAACCAAAGCTCATGAAACTTTGTAGATGTCATTGTTCTTCTCCGAATGATCGATTCTCTGGATAAATCGGAAGGACTAGAGTCGTCACCCTTATCCTTTAGATTTTCATAGAATACGAAGAAAAAACCTTAAAAACCTGCAAAATACAAGAAAAATGAGGAAATCCTACGTTATATGGATAGACTGCATCGGAAGTCATGCGGGAAAATGGAGAGATCGGAACCATTGATCGTATCGTGATCAACGGTTGGGAGCAAATTGAACAGTCAACGGGGAAAAAGGTGGACTGTACAACGGAATCGGGAGAACAAATGAGAGCCGTCGATCTGCGAAGATCGACGGTGGGGATCGGCTCTTGAATGCGCCGGGGAAGATTTAACGGGCGGGCGAGTTCGTTAAAGGGTGAGCGGAAAAGGCGATCAGGGACCGTCGGATGGGAGGGCCTAGATCCGACGGTGGGGATGAATCCCGCTGCGGGGCCATAGGACGAGGTTTAACGCGCGGGAAATAGACATGGCACGGCGGTTTTGGGGTGAGGTGGAGAACACGTGTCGGCCAGCGTGTGGGATCGCTGGCCGACGGTATAAAACCGCCCCTGGACGAAAAGTGGTGCGGGCTGAAACCGGTGGAACTGGAAAACAGCGCGGCGAAGGGGGGTCCACCAGACGAGGGGTATTCCGCTCCGTTGATTTGTGGGACAGATCGACGGCTGGGAGGACTCGGCGCAGAGGAACACGTGGATTAATATTTCACGCCCGAACCTTATAAAGATGGGTCTTTCGAAGGTTTTGAAGGGAAAAGGGCAGAGCGGGACCACGCCTTGGTTCAGCGCCTTTAGACTTGAGCAGTCGGTCGTGGCGCTCGGGTATGTGAAGGAAGAAACGAAAAGGTGCTTAGCCTAAGGGGCTAAAACCTAATGCATAGAAACACATGTTTTTCTATGGTTTTTAACTGATTTTTGCGAAAGGAGAAAGGTTCCGATAGGTTAAGAAGTGGGTTTTTAACCTTAGGAAATAAGATTATTGGAGGGGTAAGGAATATAACGGGTTTTAGTGGGGTTTTTATGGATGAAAGGAGACTTGAAGAAATGAAGGAAAGATGGAAGAAGGGGAGAGGAAAGAGGAGGAGGATGCAGCAATACTTGACTTGGATTTTCTTGGGGAATCAGAGGCTGGGAAGAAGAAAAAGTATGAAGAACCGACGATCAGTTTGTGATCTTACTAACAGTCTTCAAGCACCAACAAGTTTCAGGATTGAATTTGTTTCTTGAAGGCTGCAAAGAATATTTAGCCACCAACTGATATAATTGAAAAATATAGGTGGCTAACAGTGGCTCCACTTGGGGATGGTGTCTTCTTGAAGGCATCAAGAATTCAGACTTGATTTCTCTGGGATGCTGACTGGTGTCTGACCCATCACTTGCTCTTGCTTCTTCTGGACAAAAATCATGTCAGTCATGGAAGAGAGATGAATTTCATCAATACAACTTCTACCTACCCCAATCCTACTGATCTAACATTTTTTCTTCATCAGAGTGCACTTGGATTGGCAAACTCTTTACACAACATTTTATTCTTTTGAAAACAGGAAATCTAATCTATTTCTACTCCTTATTTCTCCCTGAACTCAGATTAAACAGTTGAGCTCAGATGTTTCTCTACCTATTCTACTGTTTGTTGGGATTAAACAGTCCAACAAACTTTTATTCACTAAATCCTACAGCAGAAATTTAAAAATAGCCAAGTCAAGATTGAGTTGTTTGACTTGCTATGATCTATGGCATAAACACAAGCTGCGCATAGATTATTATTTGCAGAAAATTATAAATTAAAACAGAAGGCTTAAGATCTGAAAATTTCTCATTGTGGCCTTCTCTTATATTCACAGCTCTGTTTTTTCTTTTCAGTGAGTCGTCTTCATGTTTCCTCTGGTTCAAGTTTTGAGTGAATTAGAACCAGGTCTTTTCTCTCTGACTCGGAAATTGGCGTAGTTTGGAGTCATTTCTTTGGAAAATTTGGTTCATATTTTGAGTTTGTTTGAACCTTCATTTCTACCCTAATCTATCTACTGATAAGCCCAGATTAAACAGTTTGGCAAATCAAATTTGCTATCCTATCAGCAGAAAATTGAAAGCTAATTAGTCAAGATTAAACAGTTTGACCAATTAGAAGCGTGTTTCAAGGAGTGGCATTTAAGCTTGCACACTTTCAGATTCATTTCTCTTTTTTGGCATGGGGCTTTGCCTTTCTTGTTTTCATTTCTGCCCTCTTTTGATTTTTCTTTGTTTTTTTGTTTTGTATTTTCGAATTTTTCATAACTTTCAATACAAATGATGGATGGAGTATTTACAGTGGAAAAAGGCAAAAAGGCTTCAAAACACAGAATAGCTTAAGAAAGGTAATTCTTAAGCATCCTGCCATTGACAGGACCCCCAAACAATTCTGTTCCATTCATTTCTTGTAAGAAGAATGCATTGTTTCCAGCAACTGAATGAATGGAGTAAGGGCCAAGCCACAGATTGTCAAATTTACCATGCTTTCCCTTGTCTTCCCTCTTTGAGTCCCACTTTAAGACTTTGTCCCCAATTTTAAAATTGTTGGCCTTGGTTCTTCTGTCAAATATCTTCTTGATATTGTCTTGCTTCTGTAATGCTTTGTTGTACACTTCCTCTTTGGTCTGCTGAAGATGAATGGTCTGATTTATTCTTCTGATTATATCATTTTCTTCAGTTTGGAGCTCTTGAATTAACTTCATAACTGGTACACCAAGGCTGTTAGGAAAAATTGCCTCTGTACCATACACAAGCTGGAAGGGTGACATACCAATGGACTTCTTCAATGTTAATCTGTCAGCCCAAAGTGCATGATTCAGCTTTATGTGCCAAGACTTCTTGTTGTCCTCCAACAGTTTCTTTATTATGTTCACCAAGCTTTTGTTGGAAGATTCCGCAAGTCCATTACCTTGAGGGTAATAGGCCGTGGAGTGCCCCAATGTTATCTGATACTTGTGACATAATTCCACCATTCTCTTTGATCCAAATGCTGCTGCATTATCTGTAATGATCTTGGTAGGACAGCCAAATCTGGAGAGGATGTTGGTTTCTATGAACTTAATGATAACTAAGTCATTGGCTTGTCTACAAGGAATGGCTTCTATCCACTTAGTGAAATAGTCTGTGGCAATAAGAATCCACCTATGTTGAGCAGAGGATGGTGGGTGGATTTCTCCTATGAATTCAAGTCCCCACTGTTGAAAAGGGGCCTCAACAGTAATTGGATGCAGAGGAAGGGGTAGTAATTTTCTCTTGCCCTCGAACAATTGGAATTTATGGCAAGAGGTTGTCATTTTGTGTACATCAGGAAAAAGAGTAGGCCAATAGAAACCAGCCCTCAAAATTTTGTTGGCTGTTGACTTCCAGTACAAATGGCCTCCACACTCCCCTTCATGAAATTCCTGCTTAATCTTTTCTGCATCAAACTCAGGCAAACATTTAAGCAATATACCACTAGCATTTTTCCAATAAAGACATTTATCAATAATGCAATAGCTTACAGCTTTTAACTTTAGGAATCTTGCCTTTGTTTTGGATAAACCAGGAGGTGTGTTTAAATTAAGCAAAACATAAACAATATCAGTATACCAAGGAGAATTCGCAAAATAATCTTCAACAATGGGAGTTGAGAATTCTTCTTGGTTATCCAAAGCATTAATCATATTAATATCAAGAACTTCACAATTTGATTCAGCCATTAGCCTAGCTAGACCCTGACCTTTGATAAGCTTAGTGGGTTTAATCTCTAAATCATATTCAAGAATAACATCAATCCACTTACCTCTCTTACCGTCTGGATCCTGGGTTAGAATGTCCTTTACAACCGAATTTGGGACAAAGGCAATGATGTGTGAATGAAGGATGTATACCCTGAAGTCTTTTAAAGCTTTCACCAAAGCAAAAGCCTGTTTTTCCATAATGTTATACTTCAAAGGGGCATCCCTCAATGCCTTGCTAAAGAATGCAATGTGCTGCTCTTGTCCTTGTGGGTTTTTCTGTAAAAGGACAGCAGCTATAGTATGTTCTGATGCAAATGAGAAGATATAAAAATCTTTTGAGAAATCAGGACTTATGAGAACCGGTGTTTTGGTTAACGCTTGTTTAACCAGTTCAAAGGATGTCTTCGCTTCTGCGGTCCATTTTACCCCTTGCTCCTTTTTTAACATGTTTGTGATATTCCTAAGGAGCTCAGCCAAGTTGGGGATGAACCTTCTCAAAAAGTTTATCTTTCCAATGAAAGACTGCAACTCTTTGATATTTCGAGGATGGGAGATTTGCAATATGGCCTCAATCCTCATGGGATCTATCTTTATGCCCTGTTCTGAAATGATGTGCCCAAGAAGTTTACCTTCTTGGAGACCAAATAATGTCTTCTTGGGGTTCAAAGATATCCCAAACCTTCTGCACTTCTCGAAAACTTTCCTCAAATGTTCTAAGTGTTCTTCATCTATTTTTGAAAACACAGTTACATCATCCAGATAGATAATGATGAAGAAGCCCAATTCTTCCGAGAATGCTATGTCCGTGGCTCTCTGAAAGGTCGCTCCAGCATTCATTAAACCGAAAGGCATTTTCACATACATGAAAGTGCCCCATGGTGTAGTAAAAGTTGTCTTTAATTGATCATCAGGGTGGACTAGGATTTGATTATACCCTGAATAGCCATCCAGCAAAGAAATTCTTTTAGACCCCACCACCCTTTGCAAAATATGATCCATTTTGGGTAAAGGGTAGTTGTCTTTCAATGAAGCTTTGTTTAAATTCCTGAATTCTATACAAAGCCTGATTTCTCCAGTCTTTTTCCTAACTGACACTAGATTAGATACCCACTCAGAATATCTAATAGGGACAATAATACCAGCATCGTGCATCTTCATGATTTCCTTCTTAACCAATGGCAATTGGACAGGGTTGATTCTGCGCAGTTTTTGTTTGAATAGTTTTTGGTTTTCTTTAAGAGGGATTTTGTGCTGTATTATTTCAGTGTCATAGGATTTAAGATCTTCGTAACTCCATGAAAAAACATCAGAGAATTCTTTAAACATCTCTAAGTATTTGAGTTTAATGTGAGCTGGTAAAGTTTTAGACAGTTTGATCAATCTCGGTTTTTCCTCACTGCCTATATTACATTCCTCCACTTCAGTTTCTACAGGTTCCAGTTTCAGTTTGCTGGCCACATCATCAAAATCAAACAGTTCTTCTAGAGGGGCCAAACCCTTGGGCAGACTATCATTATTAGAATGCAGAGTTTCCATTTCTTCTGTTTCAGATTTTGCACTTAATTTAGTTTGGTTTCTAGATATGATAGTCTGAAGGTTTATATCTACCAGCTGTGGAGATGGTTCTTCTTTGCCAAGAAAATTTTCTTCACTGCAGTCTGTATCATAGTCTGAATCTGAACTATGGGGTTCAAACTCATTTCTGAATTGCATGAAGTCTTCTATTTGTTTATCTCCATCAAATACCTGCCAATATTTCTTGTTATCTGGGATAGCTGGTCTAAATTTTATCTGAGAGGTGTCATCATACAGCATTGGACAGGTTCTAGCAGCAAAAGCTAAATTGTGGGCTGCAATGTTTCTTTTTCTTGGGACAAAAGATAAAGTGTACTCCTCAAATGTTTTTAAAATATCAATGACATCATTCATGTAGGCCCTAAGTCTGGGGTGATTTGCATTATACTCCCCATTGACTTGCCTAATGATCAATTCAGAATCCCCATATACATTTATTCTCTTGGCACCTAGCTTTTTCAAGAAATGCAAGCCTAAGAGAAGGGATTCATATTCTGCTATGTTGTTGGAACACTGAAAGTTTAATTTACATGAGATACATTCTGTATGATTATTTTCAGTGTTAGTGATCCAGACACCTGCACCTGCATTTGTTTTGGTGCATGACCCATCAAAATACATAGTCCAGAGAGGTTGATTTTCCGTTTGGTGAATGGACGTTGTAACATTTGATTCCTCAAGTTCTTCATTGGGTTGAGGACTGTCTTTCTGACTGTCAAGTTTTAAGTTCAACGGGTTGATGACTTGCAGTTTAAGATCTGTGTTTAATTTGCTCGGACCTTTAAATACAATAGACTGTTTCGGAAATTCAGCATTGTTTTCCTCCTCTTTTACTCCAGCCATGGATTCTTTTGAAACAATTTGTTCTGTGAGTGTTTCATTATTGAACATGATAAAAGAATCAAGGCTCGTGTTTATAGCATAGAGTGGGGAGTTTTGAGGCCGATCCTGACTTGTTACTGTGTACTGCATGTGAGATTCCCTATAAAGCCTCCTAGTTTGATTGAAGACAGGGATGGTTGCGTAGGTCATGTCCATTTGCATGGTCCCCTGTAACTTAGCCCCCCAAGATCGTGATAACAGCATTCCATACTTTGGGGGGACATCAGCCACAACAACATCCATGACTAAACATTTAGCTGGAATTTGGGCTAAATTGACACAGAGATCTTTAATCAATCCTAGACACTTAACTCTGCTTGAGTCAAAGGAGTACAGGTCTTTGTAAGGTCTGGTAATTTCAAGACCCAGGCCTTCCATTACAGCTTTTGGCATTAAATTATGGGAAGCACCTGAGTCATGCATAGCATTATGTAGAATTTTGTCATGAATGTGTAGGCTTACATAAAAGGGAGGGACAAGACCTTCTTGGAACTTCCCTTCAATCTTTGGACCAAAAATAAGCTCTGGTTGGTCATCATTAAGATTGAGAGTATCTTCGTTATCTTCTAAGTTTAAAGCCTTCAAAATTTTGGACCTATATACATGTTGGGCAGCTAACTCAGTCAAAGGAACAGAGATTTTGATCTTTGAGATTTCCTGTTCTAGGCTGAAAAGGTTTTGATTCTTCAAAGCATTGAATTCAGCCTTGTTTACTGCCACTTTATCAGCAATAACAGCTTGCTGATTTGGTTTATCTACAGTTGAAACAGTTGTCTTTCCAGGAGTACTAACCGAGGTGCTAGTACTACTAACGTTTGCACTCTATTTTTCGATATTTTGAGTGTCTTTCTCTTTACCATTACCAGAATCAACAGCCACCGTTTTGTCCTTTTGTTTGATTGTTTTAGACTTGGTTGCAGTGCTGTTTTGAGAAGGTTTGTCAGAGGTTTTATTGTTGGGGGTTTGTTGATTAGATCTACTTCTGAGTTCATATTCCCTTAAAGGCTCTATGACGGCGTTCTCCATGTTTTGATAGCTATTCTCAGTATCATTTCTTCTGTCATCATAAGGTGTATAAAGACCTTGTTTATTATCATAATGAACCTCAAATTCATCATCATCTACCCCAAATAAGTTTATATCATCTTCCTCTGTTATTTGATCTGTTTGTTCAACCTCACTTAAAAAGTTCTGATGAAAGGGAGGAATGACCTGCTGATCATCTTCCCTGGGTCTGTTAGGAGGCTGATTTCTTCTAAGATTCTGATTCTGGTTTTGATTTCTGTTTTGAGGAGCGTTTTGATTTAGACTTGCTTGTGCTCTCTCAAGAATGCTCATTTTCTTCATCATTTCTTCCATCATTCTTTCCATCTTTGAGCTTGAAGTAGAAGGGGTGGATTCCTCCCTAAAAGAAACTCTCTTTTCAGCTTTCATCCTTGCTCTTTTCTCCATGAGGTTCACCTCCACAGAAAGAGCACCTCTTTGCATATCTTCAAGGGTTGCAAAGACTCTTTCTCTGAGTGAATATGTCATGTCTGGATCAAATCCTTCAGGGAATTTTTTTAGAGCTGAACCCTGAGGGGGTTTCAGTTCAGGGGAAAGTGCATTATACACACTGTTGAATCTAGTACAATAAGCTTGGACACTTTCCCCAGGGTTCCTATGGAGATTATTATAGTCGGCAAGGACTTGGAGAGGGTTTTTCCTTACTTCCCATTTGTTTAAGAATGTTTGATGGAAGGCTTGAAGGTCGTTAATACTATGGGGGGTTAAACCTTTAAACCATTTTCTCACATCTCCCCCCAAACTTTGAGCAAACAATCTGATTTTGACAGATTCATTATCGATTTCATTTATGTCAAAGTAGTCATTCATCTTGTCCACATGTTGAGATGCTGTTATGGTATTATTAGCATCATATAATGGAATTTTGGACTGATAATCTTGTGGAAGATTGACTAATGGTACAGGAAGGACTAAGGGAGCATACCATGCTGCCATGATATGTGGTGGGGGTGGATTTACAAGAGGATGTGTGGGTTGAAGTGGAGTGGTTTGAACAGTGGATGAAGAATGAACAGAAGTGGATGGAACAGCAGTAGATCTCTGAGCTGATCTTGGATGAGGGACACCTAGATTATGTAAGAAATATAAATCAGGAGGTGTTGATTCTCTATTTTCAAGAGTTTCACCTGTTTCAGGAGATGAAAGTGTAAGCTCGGAATCTAACTGATCCAAATCACCAAATGACCTAGTTCTGAATGGGTTTAATAATTCAATTTGTGATTCACGAAGAGCTGAAAGGTTTTCAGGGACTGAATTGGCTCTTAGGGGTGGTCTGAAGGTAGTTGAGGAGTGTGTCCTAGGAGACTTCCTAAGAATTCTTTCTGGGTTATCAACTATTTCAGGAGGATCTGGGTTAGGATGGGCTCTAGTGTGAATCTTTTTAGGAGCCACAATGTTTATATGTTTAGACCCACCTAAACAAGAGAAGTTCAACCAGATATGACAATCTTTAGACGGTTAACTAATCTGTTTTCTCAATTCGAATCCTGCAGTCCTCTAACTGAATTTGAGTGATTTTATAATGATAAGGGTCCTTTCCAGTGGAGTCTTAAGGTCTGTTCAGGATGGTGGAGTCACCAGGTGGAAGGTTCAGAGTTTTTTCAAAGGAGGACACTGTCCACCACAGTGTTTGTGAAACATTCCTTCTCAAGGGTATCTCAAAGCACAACCAACTCTAACCAGAGATTGACTGGGAGGACATTCACCAGATATGTCACCCCCAAAAGAGGATGAGATCCAGAGGCTACCTGGCCCTTTCCAGACTCTGTCTAAGAGTATAGGGTAAAACACATCAAAGACGTATGCAAGATATCAAAACTAGTGTTTTACTACCAATCTGACATGTTTTTGGTATTTTCTGAATTGTTTATATTTGTGGTTTAAAAGAATGTCCTAACTTTGCCTCAAAACTTAGCTACGGTTATGAAACAAAGACAGTCTATCCTTATGGCTAAGATAGCTGATTTTCCAAGGTTAGATAAAGACTTAAAAGAATCCTGGGGTTGACCTAGTTTGTCACTGATTCAATTGATCTTTATCTTAATTACCATTTTCTTGGTAGTGCTTGAAAAGGCTGCTTTTGACTCTCAAGGTGTTAGGAGTTTATAGGTTTGCAACGCAAGATTTTTATGAATAGATTTGAAATGGATTTGAATGTAAAAGACTCTAAGTTGTTCCCCAGCGGAGTCGCCAGAAATGTTAGGTCTCTGTAACAAGCAAGATTGGCAAAGTCCGATCACAGAGTTAACATCATTTCAACCAACTTTTGGATTCTAGGATCTAGCCCTCCTGAATCCGGAGAGGGATCTCTCCAATATGTACAAAGATGGATATTGTCTTTGAAGTTTGGGGTGATGATATTAGGCTAGTTATGAAGGCCAAGGGTTTTGTTTGGTTTTCTCGGATGGTTGAACATAGTTGCTATATGAGGCGGAAAGATCTATATGCAAATAGGTTCAAAGGTGAGAAGTTGCAAGCAAACAGAATAAGATTTGATTCTAAAGAAAGATGATGGCAAGTTTTCAATCCACTGGGCTATGGAGTCATAAGAGAATTTAATTGAAACATCCAGGTTGAAGAGTAATCTATGGGGCAAGTCATCTAGGCCTAAGGATCTCTTTAAAGTTTGATTTATGGAATGGGGTGATACAAAAAGAAAGGGAATTAATAGATGCAGAACAAAGAGCAGCCCAGGATCTGGTAAGTACTTTGAAACTAGCCAGCCTTTGACCAGGCACTTAAGAAAAACATAGAAGCAAACTAGGATCTGGTAAGTACTTCGAAACTATCCAGCCTTTGATACACTTCTGATAGAACGCTTATTAAAACACAGAAATCAAGGCAAACCTTTGAGCAGAATTAAGCAAGAAAATTACCTTTCTCCTCATCTTAGTTCTTCTTTACTTAGTTGCTTCCAAGACAATCACCAAGATAACACAGAATGGCCCAAGATCTGATAAGTACTTTGAAACTAGTCAGCTTTTGACACATCCTAAGGGAAACAGACAAATAGTTGAGCAAACAAGAAAGGGACTTAGGGCTAACCTTTGATTTCCTCAATTCATTCCTTACACAACATATATGAAAGTAACATTTAAAAATAACATTCAGCAGTGACGAAAAGATGAGGGAATGCCAGCATCTCCGTGCTTAGACTGAATTAAATCATTTCTAAATAACACAATTAGAAGAAAACATTGGGATAAAGATTTTTCAGCCAGAGAAGGTCACTGATGCACAGCAAACTCTAACACTGTTTAAACTGTTCTTTACAGAGGAAAATGAAAACAAATTGAAAACAGAAATAAAAAGACAAGTTACAGTGAGAATAACATCACCATCAGCATAGACCAGGATCCCATAAATCAGCTTGTATTGATTGCTTCAAACCGGTTACAATCTTCAAGTACAATGTTTTAATCCATCTCTCTTCACAACCTAACCTATTTGTTACAAGAAGAGCTCCAAGAGCCTATGAAACCACTATTTACAGTCAAGAGTTTTCCACTCAGAAACAGCTACAGCGCTTCAGCAATTACATTGACAACCAACTAATCCAACCCCTCACTCATCTTCTTCTGGAGTATTTATAGAAGGATGAGGAGGTGAGATCTGATAAAAAGATCTCCAACACAATCAATGCAGAATTAATGTCTTCCTGACCCCGTGAGGTTCGATGAAGAAATTCTACAGGTGTTATATTACATTAATGTGTTTACACTGATGAAGTAAGCTCGAAGGGAGCTTGTGTTGACCTTTGAGGCTCTGCGTACTGTTAGGGTTAATCTGCAAACATTCTATCATTGAAATCCAGTGCAGTAATAACTTCTTTGGTTGTTCCGAGGCATAATATCTGATCTTGCTCAATAAATTCATCCTCTGATTGAGCTTTTTGAGGCAATAGGTGGCACTGTGGTGGTTGAGGAATCAATTTGCCTCAAAGTATGGCGGTGGAGGCAATTGTCTGATGAACACTTTTAGGTTTTGCTTTAATCCGTGTTCTGAGCCGGGGATTAGGCTTTTGATAACCGTCTTAGCCGTAATCCCCGCCAATTTATTCATAAAACTGCTGCTCTGGTTCATTCTGTCTTCAAAACCTGATACTCTTTCTCTGCTCTGATATCGATGGCATTCTTCGAGCTTTACAGGGATATGCAGCAACCAAAGCTCATGAAGCTTTGTTGATATCATTGTTCTTCTCCGTATGATCGATTCCCTGGATAAATCGGAAGGATTGGAGTCGTCACCCTCATCCTTTAGATTTCATAGAATACGAAGAAAAAACCTTAAAAACCTGCAAAATACAAGAAAAATGAGGAAATCCTGCATTATATGGATAGACTGCATCAGAAGTTGTGCGGGAAAATGGAGAGATCGGAACCGTTTATCTTATCGCGATCAACGGTCGGGAGCAATTTGAACAGTCAACGGGGAAAAAGGTGGACTGTACAACGGAATCGGAAGATCAAATGAGAGCCGTCGATCTGCGAAGATCGACGGTGGGGATCGGCTCTTGAATGCGCCGGGGAAGATTTAACGAGCGAGCGAGTTCGTTAAAGGGTGAACAGAAAAGGTGATCAGGGACCGTCGGATGGGAGGCCCCAGATCCGACGGTGGGGATGAATCCCGCTGCGGGGCCATAGGACGAGATTTAACGTGCGGGGAATAGAAACGGCACGGCGGTTTTTGGAGTGAGGTGGAGAACACGTGTCGGCCAGCGTGTGGGATCGCTGGCCAACGGTATAAAACCGCTTCCGGACGAAAGGTGGTGCGGGCACAAACCGGTGGGAATGGAAAACAGCGCGGTGAAAGGGGGGGTCCACCAGGTAAGGGGTACACTCCGCACCGTTGATCTGTGGGACAGATCGACGGTGGAGTTTTAATATGATTTTCTTTGGTGGAAAAAATAAAATAAACCCGACTTTGCATTTTTCAAAGGTTTTCAATGTTTTCGGGTGATAAATAAATCCTCCACATTAAGCGCCCGCTGCACTTAGCTCACGGCTCCGCGTCGGGGCATATGGAGGAAGAACGGAGAGGGGCTTAGCTCGAGAGGCTAACACCTAACGCATAGAAACGTATGTTTTTCTATGAATCTTTACCGATTTTTTGCAAAAGGGAGAAAGGTTCCGATAGGCCAAAAACGAGCTTTAACCCAGGGAAATGGGATTAATGAGTGAACAGTGGGTAATATATGATTTAGCTGGATATTTTATGAAGAAAAGGTAAATTGGGGAATGGAGGTAAAAATGGAGGAAAGGGAGGCAGAAAGGAGGAAGAGTATGTAGAACCAATCCAGCAGTTTGGAATCTTACCAACAGACTTCAAGTACCAACAATTTTAGGCCTGAATTTGTTCCTTGAAGGCTGCAAAGAAAATTTAGCCACCAGCTGATATGATTGAAAAACATGCTTACAAGATGTCAATGGCTGATGGAAGCTTTTTTTCTTTGTCAACTTCAGACTGGACATGAGCTGAATCGGCCTGAACAGCTACAAATGGCATGGCTACGTCAATGGGACATAGTGGATGGAATCCCAAGCCCACCTGAAAGGGGCTATGGCCAATTGAACTGTGGAGAGCCCTGTTATAACTATGTTGTACATAGGGGAGGCTCTCGTCCCATGTGCGTGGATGCTTTGAATTGTACATGTGCGGAATGTGTACAATCATTCTGTTG